>CM070034.1:59518335-59531398 GCA_036250615.1 Ptychadena robeensis | reverse complement strand
TAATATGTCCATGTCATGTATGTGGGGGATTTTTTTTTTGAGTTTACTTCCGCTTTAAAAAGAGAAAATATGTTAAAAAAATGTATAAATAGAAGCATAAAAATTCTATTGTAGCAAACTATGGCCTCTAGGAAACAATCCAAACAATTATTCTTTGGGTGTTATCTTCACTTATTGCAGGGAATGACGTTAGTCAGAGCATCTTGACACCAAGGTGACAAAGGGCCAAATTAAAAGACTAAAGGAAGTAAACTCCCAAAAAAATCTCATTACTTTGGATGGGGACAGCAGTCCTCATCCAAAGTAATGGCTGGGACACAAAGGGTGCCCACTGATCAGCTGAGGGGCCGGCTGCAGCATGATGGTGTCATTACACTGCAGTCGATCCCTCATCTATAGAGGGAGAATCACCTCGTATATGGCTATCTTTAGTTTGCCCACATCTGATCTAGCGTGATTTGATCAAGTCTTTCAAAAAGAAGAGGTTTCTGCAAAAAACACAACAAATCTGTCTAATTTTATTGTAGAAACGGAAAAAGAACTGTTTGAGTTTATTTTGAGTAATAAAGAGTAGAAAATAAAGCAAAAAGGTTTTTCTGTTGCAGCATGTGCTTTCCTATCACAGCAGATAAACCGAAGCATCTGTTATGCAAATATCTACGTATATGCTTTCAAGCTTCACTTCTTAGGTTTTCCAGCTGACCTAGGAGTTTTAAGAAGATGATCTTTCAGTTTTTCAACTTTAGAGTTTATAGTTGCACGCTGAGTTTACAGTCATATGCTGCGGTTCACTGGTGACTCAGCTCTCATAGGTCTCATTTACCTATTTATTTTTGTAGTTTAGGTCACACAAATTATGGAATAAAAAGCAATTCATTCTGATTCCCAACCAGTCATAACTGAATAAAATAGGGAAAGCCACATTTCAATATCTTATTTTCACAAAGTCATGTATAAGTAATTGCTTGGTAATGTAATTTCTTTTAGAGCAGCACCAAAACATATACAAAATGACCAACCAAAGAACCACGCTTAAAGAAATGATAAAGCCAAATACAACAAAATGTATTATACATCACAGAAATAGAGTAGATGAACATGGTAAAACTAGGGATAATCTGCTATTTTACCTAATATGAACACATTATGTGGTTATAGAAATAGAAAACAAGTATTCTTCTTAGACGGCTTAATACAGCAGCTGTGGCCATTAACTGAGACATTTCAGTTGCTTAACCTCCCTAGCGGTTGTGACGAGCCCAGCTCGTCCAGAGTTTGTGTGAAGAACAAACTCTGGATGAGCTGGGCTCCCGTGCATGCCACATATCCCTGGAAAGCTGCAGCATTTCCGGGGTTGTGCGGCGTCACCGATCGCGTCACGGTGACGTGGAAGGGGGCGGGGGGTGGGCGGTGCCATAGCCCTCCATGTTAATGGAGTAGCTCCGGCTTTCCAGCCCACACAGCTGACATCATTAATGATGCCGGCTGTGTGGAGAGAGGCGGGGGGAGGGGGGGAATTGCAGGCAGTGTACTGATTAAAAACAGCACGGTATGGGCAGTGCGCTAGGGAGGTTAAGTGGCAGTTATTAAACTGGTTACAATTGCTTTACTTTAACAGGCTAATTGTAACAATGTAAATGTATAGCTGTTTATTACCATGGTAGATTATATATGTTGTAAATTAAAGCCAGCAAATAGTAGTTCTTATATTTCGGATGTCCTAATATTTGGTATATTTTGATGAGGAAGATTTTATAACACATTGTAACGCCGGGCAGTGTGAGTGCGTGCACTACCACGACTAGGTTCTTTTGGATGCTCGGTGTACCCCCGTCTTTATAGCTTCACACAAAATGCGTTCCTCATCCACTCCAAATATATGATTGTCCACTCTTCCACATAGAGGATATTTACAAGGTTTACTAGCAGGGCAGGTTATTTACAGGCATTCCCCATCACCCAATGTAGGGCTGGGGCATACAGCTTAAGAGACTACAGTTCCAAACACATGCATAACCAGCCTGCTGGGAGTGATCTGAGGTTGCCGCAGCTCTCACCCAGATGTGGTCTGTCCTGGAGGGGAGGCTTGATCCTCATGAAGGCCTCAACTCAGCTCCGGAGACGCACAGTTATCCACACAGGATGCAGGAACAACAGAATGGCCCAGAATGTTCTGTAGAATCCCAATATATAGACTAAGGCCAAGGAGTGGCCAGTATCAGTTACTGGGCAGAAACAGATTAGATACATTGAGAGCTGTGAGGGCTTTGGCTGGGCCTCGGGTGACTCAGAAGCAGGTGCTTGACACTTAACCATAATTTACAGACAATAAAAACATTTGTACAGACATTAACCGTGTCATGGCCAGACCAAACTATATTCACATTAAGTGAATTTCCACTTCACTACAACATTACATATTTTTTTGGCCTATAAGACACACTGTTTTGAGTCCACGAGCCACCCATTGTCAGCAATGGAGCTTTGACAGGGCTGTCTTCACAGCTCGTTGGAGCAGTGGAGCCGCTGGTTCAAGCCTCCATTGCCTTTAAATCGACGCAGCAAGCTACGTCTATGGGAATGCAACAGAGGCTTCAGCGGACACTAGCGGATCCCAACGGACAGTGAGGCCTACACCTAAATGAATAGGAAAATATGTGTCTTATGGACCAAAAATTTAAAATTATATTTTTTTAAAGTTCCAAACACACTGGAATCAATAGCTATGCATCCAAGGAGGCTGGACTTTGTTATATTGCCCCATCTCTAAGCCAAAAGGAAGGCCTTGCAGTAAGGGAGGTCTAAAATCCAACTTAAGGTAAAAGCTGAAACTTTAATATGTCAGTGTCACGTAATGTAAATACACAACTCCTTCTATCATAATAGCATCACCTCACTCAGCTATTACTGTTGTTGTGAAAATATAATTTGTCTCCTCCCATGTAAGTAACTGTGTAATATCGGAATTGGTGCTGTTTTGATAGATTGAGTTGTATATTTTTCATTGATATTCTGCTTTGCAATAAAAAAAATGTGTCACACAGAATCATCCCTTCTCCCATATATAAATAGGGTAAGTTGTGTACAGACACATGAGTAAAGTTTAAGACCTGCACACTCTACTGGAGCTAAGACCTGCCTCCTGGCACTGGACTTTGGCCTTGGCTGGCGGGAGTAGAACAAAGCCTTGCCTCCTGGCACACCACTTGTTGTTTGGCTGGGGGTATATAGAGTGAATGCTGCATGGTCAAGTCCTGTCTACTTTGCTGGAACATGTTGTATGTTCATTTTATATGTGAATGGCTGTGTCTATGACATTAAGTTCTTTTGCTAATTTTCTCTCAAAAACTATGGGGTGCGTGTTATGGTCTTGTGTGTCTCATAGTGCAAAAATTCTCTACTTTAATTTCCAATGAGTGGCAGGCACATGACCTAGCCTTTATACCCATACAGTGCTGCTTGAAAGTATGTGAACCCCTCAAGTGGTGTAGATGTTTCTTTAACCATGATTTTCAGCATCTATTCTATCATCACCAGTGTTTTATATTCATGAAATGTCAGATATAATTTCATCATTGCATGTACTTGTTAGTAGGTTTGTTTAAGTACCCAAAACCTATACCTGACCATGGACCTTAGTGTATGTGCACAAGTAAGTGGAAGCCCCCAGCTGCATTGGTTAATTCGACCAGGTAAAAGACGCAGTGAAACACATTTGGGTGTTAATCAATCACTTCAGCAGACCAATGAAATGAACTCCTGGAAATGTTTTGGCCTGCAGTAATGAAAAGACGCAGGAACCATGAACCACTTCGTTCCCATACAAATCCACAATGAGCCAAGAGCAAAGGAGGTATCCGAGGACTGAAGAATAGGGTAAGTTGATCAGCCCATCAGTCCTGGGAAAGGCGTATAAGACCATCTCCAAAAGATTCCAGCTCCATCCATCCACTGTAACGACGATAATTTACAAATGGAGGGCCTTCAACATAAACAACTTTGCCTAAAGTGACGCCGCATCAAAATAATCACCCGAAAGCACCCAGAAAATATAAACAGGTAAAGACCCAACCCACACATCACCTCTAAAGAGTTGCAGCAGAAGGGGCCTCTCTCTGCATCATCTGGGAGAGGACAAATGTGCATGCGTCTACAACAGACTGAAAAATTGAATAGCCATGACATTCATGGGAGGGTTGCTAGAAGGAAGCCTTCTGCTCTCGAAAAAAAAGCACAAACTGCCCGTTTTCAACTTTGGCCAAGAGCCTTGGAACAACCAGAGGCTTCTTCTGGAAGTCCATTCTCTGGACATACGATCTAAATGAATGATTTGGGTCAATCCAAACGAAATGTTTGGAGAAAATCAACGACGCCATAGAAGAAAATAACCTCCTCCCAACCGTGAATATGCAGTGGAAATGTGGAAAGTCTGGGGGCTGCTTTTCTGCTGCTGGGCCTGGAACGACTCCATATTGGTCCAAGGAATCCCTTGAATGCTTCGGTTATCAACAGATTCTCGACCAGACTCCTTCCTGCCATCATCAGGGAGTTGAATCTGGGACAAGATTGTATTATGCACCAATACAATGACTCCAAAGCATTACACCAGCAAGATTACAACGGAATGGCTGCAGAGAAAGAGGATTCGCACTCTGGTTGGCCCAGTTCAGTCGCGGACCTTAACCCAATTGGACATGTGTGTGGAGAGACCTGAAAAGTATGGTACATGCCATATGTCCCTCAACATCTCTCAATGGCTGAGTTTCTGGCAAGGAGTAGTGGCAAAAATCCCCATAAGCAGATGTGAGAGGACTGGTTATGGTTACAGAGACGTTTAGTTGAGTAAGGGCTGCAAAGGGAGAGCCACAAGCTACTAATACAATGGTTCGCATACTTATGCCACATGTAAGATTTTTCAGTTGTTGGTTCATAAACCTCCTTTTTTACTAAATAATGAAATATATCTCTTTTTGGTGTGTGTGTCTACGTATTTTGGAAGGTGTGCTTTACAATTGGTATTTTGATGTATGTCTATAAGGTTTCTTTAAAGTTTTTTGCACAAACAGTGACCATGTCTGGAGGGTTCACATACTTTCAAGCAGCACTGTATATCCTCCTCAAAGCTCAACTCCAAACGTTAAAACTTCAGAGCAAATTAATTTAGTATAGCAAATTCTTCATCCCTGAATGAATATTAAGGTGTAAGATTCCTAATCTACCTAATCACTGATACTCATAGCTGCTCATAAAGCCCCCCATACACCACATACAATTACCATGCAATTTCTGTACAACCAACTTTTCTTCTACCAAAACCATGTAATATGAGGACCTTTCTACACCTTCAATCACTATGTATTCTATCAGGGAGGCCACTATACTACATGGTTGTTGGTAGGTCTCATGGAAATTGTATGGAGGAATCTAAAGGTGTATGGGGGGGCTTTAGTAAGGTCCCCAAAGAGAACTATAGAAGAACAATTGAAATTAATGGCGAGGCAAAATTATTTCAAAGGGAAGTCCACCATTAGGAAAACAACACATAGCAATGCACCGCAACAGCAGAAGGACTAGTCTCCAACCAATAAGTGTACAACCCATTTCCTTGGGTGGATGTGGAAAACATTACATCAGAATATTAAGTCCATGTCACCTGAGGTTTCTCCATCAATTTTGAGAATTTCAATTAGATTAAAATCTGTGGTATTTAATTTTTATATATTTATAAGTACTTGAAGACATTCAGTCTTTTTCTTATCTATGGTCATGACATAGAATGTCATCATTAGAAGAATCAGCAGTTATATTATGACCATTTATATTTATTTATTTATTAATTCAAATTAACATTTAACCTTATCTTAGAGAGTCATCAGGTCAATCAGATTAGGTATTTGCATATTTATTAGGTAAACGCGGTATAACAGCAGTCAATGACCCAATGGGTAATGTTAATATACGATTATTGCTGAAATGAATGATTACTGCACCTGTAAACAAGGTAGTGCTTAAGGAGCCAATATTCCAACCAAAAAGCATACTCAGTGTAACAGTCTACAAGGAGTTTTCTAATAAGTGTTATTTTTCCCTGTTTTGTGGTAGGGCTGTAATTGAATGGGATCGCCTTAATGCTTTCAGCCAACAAACAGGTTACATTTATATCTAAACCTGAACAGAAGGTACGGTATCTTACAAGAAAATAATAGTCTTTTTCTGAGATACTACACATTTGTTTCTCTACCTGAGAGCCTGCAAAACAAATCCAGAACCAGAGGTTCCTAAAGAAGCATTTGGGACAAAATGTGTATATAATCTAGAACTGCGATTTACTTTATTTGCCATATCTTTGCTGTCGATTTTAGTTTCATGAACAGATTAATTAGATGAAGTGACATTTAAATAAAAGAATAATTTCAGACTTAGTTAGAAAGGATTTGAATATTACTTTTTATGAAGTGAGGAAAGTAGGTAGTGGAATCTTCCTATTACTGCTGAGTTTGAATTTTGTTGGTACATGATTTGAAGTTTTGTTGAATAAAAATTAGACAAATGATTCTATTTAAGGTATAATGAAATGTCTTATAGAGACACAGTTCAGGTGACACGCTATCTCTACCTACATCCATAGTCCCTGGAATTTGAAAGGCGTTCTTTGTCTGTGTCCTAACAGTGGCCTTAATATGTCACACTGAATTGGGGACATCCCTAACAACATTATCAGTAAGGGATTCTTCCTCCAAATACACACATTCACAGTGACACATTAAGGTCATATTCAGCTTCATTTTTAACATAAATACAATCTTGGTGGCCTAATAGTAAGTGTATTACTGTTCCTGATTGTCTTTTTACCTTTTTAGATGCAATCATTGATCCACAATAGATCGTGGAAGTTCAAAACGTGGTCTGTTGTCTCCAACTGAATAAAAGCAAACACAGCATATTGTCACTTAAGCATATCCTATCATGTCAGTGGATGTTTCCTTCACATTTTTATTTGTTTGATAGTCTATGACTTGTGAGGTTTTATATAGATATTTGTAAACAGTTGTTTTTTAGGCTATTCATTTTACGGGCAGTGAACGTATGCTAGACATACAGTGCTTGATGAACGAGGGGCCATTCCAGCACAGGGCAATGATGTGATGAGCTTCTTCGATATCGAGCCGCAACACTTCTGAGTCATCCACCCCACCCGTTTCCATAATGGAAATCAAACAGGGTTTACCAACATGTTGGTTCCAAATTGGACCACGCTTTCTTCAAGTGGGATCCTGCTTGAAGGCTGGATGGCTCCATTTTTAATGAACTACAGCGTGAACGTGCACAGCGCTCGATTATGCTCGAATCTATTACAAAATCGAGCCTTGTATGCCAAGCTCATTTGCTGCGAGAGTCTCTTAGTTTGGACAGGTTTAGTCACTAGAAATAATACTATACAACACTTCTGAACAGAAAACAAAACCTTTAAATGTAAAACAATTGAAATGCTGTGGCAAACACACAACAATATGATTAGTTAGAATAGTTACCTAAAGCTGACTATAAACTCGTCAATATTTTGAAATGCCTGTCCATTGGATCAGGATCAGTCTCAATCTCAATCATCCCGTATGAGCCAGTAGAAAGTAATTCCGGTTATTTAGCTATATTTATAACAACACAGATCTGAAGATTGGTTCAGCAAGTGAGAACTTCTCCCTATGGCTGGTGGTAGCCATAGAGCACAATTGATAAAATATTGATTGTTCAGGTTGATGGGTACTTAGCAGTGTTCCAGTCAAAATAATTATATCAGAAGATTGAAGATTCTAGTTGAAGTGTAAATAAATCAACGTGAAAGTTATAATGAGACACGAAGGGATAAGTGTTTTTATGCCATGTGTCAATGATGTCATTACTAATAAATATTTAAGTATTTCTTAAATAATTAACTAAAATGCAATTTATAATGGTTTATAAGTGTGTCATGTAATTAGCAATGTAAACATAACATAAGTCCTGACTTTTGTCATTTTTATCCTTTTCTGAGGCATTTAAAGACTTTACACATATGTTGCAAATGGTCTTAATGGGTCTTAATGACTGTCCTGGTGCTTTATATTAATGGCATTTGAGATGTCAGTATATTGCAGTTTTTCAAATGGATGCAAAAACATGAAAATAGATGCAAAAATGTGAGCTTATGTGAACATAAGCTCCCTCATAATCTACTTATATTTAAACCTATATATCAAAGTATACAAACTGCATTATTTTAAATTGTGTCTTTGTGTTAGACATTTTAAAAACAATTTTTTGACGATTTGGAGGATTTGGAGTTAATTGCAAAGCCCCTGAACATTATATCATCATCACACAAACTTGCTGGAGATGTAGAGAAGGGTTGGAGGTATACTACAAAAAAATATTGCTCTAACACAAATAATTTTTGCACAAATTAAGTTCAAAGTCAAGTACAAATTTTGAACATTGGAATTTTGACTTTGATTTTAAACTTCATTTGTGCAAAAACTACATGTGCTAAAGCAAAACTTTTTTTAATGTTCCCACAACCCTTCTCTACATTTGCAGCAATTTTGGCGAGGCTTTGCAATCAGCTCACAAAGTTAGCTAGTTGAAAAAATCGACCATCTCTACTTTGTGTGGAGTAGGCAACAATTTTAGGGTCAAAGCCATGTTTACAATGACTGGTGAGCTCTTAACTGGTGGATGCGTTTTCAAGAAATAGCTGAAGAGGAGAAAAATTATAGATCCAAACAAGATATATGAAGAAGGCAAAGTCATCTGGTCACTGCAGGTCCTCAGTTGCAGACTTATCAGCAATCTTAGCATAGAAGTCAGCTTTTCTTATATACAATATGAGGATGTATAAATGGGAATGCCTAAATGAAGGCAAATGTGACAAATGAACATGCATGCTGCTGTTTCTATGTAACTGAAAACATAATTTAATTATTATAGCAATGCAGAGTTCAAATTGTAAGGTTATCTTTACCAGTCAGGCCGGTAAAATACCAGTGGGATATTTTACAATTTATGTAGTCCAGTATTTCTTCTTACCACATTTACTGCATTTCTAGAAGAAGAATCTAGGCATAACATATCTATTACCAAAGCCCTTCTCTATGCACAAAAGCTCAAATAATTTAACATTGTGTGACAAATGCTACCTACAGTATGTAGTACGTAGTACAGTTTTATGTGGCATCAGAGAACCTTAGATATACAACCTTTTTCGTTCCTAATTGTAAGACACACAGATAATAGAAGTGTAATGGAAATTAATAGAAATGTCAGCAATTTAAGGATTTGTCTGGGTTCCACCTCCTGGAGTTGGGGGAAGGGCTGTTCCCGTGCATGCAAATGGGCGCTCAGGGTCCTCACATCCCTCACATCCTCAGCATCATTGATGACACCAGGGATGTGACAGGGTGAAGAGCGGGTGGGAATCAAGACAGATTACATTGTCATTTGTTTTGATTACCCATACCACGTTCTAGATACATCTTCTAGATACAGAACCAAATCGAAACAATGTGAGAATCAGGAATACATTTCCTTTTTTAATAATTTTGTACAGAATATTCAAAATATCAATCATCTAAAAATCAGAAGCATTCTATGTAAAGCATGTTGAGAGGACTGATGTTGAAACTAACAAGTAAAGATTAAGCTATAAGAGAGATCAAGGGGTGGTTTTAATTGAATCTCTCAAACAGGAGGGCAATGTAAGTTGAGCAATGTTAATTCATAGATTAAGGCATTATGCAAGTATAAAGAATAGATCTATTATTCATGTTAACAGTTGTCCAAATCCCTGTTATTGACCTAGGAATGATCTAGTACACATACTATATCTGTGTTACTTGCAGGTGCTTTAGATTCTTGCCAAAGTCTAAAACAGGGAACACACATGGGCCAGATCCATGGCTGCTTTGAGTGCCGTGCACGCTCACGGCCATCTATCTGGCCCATATCTAATGCGGCCATCGCTGTTTTTGAGCTGGACCAATCAATCCCACTCGAAAACAGGGACGGACATGACAATAAACCACGGTCAATGTCCATTGCTTTGCATGGAGACCACACCTCCTAGAAACAAATATGAACTAACTATAGATATTTCATTTTAGTCTTCACAGGCTTCTGAATTTAACCTTAATGGCACTTTTGAAATGTGTCTGGTTCATTTTATTGTATAACCTCAAAAAATTCTCATTATTTTTAGTGACAAAAACACATGTTTTTGCAAAGTACCTCAAACAAGTCCAAATGTTCTACATATGAAATATATTTTAAAAATGTTATCTCTGTTCTGAAGCTATATAGAGAGTAAAGAGAGCTAAATCTTCAAACTGAAGGACAGTAGGACTGCCATAATGCATGGCATATGTGGCATGTTCAGAAAACTATATGCTTTATTAGCATATTAACTAAATAAGTCACCAATGGATTGGATACATTTCCACCGTGCTGCATGCATCATTCTTAAAACTGTCTGAGGCTGAATAGTAGACTTCTCACATGCCGACATTCATAAATACTAGTTTTGTTTTTATTCCCTCTGTATGCAATATCGTGGAGTGCTCGTCTCACACACAGTCCATTCACAACATGTGAGGTTTAGTAATGTCTTGTTTCTATAGCAACCAATGGTTCAATGACTTCCCTGCTTAGTGCCTACCGTTTCGGCTGCTGTAGACAATAGATAAAGAGATAAGCGTAAATGTTTTCCATTGAAGCAGATAGCATGCATTTTGATATGAAATTTTAGATGATAAATAAAAATAGATTGTTTAGTTTGCAAAAGTTAATGGTGCTATAATGTGGCTAGAAAGCACAATATTTTAGTTTTGAATACTGTACTTGAAAACTACACGTATTATAGATACATTTTAAGAAGGCTAATGACTGTAGGCAGTCAAATGTTGACCTTCCAGATATGTTTAGACATTAATTCTAATTAACTAAAATGTATCCTTGTTTATGAACCACTGTAACATGAAAAGCAGAAAACACTAATTCTATATAAACATATAACCTGGGTGTATTTAGCTAATGAAGTCAAAGCTGTAGACAAAACCTTAGAAACAAAGGTTGTGATCTTTGTTTTTAGTTTTAATGTGTTAAAGGAGAATAAAAAAGTAATCACATCCTTAGCAGGCTTCTATATTCAAATCTAATTTCAAGTGTTAAGGCTGCCATACACAGCACGGATTCGTACCGGATTCCGGCGCGATGGATTCCGGGCGCGTGCACGCGGATCCATCGTGCCGGAATCCTCTGCAGCCCACCTTGCCCATCCGACCGCATCCGATGGATCGGGGGCACAGAATCGGATCCGAGGAAGAACCAACCTGTTGGTCTTTTCGGGTCCGATTCTGCTCTGATCAGGGGGCGTTGCGGTCAGGGAGCCGATCCATCGGACACGGATCCGGCCGTGCAAGGTGGGCTGCCACGATCGGATTCCCTAATTGGCTGATCGTTCACACCTGTGGATGCCGGCGGAATCGCCGGAATCCATCGGTGCTGAATCAATCAGCCAGGGAATCCGTGCAGTGTATGGGGGCCTTAAAAGAACAGAAGCAACAGATTCTACTGTGATATTATTTATTTAACAAAAATGATGCCAAAACAAAGAATTCATATGTGAAAAAATAACTGCTATTCTTTACAATATTGCTTTAGTTCTTTGGGAGTTTGGGTGATTTGTTTATGCAAAGCTTTGTTTAAGTCCTGCTGCAGCATTTTATTCAGGTTAAGGGCTGGACTTAAAGTGGGCTATTGAAACATTTGATACTAGGATACTTTACAGGAATGTTAAGGGCCAACACAATAACTGTGCCTAGTTCCTGTGGCTGCAAAACATGTCCAAATCACCAACCATCCACCACCATGTTTGATAGTTGGTGTGATAGTATGAGGTGTTTATGCTCAAATGCTGTGTTTGGTTTACATCAAACATCTGTGTTTTTGCCACATGACACACATGGAGATAACATCTCCAATTTCTTCTTAAAATTTTGGAAGGAGTTAACAGCTTCTGTCATAAACAGGTGGTGTAGCTAAAGAATACCTCTGGAAAACCATGCCTTCCATAAGTCTGTTGTACCCAAGTGGGGCATTGTGAACAGACAGAGCGTTTTGATAAAAACAATTCCCTTATTTATAAGGATTAAAAAACAACCTCTGTAGATGGGCGAGTCACAATACCTTCCCATTCCCTTAGCAGGATTTCTAGATGATAAGCACAGGAAAGCCTACTAGGTGCAAATCAAGTGTAGAAAAGTGAGATGCCTCTGAGTGTACTATTTAGTAACAGCAGGATTTTTCTACTGCCAAAAAATTCCCAATGTTAATTAATGTCTGGGAAATCTGCTTCAACCCAATCTGGTGGGTACTGGAGGGTTTGCCATGCTTATGTATGACAAGAAATGCCTCAAGAGGAAATATATTCATTTTAAGTACAGAAAAATACAATGAAGCATGCCTGCCACAGGATATATACAAAATCATGTTAACTAGGTAAATGAACCTGGTACAATTTCCCATTAAACCCAATGCCAGTCTGGATCAAGTTAAATCTTGTACCTGAAAAATCTCAACTGCCAGTAATCAATTACTCAATTCAACACAGTCTGGGCATCCCCTGACAGCCATAATTTTTTTAAATGTTTGCCATGGTTGCATATGTGTGCGCTTTTGCAAATAAAAAAATATATTTTTGACAAGATTTCCACTAATGCATAACCATTTTGCACATGCAAACAAAGAGAATGTAATGGGGGGGGGGGGGGGGGGGGGGGACATGTAATGCTTCTTCTTTAAAAATACTCCCTTCATATGTATGAGCTAGGGCTGGACAATAATTCAATATCAATATATATCGCAATATAATTTTATATCGAAATATCATAAAAGGATATCGAAATATCGGAAATCTATTTACAAATTGTATCATTTGTCACTGAATGACGTTCAGTCAGGGGAGGTCCTAGGAAGATCGTCTCCCTGGGCAACCACTCCCTCTGCCGCCCCTTTCCCCGAGAGAGATCACGCT
>CM070034.1:59498398-59511681 GCA_036250615.1 Ptychadena robeensis | reverse complement strand
CTTTGGGTCAAATATAACTCTCACAGTACAACACCATTTGAACCCCCAGATCTCATTATAAATCTAAGTAGTGTAACTTTTCTCTTGTCAGATTTTACCCTACATATATGCCTACTCTAATTTTCGTCCCCCAGATCTCCAACACTTTTCTAAGTCCAATAACTTTTTAAATTAGTAATTTGCATTCCCAATTTGACACCCCTAACTGCAATCTAATAGTTATTAAAGCTTCCCTGCGTTTTTTCAAGTGACATAAATTGTATATGTTTAACAATAAAAGCAATAAAAATTGCCAAAGAACAGAGCGCTTGCCATCAGAGCACAACACAAGCACTGCTCCTCACACAGCAGGAAGGAGGGGGAGGAGGGGTTGGAAGCCCTGTGAATCTGTCCTCTGTCTGTGTAGTCCGCAGATGTGATTAGGAAGGACAAAACAGGTACGCAGAGCGAGTTTTTAGACCCATTTGCGTACCAGCGTACTGCTTATGTGCACTCCTGTGTATATACTGTATATATCTTTTTCTGTATGTTTTTTCATCACTTTTATCGTTTCAGCTTGAACCCTATATTGAACTTCAACATCAAGGTTCCTCATAATAACCTTGTCACTTATAGAGTTACAAAAATCTCCTGCAGTTCTACTACAGTATATCAAGTTAATTTTCAGCATGAAATATGGTTATACATTTTGTTTTCTGAAAGCTTCCATTTTAGAGGCTGTCTGCTGAAGTAGTTGAAAGACTTTATTTTCCAATTTCTGGCCTGGCTCTAAGATATATCTCCAGACCCTGTACAGTAATAATATCTTTACTGCCACTAGAATAAAAATAATATTGCAGCGTAAGATAAAGCTTAACAAACTAAAAACCGAACAGGGAATATCTAATATCTAATATCAAGTTTCCTGGGCTGCAGCAGTTTTCGGGCAGGTGGTCGGTGGAAATGGCCGACCATGTAAGTTACCTTGTGTGTCAAGCCACTTTGCATGTTATGTATAACTTTCCTCCTCCTTGAGTAAATTCCCTTTTAGATTCACTAAATGCTTACCTATTTACCGATTTCACCCTCCATACAACAGATGAACTACTGTATATTCTTGAGTATAAGCCGAGTTTTTCAGCCCCAAAAAATAGGCAGAAAGTGCTCCCCTCGGCTTATACTCGAGTCAGCTGAAGGGGTCCACTCACCTCACTTGAATTTTCATGCTAAAAAAT
The DNA here is from genome assembly GCA_036250615.1 of Ptychadena robeensis. NCBI lineage: Eukaryota > Metazoa > Chordata > Amphibia > Anura > Ptychadenidae > Ptychadena > Ptychadena robeensis. Next base: position 59,510,467 of record CM070034.1, on the reverse strand, counting down.
AAGAATTGCCTTGCAAAACCCATCCTGTAATAATAATAATCATGTGTATTGATGATGTGTCACTAAGATTAATCCTGTTTGATTAATTTCTAGGGGCAATGGTGCTTTCTCTATATTTTTCTCATTTAGAAAACTCCACTATCTGACTTTGCATTTCCCGACCTCGGCTTATACTCGAGTCAATAAGTTTTTCCCGTTTTTGTAGATAAAATTAGGTATCTCGGCTTATACTCGGGTCGGCTTATACATGAGTATATACGGTAATCAAAATAACATTTTGAGGTCAAATTGGTTTTCAGTAGGAGCAACTAAACAAACTACATTTAGAAGCCAACACATTTTTTCTCAAAAACATATACATTACATGCTCCCACAATGTTTTTGATTTTCTCTTCTATAACGTGCTACCTCTCTTTCCTTGATCTGTAAAAGTACAGTCAGCACACATTTTCTTTTAGTCTGTTGCCATGGATATACAGTATGTGTGTGCCTAGTTATTTGAGAAATGAGTTAACTGGTGAAATGACTATAGGTCGAAGAAAAACAAACCATTTTCTCACAAAAGGCAGCAAAGCTTCATATTGCTGTTCATTAACCCATGGGTTCATTTTTACATAATGGGATTACATTTGTAGAGGAGGCAAGAGGAAATATAAATATTGTTTTATCTTTCTAATTTCTTAGAGGGCATTTGCATGGATGCTTGGAAACTTTGCGTTTTCAGCACCAGAACACTCAAGAAGATGACTGGACGCACCATTAGATATTTCCCGGTCGCTTTTCAGGTGTCTGAATGATTTGATTTACATGGGAGCATTTCTAAATGCCCCCTGAGTGTCTTTGTGCAGGTGACCAAAAGCAAAAAAAAGGGGGGGGGGGTGTTGGGCAACACATGTAAATGCTGCCTTACTGTTAAAGTGCAGATAGGATACCGATTGGATGACCAGCATCTATTTCTTTGTCATTAGCAGAATCTGTAGTTTTTTCCATGGGGTCTTATAGCATGTGGCCATCTTCTCTCTGCAGTGCCTTGCACCTAATGACAGAACATGTCCATAAAGTAACATGAATAAACCAATGCCAGTATGTTATACACACAGACAACTATGTTACTATGGGATAATGCTGTCATTTTTTGTGTGTTTAACCAATTGGAAAACACCAACTTGTTTAGAAAATCATGGTGGTCTAGGAGAGACGTTTTTGTAGGCATTTTGTGAGCAGTAAATGTCTAGGTGAACATTTCTTTTCCAAACCAAACTCACTTATCTACCCCTCCACTGTCTTTTTTTTATGAAACTTCTACATTATTTATATTATTATATTAACACCAGTGTAAGAAGAACAATAAACACATAATACATTCTTCCAGCCACAAGAAGGCGCCTGGAGAGCATTAAACGGCACTGTGAACAGCTTCATGTGTGAATTGTACAGTTAAATTAACTTAGCTCAACTTTTTAATAGGACCTACAAGAGGCTTTGTGGTCTTATTAGTCCAGAGCAGACTCATCTGTGTATACTGAAAATGTAATGTAGCCCTGTTAGAAATATAGGGGCTGTGAGGTGCTAAAGGGGGACTCTGCCAGATGCTAAAGAAGAAGACTGGTCTAGTGCTATTGAGAAAGTCTACTTCCAGGCCCACCCAGAGAGGCAAGCCAGGGACTGTGTGTACTCTATCAGAGGAGAAGTCGCCTAATGAGGAACTGAGACCCTGCAATCAGTTTCTAGAAAAGCCTTACCCCTATCTCTCTCTCCCATTGACAATGTGCCAATAAAGAAAGTTATGTTCAAGTTCAAGAATTTCTCTCTGTGGTCAATCGCTGCTACCCAGATCCCACACACACACAGCAGCACCCTAGGGTGCCAGTGCTACAGTAACAATCAAATATATATATATATATATATATATAGATCATCTATCCAAATCTGCCTATGCCAGGAACATTTGAAAACTGACCCCAGGTGCCCAACCTGCGGCCCGGGGGCCGCATGTGGCCCTTTGGACATTCTTCGGTGCCTCCCCCCTCTGTTTTCCACTTGCAGCCCCCAAAACCTAACTGTTAATGCATAGGCCATAGCAACTCACCTATCTGCAGAATCAAAGGTTATGTAGCCCACCAATATAATTAATGGCTTGGATGATATCTATGAGGCACATAACCTTTGATGACATATATGACACAAAACATACATTACCATACTACAGTGTTACCCAGAAGTATCATTTAAAACAAATGTTATTTAAAAAATGAAAAAAAAATGTCTTCTAGCTATACCTGCTGTCATTTTTTTTCATTAAAATATACTTATACAAGTCAGTATAGATTGAAAATGTTATGTGCGGCCCTTTAGTGATGCCGAGGGCCACACTTGTGGCCCTACATATCAACTCAGTTGCCCACCACTGCAATAGACAGTACCAAAATACCCAGTAATAGCCATTGTAGGTAGAACCTGCAGAGCAATGTATAGCAACATGCAGTGATTGAATATCTCAATAAAATGTTTTCCTCATTTCTATCTACCCAAAAATATAAAAATTTTTAATTGTAACATGTTTGTTATGTTATTTTTATTGGTTTTAATTAAGTAGCAATGTTGATTTGTTGTCACCTCATGCACACATACAAATGCTGCTTATTACCGACACCATCTGTCCAGATGGAAGATTGCAGCCTAAATCCTAAGAAAAGTGTTTTTAAAGCCAGCCATAGACTTTTTTTTTTTTTTTTAGCTTATTGCAACGCCCATTAAATGGTATTTCAGAATCACAGTGTAAGGAAAAAAATTGTGTTTAAATCATACAAGCTAATGTATAGTTAGGAAAACATAGTTATTTAATAGTTAATAGTATTCATCTGAGCTAGACTAGTAGTGTTGGAGGTGTTTCATAGTCACACCAATCCATTTCTTTAGCTATTGGCTACAACACATCTTAATCTCTGCTACTCCCAAGTCCTGGTATAGCTTTACAGACAAGATTAAAAAAATTGAAGCCAGTGGCAGTTGGATTTATAATTTTTCATAAACATAAATTTGCAAAACTCAGTAGCCTAACCTATAAACCTAACAAAATATATGCATGTGCAAGTGAAAAATGCCTGAACTTAAATGCATGAATAAAATGATAGAACCTTAGTTACAGTTCAAAATTATTCAACCCCCACTGAAATTGAGTGTTTTGGCCATTTTGACATTGATTTTGATCATTTCAGTCATCTTGCTTACAATGAAATGAAAGAGACACTTGTAAGTCAGACAAATATAACATAACATTAATAATGAAATAACCACAAATGTATTTTCTGTGCTCACACCATTATCAGGTTTATTCAACCCCCAAGTGACATTCATTCTTAGTACTTAGTACAACATCCTTTTTCAGTGATAACAGCTTTTAAACGTGAAGCATAGCGTGACACAAGTGTCTTGCAGCGATCTACGGGTATCTTAGCCCATTCTTCATGGGCAAAAGCCTCCAGTTCAGTCACAGTCTTAGGCTTGTGCGCTGCAACTGCTTTCTTCAAGTCCCACCAGAGGTTCTCAATTAGATTTAAGTCTGGTGACTGGGATGGCCACTCCAAAATGTTCCAGCCTTTAATCTGCAACCATGCTCTAGTGGACTTGGAGGTATGCTTGGGATCATTGTCCTGTTAAAAAGTCCAACGTCTCCCAAGCCTCAGGTTTTGACAGACTGCATCACATTTCCTTCCAATATCTTCTGGTACTGAAGAGAATTCATGGTACCTTGCACATGCTTAAGCTTCCCTGTACCTGCAGAAGCAAAACAGCCCCAAAGCATGATTGACCTCCCCACCATGCTTCACAGTAGGCAAGGTGTTCTTTTCTTCATAGGCCTTGTTCTTCCTCCTCCAAATATAGCATTGATCCATGGGCCCAAACAGTTCTAATTTTATTTAATCAGTCTACAGAACACTATCCCAAAACTTTTGTGGTTTGTCCACATGACTTTTGGCATAGTGCAGTGGACTCTTCTTATTCTTTGGAGACAGCTATGTTTGGAGGAGGAAGAACAAGGCCTATAAAGAAAAGAACACCTTGCCTACTGTGAAGCATGGGGGGGGGGGGTCAATCATGATTTGGGGCTGTTTTGCTTCTGCAGGCACAGGAAAGCTTCGGCGTGTGCAAGGTACCATGAACTCTCTTCAGTACCAGGCATGGTTGCAGATTAAAGGCTGGAACATTTTGGAGTGGCCATCCCAGTCACCAGACTTAAATCCGATTGAGAACCTCTGGTGGGACTTGAAGTAGACAGTTGCAGTGCGAAGCCTAAGAATGTGACTGAACTGGAGGCTTTTGCCCATGAAAAATGGGCTAAGATACCCGTAGATCGCTGCAAGAAACTTGGGTCAAGCTATGCTTCATGTTTAAAAGCTGTTATAACTGGAAAAGGATGTTGTACTAAGTACTAAGAATGAATGTCACTTGGGGGTTGAATAAAACTGATAATGATGTGAGCACAGAAAAGGCATTTGTGGTTATTTCATCATTAATGTTATATTATATTTGTCTGACTTACAAGTGTCTCTTTCATTTCATTGTAAACAAGATGACTGAAATGATCAAAATCAATGTCAAAATGGCCAAAATACTCAATTTCAGTGGGGGTTGAATAATTTTGAACACAACTGTAGCTTCCTTTATTAAAATAGTAAACTAAGGCTGAGGCTTCACTAGGGCAGCTGGAAAACACTTGAAAATGTGTTTTCTGTGCTGTTTGGCTGCGTTTTTTAAAAATTTGTTTTAGTCAGACCTGTCAGCATTTGCATTCCGGGATCCGGTAAAATTACCGGAAATAATGTCTGTAACATCACTTCCAGTATATGGAACAACCAGTTTCTTATTTTAAATACCGGAAGTGACTCCACTGACTTCACTTCAGGAGTTGGGACCGTGAAAGAAGGAGGCAGTCTCTCTGTATTTTTCAGTTTTTTTAAAGAGATCTGTCATGCATTGCACTGAAATTATCATTGCTTGTGCGGGCCGACCACTACTGGTGAGGGCATGCACAAGCAATGATGACTTTAGCACAATGCACTGACAGATTTCTGGAATACAGGAAAAATCTGGGATTTTCAAGATATGGGATTTGGCCGTGAAAGCCACTTAAAATTTGTGACTTTTCTGGCCAAAACGGGAAGGTTGACAGGTATGGTTTCAGTCCATTAATTTCAATATACCAACATTTGGGGACAATGGAAGTGGATCTGCCGCATCTTAAAAACCTTATCATATCGCTTAAGTGGAGCTTCAGCCTAAAGGTAACAATACACAAGGCAATTCCCCCTCGATAGATGAGGGATTGACTGCAGTGTGATGACGTCATCCTGCTGCAGCGGGCCCCTCAGCTGACCGGCAGGCACCCTTTGTGTGTAGGGTAATTCCTGGCCAAGTAATGGGATCAGCTGGGAATTTACCGGCATGTCGGATCAACGTGCGATTCGACATGCAGGAGATTCCAGGTTGTTCTCACCAGGTGGGCCCACACAATTTTCAGCCAAGACACAGCTGGTCGGCCGAAAAATCTGGTGAAAATGGGGCAGTGTATGGCTACTTCATTTATTCTATAGTCTAGGATAAGCATATAAACATTGGTTGATTTACTAGGGAATTTAAGAATAAGAATGCATATTGTGATGTTTTTTACACTCATCCATGTGCAGGTGAAAGCAAACATGATAAAATTGATTTCATGGTTGGATATTTGTGAATCAGCAAAAATTCACTCAATAATTGTCAGGATCCAGACAAGGGGGGTTACAAGACAGGAAGCTCACACTAACAACAAGACAGGGATATGATGAAATAAATGATTTATTGTGAACTTACAACAAACAGGAAACATCTAACAGATGCAAAAATAGTCCAGGGTACAGATTTAGATGTCCAGGGTTCAGTTTCAGAGTGGAGTAAAAATGCTCAGCATAAGCATGTGTGAGTGAGGCATACCTATATAGCCCTCAGGCTAACCAGACAGGTGTCATCAATCCAGCCCATGCTTGCAGGGAGCCACCTGCTGGTGACTGTGGAAACAACCCAGAGAAGTGCAAGCACAGCGCCACCAGCAGGCGGTTCCCGGTACAGCCGGGGTCCTCATAATAATATATTATATGTAGATTTCCAGCTCCTTCGGTAAATCATCCCCTTAGTGTGTAAATCACCTTTTTCTCAAGCAATGGCAATGCTCAAGGGCTGGCAAATAGTTCTTAACTGAAACTACTCACAGGCAACTGTGTATAACCACTATGGGCAATGTTTGGACATATTGACTTTGCTTCAAGGGATACAATGCATGTTTTTGTTTTTTGTGCTTGTGTTACTATGCACATGTTAATATCAGGAAATTGTATCCAATCATTTGTAGCTTTTCACATGTAATGAATAGCTTGGTTGATTTTAATATTCACTTTTCTCAACAAATGACACTTCAACGCCATGCCAAGTGTTGCTTAGAAAACACAGCTGTTCTGTATTTATTTCTAAATCTTTGCTTCATATACCAGAAAATGCCACCCGCTAGCTATTTCTTGAATTTGTATTTATATATTGGGAATGTTTTTTTTTTGTTTTTTTTTAAGATTTATATTTGAAGTTGAAAGCGAGCAAATACACTCACCTATTTTAATTTCACCTATGATCAGAATTGACCTCAGGCAAGTTAACCAATGATGCAGACACACTGCAAATATTTATTGTTTCTGCTAAATCTTCTATTTAATAGCTTGGGGGACCTGCAATTCTGTTTACGCTAAACATAACCACAAAGAAGTAAGAATTTATTGCAATTTATTGTTCATCAAAATAGTAAGCAAATAAGGAGCTTGCATGAACAGACCCAAAGAATAACAATTCCAAGATAACCACATTGTATATGTTGGTGCAATAGTTAATTGTGTCTTGCTTTATAGCTCAATGCATTTCACCAAGTAATTCACTTTTTCAGGAGATCATATCACTACTCTCATGCTTTAATTTTAGGGCCCTGAGCTTTTAGGTGAGTAGGGCAAGCATGCCTACTTGGCCGAAATGTGGTAGATACTATATACGCCCATTATGATTTTTTTGATCAACAGATGGACTAAAGGTTGAGGTCCTCAATTTGAGTTCCTACATTTGTTTGACAGGACATCCTGTGCTTGTTCTGGCATAGTGCTGGCCCCTTGGCTGATCCCTCTGGCCCTCATGTGAGTCACAGCATGGTATTAATAGCATAGGTAAGATGTCAGACGTACCCTCTATTAGCTTTCGTGAACCGTATTGGGTCTATGTGGTACATCTAAGTTTTTATTGTTGTTAGTGTCCTCATTGGGGAGGTTTTTCCTCCCTTCAAGCCCCCCAAATTTGCCATCCCCTTCTGCTAAAGAATTGTCCTTTAGTTGCTGTCTTGGGGATATCTTCAAAAAGATATTCCATGATTTCTTGACTTTTTTCTACGGAACAGCGATAGAACAGTTTCTCTTTCTGAATATTATTTTGCATGGAATGGATGAAAATGTTTGGCTAATGATCATTCGTCGATCGTTTAGTTAATTGATGCGCACCACCTTGCAAAATGGATCCCTGGCTTATACTTTTGATGGGGACCCTCTGAACCCATCCGAAGAAATGGTGATTGAACAGGGATTAACCAACATGTAGTGGAAATCAGTTCATGGGTTGGATACACTTTATTGAAACAAAATTATACCTTATTACCTATATGACAATTAATGTTATGTTAATTAATATTATAATGACTATGGAATATCTGCATTCTTCTGCATGTATAGGCTTATATATGTAATGTCATTGTTGCTTGAAAAGTAATAGTTTTCCTAGGAATCTGCTCTCTTGGAATTATTCTAAATAAGCTCTGTTTTTTTTCCTCTTTAGTTTAGACATGTTGGTAAAGCCAAGTTGAGAAACAATGCCACCAGCAGGGATAATCCGAGAATAATGGAACACAATGATGCTTGGCTGGTTCTAAGTATCTGGCTTTGGTTGGTGCCATATTTAATAAATATTTTCAGGGAAAATTGATTAACATGCCAAGACTTTTCTTATATTGATGGACTAAGAAAAAAAGAACCTATTTAATGTTGTGTCTGTTAAACAAGCCATTAGCGCATTTGATATGCAAATGAAAAGACCTACATAAACAGTTTAAAATGCTACATAGTAATTACAATTAATCCTTTGTTTAAAAGCATAAACCTCTGGGGAAAAATATTAATGGATAGTTTAGACGTATGAAAATCGAAAGAATCAGGGAGAGTTGTTCAACTGGTCTGTATAAAAGCAACAACTTTCTCCATCACATTAATGAACTTGATGTGCTTTTTACACAATTGTATTATTACTGTGTATATATTTTTTTTCTAACAAACCTCCCCAAGTAATTCTATATGGTAAAAACCAAAATATATATTGATGAAATTTTTACTTTGCTCTGAGTCCTAAAAAAAATATACTTATCTGCTGCTCCCTCAAGCCCTTTAGTTTCAATTTCTAGTATTGGTACTTCTGCCAATCTTCCTGTAACATGTCATCCTGCAGTACTGCAATGCTGAAAACCTGATGCTGATCTCCTAAATAATTTTGAGGGTGCCTCTTTAAGACACTGAGGTCTCTCTGTGCCTGGCAGAATAGTAGCTGTCAGTGCACATCAGGATGAGCAATGTGGGCCAATAAGATAAAAGCTATGTTGCCACTTAGGCGATTAATCACCTGCGCTGGCGATTTTCAATCACCTGTGGAAATGCCAGCGGGCGATCGTCAGGCGATTATAAAAAAATCGTCTCCATAGAGAATGAATGGACGATTACGCCGGCGATTGAAAATTATTTCTAAGTTCGCCTAAGTGGGAACATAGCCTTACTGATTACAATTTGTCTGTATAATAGATGGTTTGAGTACAAGGAACAGTTTTTCTTTAGGTATATGCCTCTTGCAGTCATTATCTTCAGATTATATATGATACATGTGATTTTATAAACTCCTATCAGGTTGATTTTACTATTAAAGTTGTAGTTTGAGTCCTATTCACATACAGTGCAGATGAAAGAGCTGACCGTGGGTGTCTTTCCCATCTGCATCTTCCACTGTGTTGGGCTTATTGCTGGGAGAACCAAAGTCCTAGCAGGGATCCAAGGGCTGACTACGACTTCGCATCATAAGACACATCAATCCTGCCCCAAAATTTTGCCCCCCAAAAAATCCAAGAAATATACCCAGAACATAGAACTGTCTATAGGCACTACCATCCACATCAGTCCTTTGAGACCCCTTTCCTCCAACAGTATGGCATTTTCTAAAGCTTACTGAAATGTTTAAGTTCTCAAAATATTGGGAGGCTAGATTTACAGCAGCCCAAACTTGTGCAGGCACTTGCGGGGGTCATTTTGATAACAAGCCTATGACAGGTCTATCAGGCGAAACCCGGAAAACGGGCCTGCGAACACCTCAAGTTGCATCCACCAGTCGGTTGTGCTATTTGCTCGTTTACCGGCAAATTATCTTAGTCAGCTATGATCTTCTGGCCCAATCTCCTAGAGATGATCACAAATAAAAGAGGGAGAAGTACACTTAGTATCGCTCAAATTGAAAGCCTCTTCCCAGCAAATTAAATGGGGTATGGTTTAGGATATAACTTTAAGGATAACTGTAATTTCAAAGTGCATTTCTTTTTTGTTTTTGTTTCCCTGACCAAAACTAACTCACCCTCCCTTGACAGATGCATATTTATTGAACAAAATGGTAGAGGCAGACATTTATTTATATATATTTTTTTGCTGTGAGACGAAGTGATGTTTTCCTTTCTGATTATCGCTAAGTATCCAGATTTATTCAGTGTTTTTGGCCACATTAGAGGAAGAAGGACTAAGGATGGAAGATGAACATCCTATTTATTAAAGTTATCACACCAATCATGCAATGCATTTAAATGCATTATTTTAAATATAACAAGCCCATTGTTACTGATCATACTGTTTTTGGAGGCTATAAGACTAAACCCTATATACAGCTGAATACAAAGGTGCATATTTTTTCGGTCACCCAAGCCACTGTCTTTGACTACTACATCAGGAGGCTCTACATTTGCTTCCCTCAAGTCTGCCCAGCATTGTGAACAACCAAACTTGAGTTTCAGGAGGCAGAAAAGCAGAGGCAGAGGAAAGAACTGGCCACAGGCCGATCTTCAATCTGACAGCTTCCCTCCCTCCTTGAATTTAAGCTTGGCTGTGCTACCAGCCACCAGCTGAGCTTGAGTTTAAGGAGGTGGAGCGGCAGAGGGATCAACTGCCTGTAGGAGGTTCCTCCCTCTGACAGCTACATCACCTCCACCTCTCTAATAGAGATGGCCAAATATTTCAACTAGCTGACTTTGTGAAATGATTGCAAAGCTTCTCAAAATGATATTATCACCAAAATGCTGTAGATATAAAAAAGGGTTGTGGGAACATTTAAAAAAAAACTTTTTGCTCTAGCACATTTTTTGCATAAATAAGTGCAAAATCAAAGTCGAAATTTCAATTTCAAATTGAATTTATGCAAAAACTATTTGTGTTAGAACAATACTTTTATTGTAGTATACACCCAACCGTTCTCTACATTTTCAGTAAGATTGGTGATGATACCACGCTTTGCAATTAACTCAAAATCGTTGAATTAAAAAAAAATATTCATCCATCTCTACTCTCCAACCAAGCTCAGTGCTTAGCCTGAATGTGGATGGATTACGAAGATGTGACCACCCGTAGTAGAAGAGGTTTTTGCCCAAAGATGGTCTTGTCTTTGTTCTATAGAGCGCATCCCTACACACTCCCTACTCTTCTACATGCAGCACTAAGATTCCCATGGCAAAATTTTTATAAGTTATGGCACCTGAGGGAGCGAGGATCATTTTTTTAAATACATGTTTTTATGTACTATAATTATAAATCTAAAAAACAAGGAAAAGCTACACCTTCTCACACTGTCACCAATAAAAAGTTTTACTGGAGTTTTAATGTTAAAAAGTAGCACTCTCAATTATGTCAAGTCTTGCAAGTGCAATTTGTTGTTCCTCAATTTATCGGCTAACTAAATTAATTAAAGACGAAGGCTTTCAGGATGTCTTAGATCAATTCTTCAGACTCAAAAACCCTTTCTTCTTGCTTAATTCTTTAATGAGTTTCCCTTGAACTCCAAACTTTTTTTTTATATCTCTACTATATATTTATTGTACAAAATTGGTTAGATTATTCTCTGCTTATTTAAAATAAAAAAAATCCTTATGACCACAAAATGGTAATCTTCTCATCTTCTAATCTTCTCATCTGTGGACAAATGTTTTGCAATCAGCAAAAACTACTTCTACACAGCTGAAATGAATTTACCAAGGAATGATGACAACACTGACCATTAAAAAATGAATTGTAAAAAGACACAAAAAACGTAATGATCAATATTCATGAGAAAATGTACAGTTCAGATTATAAATACAGAAAGAAAGACATTGATTAAACATTTTATGGGGTGGCTTATCTTCCTCTTTTTGTAAGAATAAAAACTATTTTAAGACAGCAGCATTTCATTTTACATTTAGCAACAATCAATCTTACCATGAATAATACATTTGGTTGTGGTCATATGACACTTGTGTCTATTTATTTGAACTCATGCGATAGCCTCTTGGGAGAAATTGAATCCACAGGAGACTTCCTTGAATACATTATATTTTTGCTGTCTCACCTGGCAGATTGTGCTCTAAGAAAGTTATGTTAAAGAATATTTATATTGGTTTCATGCATTGGTTGTCATGGTTTCTGTAGTGTTATCACTATTGTGAATGTAATTTGTTTCAATCTGGGGAATTAAAATGATTGCAAGGGCCACATACTCTAATACTGTATTTTCCGGTGTAAAAAACGACTGGGCGTATAAGACAACCCCCAACTTTTCCAGTTAAAATATAGAGTTTGGGATATTCTCGCTGTATAAGACTACCTCTCTTAAAACACACACCAGTTGTGTATGAAGTGAAGTTTTTGTACAGCTATTTAATGTGTTCAATGTGTTTAATGT
>CM070034.1:59454964-59489460 GCA_036250615.1 Ptychadena robeensis | reverse complement strand
GAGTTCGAGTTCGCCGTTCGCGAACATCAAATTCCGGGTTCGAGCCATCACTATTCACAGACATCGGGAAGGAGAAGGATGGGGCGAGGGGGATTCTGAAGCTCTCTCTCCCTCCTGCCATCCAGCGTGCAGCGCGGGGAGCATGGATCGGGGGACCAGACCTCAGGGCTCCCCTAGATGGTCGGACAGGATAGCACCCTAGCGCACCTCCCCCCCCCCCGGCTTATATGACGACCACCGACTTTTGAACACATTTTCCTGTGTGTGCAAAAGTCGTCTTATACGCCGGAAAATACGGTACTTTTAAACGTAATTACAAATTAAGCTTATTGGTTACAAAGCTCAATATCTTAGGTTGGCATTTACCCACAGATAACCAATACAGAGTAAAAATGTAATCAGTGATAGGAAGATGTATTTAATCACTAGAAAATCTTGAATAAATGTTTCCTTAGCTTGGCAAAAAAGTGACACTATGTTGACATATATTTTTAATCATGTGTAAAGGAATTTTTTAAATGAATTTAAAGTTGTATTTACATTAAAAGTACAATAAGATTAAAAAATTGCCTAAGTGCAGTAGTGTGGTTTTACAATATGTTTTGTCCTCCTATATATAATATATATCGACACATATTTAATTCATTTATGTATTACAAATAAAAATTTATCCTGTGCTAAAATAATACATTTATAAATTTTATGACATGAGATTCTTTGCTCAATCTGCTATGTAGCTTGTCAAGTAAAATGCCAAATATACACATCACTGTCATACCTATGGAGCAAGCAACCATTTAAAAAAAATATGTTGAAAATATCTTCAGCTTGACAGCTAAGAAGCAATCCAGCGCCACCTCATCTCACAATCTAAATGTTTAGTAATGTATATTTCCAAAATATATCACAAAGCAGCCACATTATTAAATGAAAGTGTCCCTCTTGTGTTTGTTGATGAGCAACAGAAAACCAAAAACATAAACGCATCTTAAGGTGGCACTATATGTTAGGCAGATAGCCCTAGCATTGGTCATTTATTTAGATTCTTCTTATTGAAGAGGTGAGAATAGTTCTCAGGTGTAGTGTTGAGTGAGAATATTCAAATATATTTGAGAAATATCGGACATTCGAGAATTCGCAATATTTTGCGAATGTGCACTCGGATATGCGCAATGACGGATATCATGCTTCAACATACATCGCACATATTTGTGCGCATTGCAAATGTATACTGAACTTCAGTTTAGTTTACATGAATAAAAAAAAGACCCGGACCTAAATTGGTCGGGTCATAAGAAATAGTAGCCGATTGAATACAATTTAGATTCGATCGAGAAAAATTTTCCAACATGTCCGATCACATTCCGACCGATTATTCCAAAAAGTTCGATCGAAGTTACTTGGTCGAACCATGTGGGCATTGACCGTTTTTTGGAAGACCGATGCAAAAAATCTTTTATTTTTATCGATCGGACGGACGGACGGAAAATCGGGGCGTGTATGGGGGCCTTAAGTCTACAAAGCTGTCACTTAAACAAACACTCATTTCTGGTTTAGTACGTTACAATTTTTGTTTTCCTTTTTTTTCCAGTATACAAATGCATAACAAGAAACACATTATGCCATGCAGACTTAATAAGAAAACACATTGAGACAATTATATTTTTTAAAAGGAAACACTTCTTTAACGTTGCTTGGGAGCCACAACATAGCACTACGTGCAAGTGCATAGTGCACTGTTATTTTGCTTCATCATAGCAGGTGCAGTAATTTCTTTTCTACATAATTATACTTTTCACTCAAAAAAAAGAGCTGAGTGTATTGACTAGATCAGCGTCTGCTTGCTTTAGTGTAGTTTCTTTCAAAAGGCACAGACAATGTGATATAATGTATAGGGCTCACAGTTTAATGGCAATACATTTTATTCTTACAGAAGAGTTCTTAAACCTATAAACCCAGCCTAGAGTAATGTGCTAAAATATGTACATAGAGAAATTTTTTAAACATCTTGCTTTGACATTAAAATATCTTTTGCCCCATTTGTAGAAGGCATGCAGCCACTCCCATTGGAAAAGTCAACATGTAATATCAGCTGACCAATCACATTGAATCACACAGGTTTTTTGTTTGGGTAGAAAGGGGGCTGAGAAGATAGTCAGTAGTTGATGGCTTTATCCACACTGTAGTACCTTTCACAGATATATTGTCATGTTATTTTTACAGGCATGCTTAATGATACAGCCAACACACCTGGCCAGAATTGTTCTGCAGACTGGTCTTTGCAAAGCAAGGGGCAATTTGTGGTTTGGTCTGGAGCAGAGCAGGGAGGGTGCTTCTGGTCGTCAAGACCGGGGTTGATTTCTGTCCAGGTGTTGGACCAGCCCATTAGCTCACAGCTGATAATAAGGTGAGCAGAACCTGTTAGAAGGGAGAAAGAGAGGTGACACACACAAAGGTGTGTGTGTAAAACAAACTGTGTGTTTGGTGTCAAGGGAACCTTGTAGAAAACGTCCCTCCCTGATTATCTGGACTATATGGATATGTAAAGGGTTATCTGACACAGAGCCCTTGCCAAAGAAGGCTGACAATTTTGAGTTCTGTTTGGTTTGTTTTTGCCTTAGAGCACTGTGTGATTTCACCTTGCCACCACAATAAACTGTTTGCGTTTCACCGTACCTGAGCCTGTTTTGCCTGCTGAAAGCCTACCATTTGTAACTGGTTTCCTACAATATAGATAGATAGATAGATAGATAGATAGATAGATAGATAGATAGATAGATAGATAGATAGATAGATAGATAGATAGATAGATAGATAGATAGATAGATAGATAGATAGATAGATAGATAGATAGTAAATTCAGCGGACAGGAACAAAACTCAGGTTTATTTCACCGGAAAGAAATAAAAGCAACTGTTGCAACATAGGACTCCTCACCTGGAATACACCCAGGACCATGACCCATAATATGGTGAGATTTACTGGCCATTCAGGATCCACACTTGGGAACCTCTACAATATAATATAAATATATATAACTCATACTAAGTCAGGTGCCGGATCAGGTGCGGAAAGATCTGGCAGGAGGAAACGTTTTTCCACTAGAGAACTCGGTCTCCAGTGAAAAAATCGGGCAAGAATACAGAAGTGACCTCAGTGATGTCACTTTTGGCATATAGAACATGGGACTATGCGTTCCATGTACAGGAAATGACGTCACTGATGTCACTTCCTGTTAAACCCGAATTGAATTTGAGTTTCCCCCTGCCAGTAGGCGGACGTCGGACTTTTCTAAAGGTCTGATTCACCTGTTCGTGAACGGACAAGGCCAATGTTTGGCCATCACTACTGCCCTACAATAACATGCAATCAGTACTAGTTAATTGTATGAGCGTTTTATCACATTTTTGTGATAAGATTTAATTTTAAGAAGTTTAATTTCAGTTCTGAGTTTTAACATAATAAATGTAGGCTTAACCCCGTGGTTCCCAAACTTTCCTTGCAGGGACCCTTTTCTATTTTGGAGCAGTATCGAGCCCCCCTTCCCTATTCAAACACAGGTTAAGAATGAGGGCCCATGCCCCCAGTTTGGGAACCACTGGCTTAACCCAACATAAATACAACACAAAAATAAACTAAACCTCCAATATGCATCCTACATGTGAAGGGGAGAACAAGGGCAAGTCAAACCTTGTTTTTCCAGTCGATAAGACATAATTCATTCTTTATTGTGATCTAAACTTTACAACAAGATGGAGAACACATTGTTTAATACAATATGCTAATGGTTTAAAAGCAGCATATCTTCTTGAGCCCTGTTGCTATGCTGGCTTTTATCTATTTGTAATGAACACTACGAAAAAGATTAGATAAAAACCGAGGAAAATTGCTGTAATGATGATTTTGCTATGCGTAGCTTAAAGGAAGATAGAGAAGATTATATTTAAGTATGCAGTAGATTTCTGTGAACACATTCCACTACTTGATTTTTAAATACTTAGCTTATATGTAAGAATGTGAGGGATGGGAACAATTGTAAAACCATAGATAATTGTATTATGATGATCTTAGGATTTACTAGGAACTGTTTATCTGTAGGTTTGATACTATACTTTACTATGATACTAAATATGTTTAAAAAGAACATAAGATTTCAGGATGTGGTGACATTAAAGGTTAATAACAGTCAGACTTGCAGAGCAGGGACCTAGTGTATAGTATAGGGGACCATTTTCAATCTGTATCTGTGGGTCATACAAAAATGAAACACAAATCATTTGATGAATAGCTGGTTTAAAACATAGTTTCATATTTTCATAGATGAAACTCTCCCTGGCTTCCAATTAATCATGCTTGATGGAAATGTTAAAATCACTTGACCCATAAGAGAATTATTGAATTTAATATTGTCATTCATTTTAAGATAAGCTGTTTGAGACATCTATCCTTCATAAATTCATATCATTAGACATGACATTAAAATTATTTCAGGAAAAAAAATGACCAGTTTTTGAAAAACAAAAAAAAACAGAACAGTAATTCTCTATATTGCCACAGAATATGGTTTCTGCCTTTATCTACTTGAATGTTTTTTGTTTTTTTTTGAGTTAAGTTGATGCCACTGAAGATTCTCTGCTACTACGGAGCTGCAACAGAGATAAAACATTTCTATAAAAGTTTTCTATTTTGTGATTTTTTTCTTCACTCATTGTTTGCCTTCTAAGCCCAATGAGCAGACAACGATAATGCACCACTTTTGATTGATGTCCATTATATTGTTGTGAAGCTACTACCTATTCCAAATGAATGACATTTGTTTGTTATTATTCACCTTAATTTTCTAGCATTGGACTTGCAACCAAATAATAAAATAATAGTTTCCTACCCATTTTCAATGGCTTTCTGTCCTGTTTGCATGTTTTTGTGTGTCCAGAGAAGAAACATTTTTTATTTGAGCACATCATTATGATATGTATATCTGAATATATTCATAGATGTTTTTCCATACAACTATAATTGAGTTGGGTTGATGAGAAGATATTTTTTTTTATCACAGTCTGATTTTAATTATGAGTTGTATAGTCACCCAGGAGAGATTGTATTGAATTTTATAGCTGGATTTTACTCAGAACTGTATGAATAGTACCAATTATACAACATGTTTAAGTTTTCACTAAGCCTATTCTAAAACTATTGGATTTTTTAAAAAACTTGAATGACAGTTTTTCTTTAAATATCCTGTTTCTTTTGCTCGGTTCTTAGACACATTACATTCAGAAATATGCAGTTAGTACAATTCATTCATAATCTTTGGAACTAGTTATAAAGTCATGCCAATCAAGGCTTCTGCATTAGAAATTGGGTCAGTAAGGTTATCACTACATTGTCTTCCTTGTCAAATTTTATTTTGCCTCTTGTCACATTGGCGTAATTTCTTTTTACTGCCCCCATTAGCACTTGGCCTGAGTCATACCAGGGTGTCTGTTGAGAGATGTGGAATTCTATTCTCCCTTATTTAGAGGAAGTGCAGAGTGTTCTCCTGGAGATGACATTTATCCTTCAGCAATGTTAAGAACTCATATGACCTTTGCTCAGAACTCTAGCTCATATGTCATATGGTGACTTTGTGCAGTGTTATCTGTTTTCAAACTTAAACATGTGGGTTTTCAGCATATACACATAAAAAATGCAAACATGACACATCAGTCAAAAATTGCAGAACACAAAACATGAAACATTATTAAAGATTCACCATAGAACTAATTGGCCTTCAAGAAAGAGGCTTGGTATTTATGATGACTCATTTGGCATATTGTAAGATCAGATTCAGCATTAAAATGTCTTATATCTAATTTAATTGATCTTAAGCTAAAGCAAATATGAGACATTCTTTCTGTCCTCGGCAACAGATCAGCAGAAAGAAGAATGGCCATTGTGAGCCATTTTAACAAGATCAAACCAAAAATATGTAATAAACAACACCCCTCCAGATCCCATGTGTGGCTTTAGTCCTGCCACCAAAGCACTCATCTAGTCTACAGAAATGTAAACATGGAGCAGTCACCTCCAAAAGAAGCATTTCAATGGCCTTCTAAAGTTAATGAAACTTTATTACACATCAACTAAGATAAGTGGATATTGTTAAGGCAAGTGGAAGATTTGTTAGCCCATGTACTGTAGAGCTGCTTTCTAAGATATAATAGATAGCATCTTGAGAGATATCTACTTCTGTACCATTAATACATGCTACATGTGGCACATCCATTGTTTCAGGTAATATTCAGATCTTCTGTGATTTTTTTATATGTTTCCTGAGATGCCGTAGTTTCCATTAAAGGGAGCCACCATATCTCACCACCATGCAGTAAAAATAACACAGTTCAGTGCCTTTCTTCCCCAGGGGTTTTCTCAGCAATGTTTAATAACATACAGATGTATTTGAAGCATCCTTTATAGGTTGAAACAAAAAGGTGAATGGCAGCACATTTCATTGCAGTTAACTGAAGTTTTTTTGGTAATTTAATTTATTCTCCTCCAACAGGATGTACATTTTCTTCTTTATGATTTTGTGGTCTTTGTAAATTATTCTCCATTGTATTGATATGTAAAGCAATCTAAGCAATGAAAAAAATCTTAATGACATTTAAAATTATATACCTTTTTAACATGTAAAACTCAAACCTATAATAGAAAAAAAACTTGCTGAATTCAATGATCTATTTGTTTTAAATTTCTTTGATCTTTCATAAAAAGAAATATATGAAAGGGAATACAGAATGAGGATCTGTTCCAACAGATAACTTTAAATTAAAGGACGTTTGTACTTTCATTAGTTGGCCAATTCTAAGTAAATCAGACCAAACTGTAAAAAAATACATCACATTTTGACGTTATTCATTCAGGTAACTTGTTTTGATTAGTAAACATTTTTGTTTAGTTAATTCACCTAAATAAAGTAATTTTCAAATGTGTGAGATTACTGACTAATATATAATATAAGCTTTCAGTTTTGGTTTTGTAATTGGATCTGTTGGATTTTTAAAACAGATAATTATGTTGTTAAGTCTATTATTTCCCCTTCCAACCTTGCAAATGTGAGCTGTTACCATCAGGGAGTTGTTGCCAGGGCTAATTGTCTGGTCTGATTGACTTCCACACCTTTACAGTAAATAATTCATTTAGAAAGATGTTTTCAGATCAGTTGATAAGTAAGTGCAAGTTAACTGAGCCATAGAACAAAAAAACAAAGCAAAACATTATTTCACAGAGCATTGATAACTTTGAACATATAATTTTGTTGGCTTTAGAATAAATGCATGCATTTCTGTCTCTCTTGAAACTATACTTTTGAAACAAGTTGATGAGTTGGAGAGTTGCCATACTGGCACTTCTAATAATCAACCAACCAATTTAAAATGTTTCACGGATGTCATGAGTTCCATGAGTAGATGCATTATTAATTATTTGGTTTGATATTGTTAAAATAACAGTAAACATACACAATAGATCATAGATAAACACTAGTGATGGCCGAACTTCCCCAAGGTCCGTCCACGAACAGGCGGATCGGACTTTTAAAATAGTCCCCCTGTTCATGGGCAGATTCAAATTCCCCGCCTATTGGCGGGGAATGTAAGTCGGAAAACCCGGAAGTGATGTCAGTGACGTCACATCCGGTACCGGGACTGAATGGTTCCTGGTTGCAATTGCCGGATGTGACGTCACTGACATCACTTCCGGTTTTCCGAGCCGAATTTTCACTGCAAGACCGGGTTCTCTACTCAGTGAAAAGATTCTTCCTCCGGCGAGATCTCGCTGATCCTGATCCTGCCAGAGGAACAATAGTGAACTCCTTCTCGCTGGCAAACGTGGAGGGACAAACACCTGTACTGCTCGCCGGCTAGTGCGGCGAGTGCGAACATCCATTTTCACGGCCGAACTGTCTGCAGGGCATCACTAATAAACACTAACGGTAGGAATACACGGGTCGATTTTTCCCAGATTTCTACACAGCCGAGCGCCGTGCGCATTCACGGCACTGAGCTGTGCAGAAATCTGGGAAAAATTCTAACCTTGTATCTATTGATCTCGCTCGGCCGAACAGGTTACCAACATGTTGGTAAGCCTTGTTCGATAGCCTATACTTTGAATAGGGAACCACGGTTTCTTATTCAAAGTATACACCGGCTGACAGCTTGTTCCTGATATTATGGAAGCCGGGCAGTAGCGGGATCACGCTACTGCCGAGACCTCTCTGTCGGCTCAAATATCGAGCCGTGTATCCAAGCCTTAAGTTAAGACAAGTAGCATAATCAAGATACACAAGGTAATTTTTAGTTGAATCTCTAAATTTGGCTGTTAACAAAGGGATGTTGACAATGTATTGATAATTGTAATCTGGCTGGTCAATCGGGGGAAAACAAGATAGTATCTTAATTTTAAAAAAACTACCGTATTTTTCGGACCATAAGACGCACTTTTTCACCCCCAAAATTGGGGGGAAAAAGTGCCTGAGTCTTATGGTCCTAATGTGCGACCACCCGCAGCCATCTGGCCGCCAGTGATTGCAACTTTGCTCCCCGACAGCTTTCCCGGCAGATAGATCAGCTGTGTGCAGAGGGAGAGGATATCAGCTCTGTGATCTCAATCAGCACACCTGCTGTGTGCAGAGAGATCACACAGCTGATGGGCTATGTCAGCTGTGTGATCTGCATCTGCCGGGAGAACTGTGGGGAGCTGAACTGTATTGGCTATATTTGCAGAGCCTCGCAAATATAGCCAATGCAGACTGTGTGGAGAAAGCTGCACTGGAAAGCAGCTTCCTAACACACACACGCAGCAGAGAAGTGACAGGGAGACCGGACTGCAGATCCCCCTTCCTCCCCCTCCCTTCCCTCTCTGAGCTCTGTGTGAGTAAGAAGAGACGCTGAAGTCTGCTCTCTAGTGACACCATTTTGGTGGTGTGGCTGAATAGGGGTACTGCATGAGATTTTTTCACATTCATTTAAACAAATGAAATATTTTTTTTCTGATTTCCTGCTCTAAAAACTGACTGCGTCTTATGGTCAGGTGCGTCTTATAGTCCAAAAAATACGGTAACTAATTGTATCTCATTCTGATCTTTATATTAATAAAGATAAAATAAAGCAATTCTAGAATGCAAATGTAAAAATAGAAATGTTTAAAATAGATTTTATAGTATTTCTACGCTAATCTTATTTTTTTTCTGTTTTTATTACAGTTCATCGCATTTGCTTCCTTATTCTTCATCTTGGTATCTATAACTACGTTTTGCCTGGAGACCCATGAAGCATTTAATTCCATCATCAATAAAACTGAGACAGTGAACAATGGCACAGAAATGGTGTCATTAATCGAAATAGAAACTGACCCTGCCTTGACATATGTTGAAGGAGTCTGTGTGGTATGGTTTACATTTGAATTTTTAGTACGTGTCACTTTCTGCCCTGACAAACTTGAATTCGTCAGAAATCTATTAAATATAATAGATTTTGTGGCCATTTTGCCATTTTACCTGGAGGTGGGGCTAAGTGGACTTTCCTCCAAAGCTGCTAAGGATGTACTAGGGTTTCTCAGGGTTGTGAGATTTGTCCGCATCCTTCGAATTTTTAAACTGACCAGACATTTTGTAGGACTGAGAGTGCTTGGGCACACTCTTCGAGCTAGCACTAACGAATTTTTGCTTCTCATAATATTTTTGGCTCTAGGAGTCCTAATATTTGCCACAATGATCTATTATGCTGAGAGAATAGGTGCCAGCCCAAATGACCCATCAGCGAGCAAACATACACAGTTTAAAAATATTCCTATTGGGTTCTGGTGGGCTGTGGTCACTATGACAACACTGGGATATGGTGACATGTATCCTCAAACTTGGTCAGGGATGCTGGTAGGTGCACTATGTGCTTTGGCTGGAGTATTGACAATTGCAATGCCTGTTCCAGTCATTGTTAACAACTTTGGAATGTACTACTCCCTTGCTATGGCAAAACAGAAGCTTCCAAGAAAAAGAAAGAAATATATCCCACATGGACAGGCTGGTTCCCCTACTTTCTGCAAAATGGATCTTAACATTGGATGTAATAGCACACAGGTGGATGCATGTCTTGGAAAAGATAACCGAATGATGGAACACAACATGTCAGGTATAGTAGAAGTTATACAAAATAAACTAATAATAATGAATAGAATATCAACAATCTGTTAGATAGCTCATGTGTTTTTGATTGCATTATGACAACTGTAACATTTGGTGGAGGAGGGATTATGAAATGGGTTTTTTAGAGGTTGAGCTAGGCATTGAATTAAATCTTAAGCATACATTGTTAGATACTTTAGGAAATTCTATGCTCCCAATCTTGAAAAAATGGGGCTTTCGAAAGACCCTTTCTATTCCATCATGACAGTGTCCCAGGGCACAAAAAAAAAGATTTGGTTGGGAAAGTTTGATATGTAAGGACTTGTCTGGTCTACACCTACAACCCATCAAACATATATGCAATGATCTAGACCTGAGAATGCGAGACAGACCTTCTCATCGAACATCTGGATGAAATAACACTGATTCCCATCCATATTCTTGTTGAAAACCCTTTTAGAAGAGTAGGGTCATGGGGAAACCTGTCTCAACCCTGTGTAAGTCACACAAAACATGAAACATATGTTAGTAAAATGTAAAGCTGTTTTCTGTGGATCCTTCCTGTAAAAATAAAAGTAAAGCTATAGACACCTGAGTTCATATGGAAATCTTGACCTTCAATACTGAGCTTATCCTTTTCTTATCCTAAATTACCCTCGTTTTATATTACAACAAAAATCATGTATCTGAAACAGACTTTTACAGGAGGTAACTTTTATTTTGTTAACTACCAATTTTTTTTAAAATAAAGCATTTAATATTGTTAAACTGCATTTTTCACCAATTTCTCAGTTTAACTTTCCCAGGTTTGCTTTTGTATACATTTTGTATACACAAAAGCACACATGTGAGCAACAAAATAAAAAGGGAAATGGTGCCAGATTTCAGAGAAGTATTTATATGAGTGAGTATTAAACTTAATGTAATTACTTTTTCCAGCATTCAATTTGTATTTAAACCCCAAATCATGTAATATATTGTAGTTTTCTATTGGCAGTACTTAGTTCGTCCATGCAATTTCAGATGCAAATGAAAATGAGTGGGGGCCACTAAGAATCAGTCTAGAAAATTCAAGCAGTATGGTTTTATATATTATATATGATTTACTTATTTGATGCGGTGGGTGGGGATCTATGGGAGAATAAAAGCCAAGGCTACAAATGTTATTAAGTTATTAGTTCACTAAGTTATTAGTTCACTTAACCTGACATTGAAGGACTTTGCTGTTAAAATGTTTAGATTTTAATGTATATTTTAGAATGCATTTATCATTGCTTTAATGAAAATGTGTCCAACAAATTAATTTTAGCTGGGTAGCCACTGCCTTTATGATACCAGCCAACACACATTTCAGCACTGGGATCGGTGCATCCCCAAAAATTGGGTTCCACTTATAATCATTAAACAACTTGTAAATATAGGGTATGGTAAATCCTATTAAGAGTTAATGAACAAAATTTACTCATTTTTAATGGGTGAATTTTACTAGAAAATCTGTTGAAAATGCACTCCTAAATATGCTTTCCCACATTATTGTTATTCTTTTTCAAATATTTTTATTTGAATTATAATTTTAATTAATATTGAAAGATGACTATAGTATACTTTTTTGCTTTGTGTGATTTGAAGCTGTTTGTTTACCAGGTGAGGACAGTTCAGGAAGTGATCAACCCTTGTCACCTGGAGAAAGACACCCAATGAGACGCTCTAGCACTAGAGATAAAAACCGAAGAGCAGGAACTTGTTTCCTTCTGACGGCAGGTGATTATGCTTGCAATACAGATGGAGGGATAAGGAAAGGTATGAAGATTTTTAAATTCTGAACTTCTTATATCCTGAATAATTTATTATGTAAGGTAGAGATAAGCAATCATTGACACTCCAGCTGTTAGTGAGCATTACATGTAGCAACTATTCAGGAAAAATATATTTAGCAAGAATATAAAATAATATAAACCAATGGAAACACAGCTGGGGTACCAAGATAGCTTCTTTTTATTTACATAATGCACTGTTTATCAGGCTGTTGGATATGTGCTCGAAAGAATGGCTTGTTGTAATCAGCTTTTTTTTTTCAAACCCATGTAAACATTTGCTTACAATAGCTGGGCACTCCTTTTGTACACTTGCAGAAATATGTGTATTGTTAGTTATCCAGAAGAGAAATATCTAAAACTTGGTTTGCACTCTACAGGTTAGAGCCCAGAGTTCAAAGGCTTTCTGCACCCCCCACTTCAAAGGCTTTCTGTACCTCCCACTTTGTGTGCTTTATGCTCTTATATTTTCAGAAAGAAGAGAAGAGCAAACCTTTGTGCTAAAAATAGTTTCTCCTCCCTTTACCTTTTACTGGTTTAAAAGAGCAAAAGAAAGAGAAAATAAGGGGGCGGTATAGTGCTTACCATAGACATGACTGGTTAATTGAAAAAAATTATTGGTTTAAACAGATGTAAAACCTTTATCATCTTTGTTTGAAAGATATCTGAACCCACAAACAAAAATGTAATATATTGCAGTTTTCCAGTCCTTGGATGTGGTGGCTAATACCCAACCTATCCAAAGACTCGTTTAGTGTTATATCTACATGCATTTTGCTTTTAGGTTTAGAAATACATCAATATAGGTAGCAGACTTTGATAATATAAGAAACACAGATCAGTCCACAATTAATTTCCTTTGTTTTAAAACGTTTATAATAAATCACATTTTCCTTCTGCATGAACAGATACACTGTTGTACAAACTGTATGACTTCTCTTTTCTACAGTAATTTTATAGCAATTTACTCTTTGCAGATCAGCTGAATGTTAAACCATTTATGCTGTCAAAAATTTTTTAAGCCGAAAAAAAAACAATTTTATTTTGACCTTTAAATTACTAAATGCTTTTGATGACAACAAATTACTATATATAACACAAAATATTGTAAATGTGTAAGTTACAATTATGCTTTCCCAGAATATGCTTAAAAATGAATAGTTATGTTACATTGAAAAGTTTAACATAATAGGCTATACTGTTTACCGTTTACTGTTGCGGTTTACTTAACAAAGGACAAACATTTTAGCCATACTGTATATTATTTCACAAAAATAGTTTTGTAAGTTACTAACAATAATATATGGTTAATATATGGTTCAAAATAGTGACTTTCCCAAGCGATGTAAAAATTCTTCCAAATACTAAACAGTCCTCAGCTTGATAAACTTGCTGTTGGGATAATAACACCCAATTGAATGACTGTATGGTGTTCAATGTACTGCTTAGCTCCTCTTTTTATTTCTTCCATCTCTGTACTGTGTTTGCTTAGCAAAGTGTGTGGCTCAGTCTACTCATTTAGTCATTTATGTCTCATGTTTTCATTTTTTATTTGTCTAACTGTCCTATAACCCCACTTTATAATACAAAATTTATGACTGTTCCTGGATTTCCTATAAAGGTACAAGATTATATCCAAAGCAAACAATTACTTTTGAAACAATTTAATTGTACTGAATTACCAGTAACTCATTTTCATAAGTAATCAAAAATACTTTTAGTTAAACATCCCCCACTTAAATTGGCATCAATATATATACAAACATAAAAACATATTTGTAACCATATCATATTAACTTGATTACTATGTTGAAGATTTTTATTTTACCAACATAAGCGATTCTTCTTTGTGTTTTCAGAGTTGAATTTGTTGAAAATTGTTAATAGTATGTGTAAATTTAATTTGGCAAAGCAATTATGGAGTCAATTGTTCTCCAAGTGTACTGTATTTCCTTTTGACAATACTAATTATTGGAAATATATCTCAGTTTTTTTTAAGATCCATATCACTTCTCACATATTACTCTAACATTCATATTTGCTTAATCTTACAACACACATAGGGAAGCTTGCATTACATGCACATATTTTTGAATATTTAAATTAGACCTTGCAAAATAAAGGGTTTCAAATTTATATATAGAAATATATGGAAATATACAGATGTTTCAAACCAAGTAAAACTTATTTATTACCTGCATACACCTGTATTGTCGTCAACAGTAGAGATGGTCGAATTTTTCGACTTGCTAACTTTGTGAGCTGATTGCAAAGCCCCTAAACATGGTATCATCACCAAAATTGCTGGAGATGTAGAGAAGGGTTGTTGGAACATTTTGAAAAAAAGTTTTGCTCTAGCACACGTTTTTGCATAAATTAAGTTAAAAAATAAAGTAAAAATTCAGATTTTAACAATTTTGACTTGATTTGAACATCATTTGTGGAAATGTTTTTTTGTGTTAGAGACATACTTTCTTTTTTGTTATATAACCCCAACCCTTCTCTACATCTCCAGCAGTGTGGTATTGATATCATGTTCAGGGGGTTTGCAATTAACTCGAAATAGTTGGAATGGTTGAATTTTAGAAAAAAAATTTGACCACCTCTAGTCTACAGACATGATAGAAATACAGATATAAAGTATGGTATTGTTATTTTGTGACATCAAACTACTGTATTTTTATAGGTAAATGGATTATTTAGTTCATTATGAAATGCACCATGCGGTTTTGTAAATGCATTGCTTTAAGTACCCATTTTGCCATATAACCTCACAAAAAGCCTGGGGTCATATAATGCATGACTTCCGTGATCTGCATATACAAAATTATTCAGTAATTGACCTCTTACTAACTTCAGTAACTTGCCATCTTGGAGATTAGAAGCTGTCTACAATTATACACACATTCATTTATCCTACTCTATTTAGTAAATGCAGTGATATGATCCTGCCTTTCCTTGATGTGAATACCTCAGATCTCTCCCTTTGGTATTGTACACACATTCAATTGAATATCAAGATTTTGCTGTGATGTCCAAGAGATAACTAAGCCTCACTTCCCAGAGGACTTAGCAAAGCAACATTTGTAAAAGATTTTTAAATATAGGTATAAAAGTATAAATACTCCAAATACAAGTCATCCAGCAGAATTGGCCTAAACTGAAATTTACCAGATTGATGTTCAATGTCTAAGCACAGTTTGTGCCGCAATTATCCATATTAGAATGATATGACATCATTTCAATTGTATGTTTAAATCAAATTACTAAAATGTAAAATATAATTTAACATATTTATGTATTATTAGAAGTTTTTATTCAAATAAATTTTCACCTATATATAAATACCTGGTGACCATTTCATTCACTTTATGACATTGACTGACTGTTTTAAAGTTGTGCAACTATCTGAAGACCACAATGTTTATATACATTGCACAGAAATGTTCCACGGTCTTGGCCATAGGGCAAAAAAATCTCTCTCAAAAAGACCACACAATACTCAAAACAAGCTAAAAAAACCCAAGGGACCTGACAACAATTCAGTGTCTAGAGAGCTATTATGAAATTAGATTGTTGTTCATGGAAAAATAAGACATCCCCTGACGATAAGCCCTAACACATCTTTTGGAGAGCATATTAATATAAAACCTTATTGTATTTTTGGGAAAAAACATAGTAGCTGTCAAGAGTCTGACAATACAGAACACTGTTTAATTTAAAAAAAGGTGAGAACAATGAAAAGTTTGCATTAGAGCCTATACAATAAGCCACTTTAAAGCCTGAATTTGTAATTTTTTGGATAGAAATTTAACTCGAGGAATCCAATAGCGCCTTTTCCTGCCAGAACCCCACTTATTCATTTGCTTGCTTAGGTAATGTGAAGAAACTTGCCTTTCTGCTTGTATCATATCACTCTTTTGAACAGAAATCATTCTCTGGTTGCATATTTAGATTGTAAACCTGGCTCTTGAATGTAAAAGAGAAACATTGAATGGGCAAATGAAATGCAACTAGGTCAGTTGTGATTTCCATGGAGACTATTGATGTCTGCATTGAGCTGCCATTGAACAATGAGTGTATTAAGCATCAGAGGACTGAGAGCAGCCCATTTATAGAAGACATTCTTAAAATTTAATTTCATATATTACTGACATACCTTTCTGCATATCTTTAGCTAGAAGGCTTTAAGGAAAAAGGCCTACAAAAGCTTGCTAAAGCTTAAATCAAAACTAGGTTTTATTATGTTAAAGACATGGTCCAGACAAATTCTGTTATTATTGTTTAACTGCTGATGTCAAATTGCATAACATTTTCTTGTCATTTAGGGTCTATGGTGTTGACATATTTGTACTAGAATCATGTTGTCTGCAAATTTACAACACTTTATCTGTTGGAATTATAACATACATTTTATTGTGGAGAATAGAACAGAAAAGTGAAAAATTCTATAAGCAACAAAACCCAGAAATGGTAGTAGAGATACATGACAAATTACGTTTATGGGCAACTCTGCCAATCAAACTAAACATTAATGGGAAGCCCAATGAAATTTTTTTTATAATTGTCTTTATAAAGACAATTAGATCTACTTTAAAAATAACCCTATTACATATAAGTAAGATACATATATAAGTAAGATACATATAAACAGGATGATGGTATGCAGGTCTAAATGACATATTTGGCAGTGCTAAACTTTGATTATCCTCACAAGCACTGCTCTTTTACTTCATGGATGTAGCCATGTATTACATTGCCTTAATTAATTCTCATATCTAAATTATTTGTGTCAATTTATTTCTTATGTGTTTATACAATTTGCAAAATGTGGGAGGTTTAAATTCTGTATTATTTTGTATAAGTAATGTTGTCAGCGCATTTTATTTTCGAATGCATTTAAAATGACAAATAAGTTTAACATTAGAAAAAACATTATACCCTTTAATCATAATTGTTGAATTAATAAACAGTAAATTTGGTTATTGGAACTTAATGGCGGATCTCTTAATTTAACTGAATAAAAAATGGGAACTATATTGGGACCATTAAAGAAAGAATAATGGGTTGGGCTTTCTTTTAGAAAAGATTACTGTTTATAAAAAAAATTCATATAAAGAACATTTATTTTAAGCCTTATTTTAAAATAGCCTTATTTAAAATTAGAAATGCAAATTTTATATAAAAATATCTTAATGAATCAGACAGCAGTTTTTAAATTACAGTTATTTAATAATTTAAATTAAAAATTATGTTAAATATGTTATAATATTAAGAAACATTAACTGCAGAAACAGTTAATTTATTATGTTTACCATCTTTAATATTTAATTGCTTGATTTAGCTTTGCCCCCCCAAATTTTTTTTTTCAAAGACATAATAAGCTAGGAAAAGGCCAACATTTTCATCTGAATCACCTTCCTTTAGGAACAATTATTTATCAAGACTATATTAAGGGGAGTTATCATTTCACATTGCTTTGTGTTTTTAATTATGCCTGTTAACCATGCAATTTAACATGCCATCAGCTGACACAATTTTAGAATTTTGAATACCTTATGTTGTATGAAGACCCTACAACGTTAATTATATTGTTAATCGTTGATACAAAATGTTTTTTCAGGTTCAGCAAATTAAATAGAACACATAGGGTCATAATAACCAATAAAATTGTCTCAGCTCTTCATTACTGTCTACATAAACCTTTTTGATGGACTCATAATTGATTGCATTTCATTTTACTGTTTGTCTCTGTCTCTTTCTGGCTGAATTCAACTGATGTCTGTGCAATATTTCGTAAAAGGATATGAGAAATCCCGAAGTTTAAACAACATAGCTGGCTTGACTGGCAATGCCCTGAGACTGTCTCCAGTAACATCACCTTACAGTTCACCTTGTCCTCTAAGACGCTCTCGGTCTCCCATTCCATCTATCTTGTAAAGCAGACTACATCAATCTGACAAATAGAATTCTCTCAAGCACTATTTACCACATAATGGAACTAATTAAATGTAGCATTAACTTTAGGATCTTCCCAGACAGCATTATGTCATCTGGAAATGCTAGGAAATACCATTTTGTCAGCAAATCATTTGCCAGGATGCATTTAAAGTTATTTATCCTATGGAATTTGTGTATATGTACTGACCGACCAATTTCTCTCTGGCAATAAAAAGAATAGAGTTTGGATCGATCGGCCAGTATATTTAATAATTACATATATTTTCAGGGAAATACAGCTATACCAATGTGCTTCCAAATGATAGCCAACACTTCATTGAACGTTCATTTCTTGTGAGTTTCTGATCCATTCTGAAGATGTCTGGGATCCTGTCTTTAGAGCTCGCAGTGTAACAGATCAGACCATTTGCATGGACCATTCCGTCTACACATCATATCAGCGCAATGTTGCAGATTACTGGGGCTACCAAATGGCTCTGAACATAAGCTTGGCATCGTATCATTTGCTAAATAGTTGTCCTGCTAGTAGGAATTTGCTTTTATTTTATTACTTTAGTTTATATATTTTTTTTTAGATGACTTGTTTTTTTTCTGTGCTAAAATCTTGTAATAGAGTACCGAAATGTCTCTGGTTGTTTGCACACAGATAACTGCAAAGAGGTTGTCATAACTGGTTACACGCAAGCAGAGGCCAGATCTCTTTCTTAATGGCTTGGGAAGGCACAATACATGTGAAAAGGTAAATGCCATCCAGGCTTGCAATTTTAAGCTAGCAGGTCTTCTTTTTACACCAGGGTTCTTCAACATTTTCACTGGCAAATTTCAAAAAATTTAGAAAGATAACATTTTGTACTAAATGTGTCAATGAACTGAAAAGGAATTTGAATTTTTTTTTTGACCAGCCTTAAACATCTGGTTTAAAATTCTGCATTTTTTTCAACTCAACGTTTTGCTGTTTTGGTATTTAGACTTGTTTGTCATATATGTTCATGTTGGTTTGTCTAACCAATTGTTAATTTGTTTCATCCACTCTCTTCAAACACTCAAACTGTGCCTGTACACAACTGATTCAAGGCTGCATTTTTTTCTTTTGCGTTATGCTGTGTTTTATGTGCTTTAAGTATGGTTGATGTCTTTTAAAATGGAACTAACCAGAAATAAAGCCATTATTTTTAATCTGGGATTCACAAGAGATGTAGCAGTTGCCATGTACAGTAGCAGTTTTATTATAGGTAATGATTTGATCAACTATACATAGAATGTATATATGCTTTTGCTATAATAAAATTACCAGAATCACCAGCCAGTTCACAAATGATAAAGCTTTTACAGTTTTTTAATTGAAAAGTTATTATTACCATATCATGATTTGTTAAAAGTCATAGAATAAACTAATGGCCATTCAACTGTGATTTGTTTTTGTTTTACTAGATTAAATTCTCATCCACCATGATATAGTAGTTGAAATAACAATTAAAGAGATCCAGCAAGCACATACATGTATAGGTCATTTATCAAAGTTAATTGGTTAATTTATTAGATGCTGGTACTCAAAGGTACTTTTTAGACCCCTGAACTCTTTAATCCGGGGCACACTGTTATGCCTTACTGTTCATTTGTTAACCACCTATTACATCAGTAGCACAATAGATGGATGCGCATGATAAGAAATGCTAGCTTCAGCCCATTAAGTTTGGATTATTTTTACTTTTACTTAAGCAATGGCCAGTTTATTTTATGTTTCATTTTATTCTTTATGGACACCTTTTTTTGTTTTTATCCCAACGGGCCATTTATTTATTTGAAGTCCATATTTCCTTAAAGCATTAACACTAACTGTGTAGGCCATGCATGCTTGGGAAAACATTTCTTTTTATGTTGCAAAACAGGATAATCCATAAGAAAATTATACCTCCTAACCAGAGACCAGTTAAACAATTGCTCATGGTTTTTGGTGCAGTTGCAACACTGGACTAGTTTGTTGGTCTAAATTTATATTTAAAAACTATGTCATACTAGAGGGAGAAGTATCAAGGTTGTCAAGGTCAAGGTGAAAACTGTTTAACTGCCAAGGATTATCAAAATGATTTCTGAGGCTTTTTAGCCAGTCTTGTGAACCCCAAATGTCAGTGTTTAGATACTTCTGTCCATTGAAACAAGATATATGATGTTTTGGGCTGGTGATATAGAACAAAATGGAAGAAAGGTTTATTCCTGAATTAAGAGACCTTGAGACTGTTGAATTATCCCTGACTGTTATTCTCTTATCAATTGACCAGTTATTATGTTTACTGATATTAGAAAGTATAACATTAATGAATATACCAAACCATACAGCATGAGTTGCATGCCAGTTTTATAGTAAAAGATATATTAAAATAATAATGGGCTTAATATAATATTTGGTGCTGCTGTTATTGACTGCAGTGTTGTACGGAATTTATCATGGAATTGTGACTGCTGAAAAGGGGACAGTGGAATTTAGCCATAACAAGGACTATACTGGAAAGAAACTCCTGCTGATGAATGGGCCCTAGATGTAAGCTTCTCATGCTTCAAGGTAGAGAATGAGATCTGATGTCCAGCTCAATCTGCAAAGTGCAACAATCACAGACTGAATTGTTTCATTTGCTAGAGACCAGAAAGGTCTTCATTGGTATATAAGTTGTAAATAAATGTGAGCATGGAGTAACAGCAATTTTTCTCAAAGTACATGTTCGATTGTATGGTTCTCATCAATTGATGTATGTATATAAAACCCATATATTTTGGGTTACCTCACAATCCCTGCAGTACTCTAGTCTGTGCTGTAGATTGTATAGAAATGCACATAAAGGGAGTGTGTTAACTTGATCTGTATAGGCAGATAACTCTTCATTTATTATGACTTTGTGTATTTCAGAAGATGTATTGTAGGCTTAATGTTACTAAGTAGTGGTATTCTAGGGATATCATGTAGTTCTATTACTGCCCCCCCTGCCGTGTTCCTTGAGAACACCACTACTAAGTAATAATGGGCAGTAAGTCATAAACCACCAGATATGTGTATTATAATCTCTACCTTTACCCTAGGATATTCCATGTTAAACATGCCAGAATAATTTTACCATTAAAAATGTACCTATCTGGGTGCTGGCATTTCTGCCACCCTAAAAGATAAAGGCTAAGTATTATTCTGATCAACAAATCATGGTGGTAACAAACAAAATGATAGTGTGTGATTAAATCCATTGCTTTGGCATCACAACCCAGCAGCATAAATATTTGTTGTAAAAGAATATTGATTTATTTTTTGCCAAGGAGAGATATATCTTTTTATCTGTATTGTGCTATATGAATGTGAATTGTTATCTGTTACTCTGTCTATGATAATGTATATTTGAGTTGATACAATAAAATATTTTCCTTTATTTAATTAATTATTGGTTGATGTTTCAATTTTGTGTAATGTAACAATTCCACATACATTCCTGGGACTCAAAATCAATTGCAAAGCTGTACAGTCACTACAACTCTTGCAAAATGGTCTGTCCCTTACTTTCAAAGTCATGGTCTCATCTAAATTTAGTATATTGAACAAAATCATTGCTGTTTCCACTGACCTAAGAGTTAAAAATTTTGTGATGCTTCACACACAACACCATTCTAGTCAATTAGGTTTTTATCAGATAGCCTTGATATTGCATGGCATCGACCCATTGAGAATGGGGGTAGCAACATTTAGACTATACATTGTTTTTTGTTTAAAGACAATGAACCTTTCAATACACATGCCCAAACTAAAGTAGATCTTAACTTCAAAAAATAGATTAACTATGTTACATAGAACTTACATAGATATAATATACATGTCTAAGCTGCACCTTGAATGCTTCGTGGAATTTAGAAAAGCACTTCCTACCTAGGTTCTACCTAGGCCGCCATGTGTGCTTAGCCTTGCTAGCAATACTGCCTCTGACTTCTGCTTAGAATATTTAGATATTTGGCAATATTTGTTTATCTTACTGAAGGTTTTGATGTGAGGAAGGAAAAGATTGCTTCTACTAGAATGGCTGCCTCCAAACAGAGACAAGACAAAACAAGGAATGGGGAAAGGTCATATATAAATTTCTAAATAAAAGATACTTTATTTATTTAAAACTTGGAAAACAATTATGTATTTAGCAGAAATACAGAGGATGATCTACTTAACCAGGGTTTCCTTAAGTGTCAGTTAATCCAAGAGGATTTTTGCGAGGGGTTACCCACGTAAAAAAAAGCGCAAGTAGAGGAGTGCTGAGGTGAAAAGTATACGTGCTTTATTATAAAGGAAAGGTTATCAACGCTGTTTGTACAATGACATTTCGTGACACTAGGTCACTTTGTCAGGATAAAAACAATAAGCAGGATATTTTGGTCTTGGTGTTTTGTAAACTCCGGCGTGACCAAAATGGAGAGGAAAGAATCAATCTCTAAATCACTATAGTCTGGGAATTCTAAACTAATTATTTTCTGGTATGTTCTGGCCATGTGACCAATATCATGTAAGAATATGCAATGCTTAATACAGAAGGACAATATTTATTCTGAATATTTAGCTTGATGTTGGGTCTAATGCTTTAAAGACAATTTCCAGGCATCAAATTAGACTGATCAATAAGCTTTTATAATGGTTTCTACTGTATGTGTTAATACCACACAGATCATTCAATAGTCTGCGTACAAAGTGATCTTCTGCATCCAGTTATTGAATCATCAATAACATTAAAGTTTCTAGGTGATCTGGCTGATTAGCTGTAAAAACTTTAAAATGTGACAGGTAGAGAAGGTTAAGAAATGTTCACAACATTTCGACAACCTGACTTTGTAAGTTAATTGCAAAGTCCCTGAACATAATATCATCACAAAAATTGTTGGCAATGTAGGGTGATTGTTTTGCATAAATTATGGCCAAAGTAAAGTAAAAAAAAAAGTTCAAATTCAAATTTTTACAATCACAAACAGCTCTAGTAAAAGGCAGCAATGCTCAGCTTTAAGTGGAATTTACATCTAGACCAGTTGATGCTATAATGTTTCAGCAGTGGTTGATGCTCGTCCACACAAACATTGCTACTGCTCAGTAGATGAAGCCCCAGCCTGAGTATTAAAGTATACACAGTGTATCCTTGTATGAGTTCTGTATAAATGATATATAAGCTTTCTTTTTCTAATCATTATTGTTATTTATATTAACATGAAGCCCATTTCTCCCGTTTCTCCCATTTGATTAGAAAGGCAGGGGTTACTAATTTGCTTAAATGTATATCTTTACCAGACTGCATAGAGTTGATCACATAATAGAAAGGTGGATCTGCTTTCTATAATCATGTGCTATATGCATGAGAAAGTACACTTGTTCTGCATTATAACTAAAGAAATACAGCATCCCGAAAAACCAGCTTGCTAACAAAAGGAAATCGTCGTACAGTGGTATCTGGGAAAAAACCTCAAGGCAAAAACAGGTATACGTTTAAAGTTTGGAAGAGTTGATGATTAGTGTTTACTTTTTAAGTGTGGTAAGTTATTTTTGTTAAACTAACATTAAAATTCTATGACCCCCCCACACACACACCCTCCTTTTCAAGTCTAGGGAGCTATAACTAGTGATTTGTACTAGTCTTGTAGACTTTATTTCCTCAGCTACTAGCATGGCATGCTACTTTTATCAGACAGAACAAAACAGGGAAAGAGAAAATTAGATATGATTAAAACCTTCAGCATACATTAGTGTGAAAGGATTAAGGAGTAAAGTAATTACCATATGAAGCTAAGGAGACAAGAACACAGGGACTGTCACAAGGATATTCAACACTAACCCTTTTTAAAGGACAATTTCACTGAAATAATAGTTGTGGGTTGGAATAGACCTTCTGAAGAGGAAGTGAGTTAGTCATGTTCATTTAAACATGCTTGATAGATATATCTTAAGATAGAGGTAATAGAAAACTGTGAAAATATATATAATAAAAGAGATCACACTTGATGAAGCAGGTCTTTTTCTGTCAGTGTTCTGTGTGTTTGTTTCTATAAAAAAATCTAATTTATTGATAACATGTCTACATAGATCATGCTTTCAAGCTTGCCCAGACAACACAGCTTTAATGCAGGAGAGGATAACTGGCAACAATATATTGCTACAAAAGTATCAAATCAAGCCTTAGTCAAAGCAACTGGACAAGCTTTCTAGTTTCTGCCATACCTCTCATCTATTTATGCCGAGTTTCTGGGTGTTCTGTATATAGCATCTTTTACAACAGTTTTTTAAGGTCTTCAAGGAAGCATGTCCAGGTCTTACTATTGCTGATAAACTACGATCTTAACCTCCCTGGCGCACTGCTGAGGTCCAGATTTCTGTACCAAAAGCGCACCATAGACTTTAATGAATTTTTGTGTTGTTATAGACCTGTAACATCCCAAAATATGTCCGTACAAGGGTCAAGTAGACATTCTGAATATAATAATGTTTGAAACAAACATTTATGAAAAAACAATTTACATAAAAAAATTTTTATATAAAGTATAATTCGAATGATAAAATCTCTAACATACTTCTTTTGTATGATAGATTTCAATATGTATTCAGTATTTTGTTTTGTGTTTTTTTTACTTTGAATCCCCCTTTAAATCCCCTGCCCCTGGTGTGATGTCACCAGGTCCTCATAGCGGGAGGTAGAGAACCAAATACAGGTTTCTAAGCAGAAAAACCTTTTGAAAATCCCGCCGTGCGGTTTGAATTCAAGAATCCCACTGCCTCCTGGTGTGTCGAAATTAGGTACATGCCACAGGGAGGTGTCAGGATTTTTTTATTCAAACCGCACAGCGGTTTCCCAGGCTCTATCAGGTCCGTCGGCATCCCCACCAAGGAATGTGCTTAGTGCAGGGGGTGCCGATGGACCCGATAGCGCCCGGGAAACCGCTGTGCGGTTTGAATTAAAAAATCCAGATGCCCCTGGAGTGAGGTCATTAGATATGTTCCCTCGGGGTTGGGACTCGTCACGAACGCTAGGGAGGTTAATGAATGAGAACTTTAACTTTGATGAATAATATGCAGGCCTTAAATTAAGGACAAAACTGCAATTGCCTTGTTTCGGCAAAACGTAATAACTTTATTAACTACAATGTAAAGTAGCAGTACAATTGCAGTACATAGCAGTATACATTGCATTGTAATAAATAAAAAGTTTGATTGTGTCTTGTATCTTATTAAGGAAATGTGAGGTACATCATGAATGCTATGAAAGAAAGGAAGCTGTAACTTGTATTGTTGTGCCTCAACAAGAAATGTCCGGTGTTCAGGTGTTTTATAGAGATGATCAATGAAATGCTGAAATTTGAACACTAGCAGGCAAATGTATGCAAATTGTATGCAGACTGAAACTAGAGTTGTTGTACATGTTTGAATTCCTTTACAGTCTAAATACAATATGCATACATTTGCATGCTAATCAACATTCTGAAATCTTATTGCTCATCTCTACCTCTGCCTTATACATATAGTGAAGTCTATTAAATAAAGAACTTGCAGGGAATACATGATGTAGACATTTTAAGGGTACTGCTGCCACTTGTAGCCACCTGTCCTGCAGTCATTACAGAAAATGAGTAATTACAGAAAATGAGAAAATATGTTGTGATGTGACAGTTATCATCTATCACCAGCTGATGAACTCTAAACAATAATTTTTGCCTCTATATCTACTTTAACCAAGGTCATTCTAATCCTGCTGAGCACAGGCTTGTGTAGGCCATTGCGTCATGATTAAAGGGCAACTAAACTCACCTAATGTACTCCATTCCCCTAGCAGTCAAACACCCCATTATACAGACCATTTGCCAGACAAAAATCTGTAATCAGTAAATCTGGATTGTCCATCATCCCTCCACTACTAAAACAGAGGAAAGTACAGGTCAATGACGTCATCATATTCCCTTTATGGATCTCCTAAGATACATTTGTATAATTGAAATTATAGTGGCTATACACATTACTTTAATTAATTAACCCCCTGGAAAGCATCAGTCTTTTGAGAACTAAAGGTGACCACAGCTCAAACTGAAGGACATGACAAGTAAGTAATCAAATCACTCTCTCTTTTATGTCTGAAATGATCTACCATATTTTTCGGACCATAAGATGCACCTGACCATATGATGCACCCAATTTTTAGGACAGGAATACAAGAGAAAAATTATTGTAAGTGTTTAAGCATCAATCTCAATTGGTGAAAAAAAACTCATTTAGCCACTAGATGTCACTAGGAACATGTGCCCTCACCTGCCACCTGCCAACCGACGTCTTCTTCTTCTCACACACATATTGGGAACCCTCATTTCCCCCCCCCCCCACTTTTGGGGTCTGAAAAATATGGTACATATTTGTTATGAAGCATTGATACAAAGTATTGATCCAGTATGTCTACAGCCAGGCAACCAACATTTTCAGAAGTACATGGCAACCCCAGTTTTCATGATGCGTTTGAAATTAGATTATTTATATGGTTTATATGAACAAAATACAGACACATCTAAAATCTATAAATTGTGAGATTCATTAATTTTTACATTCATGTTAGTGGTTGATTACTGCTCGATTACTAATGCAAACCAAATTACCATTA
This sequence comes from Ptychadena robeensis, assembly GCA_036250615.1. Taxonomy (NCBI): domain Eukaryota; kingdom Metazoa; phylum Chordata; class Amphibia; order Anura; family Ptychadenidae; genus Ptychadena; species Ptychadena robeensis. The sequence continues at coordinate 59,462,890 of CM070034.1, read as the reverse complement.
AAGATAATGATTTTGAATTAAATGCTATCCATCTAATTTGCGAATGAGTGCATGCCCAGAGAGCATAAGAATTAGTTTAATCAGTAACGCAAATCTTTATTTTTTACTTAATGATATTAAGTATTAATTTATTTGGGTCATCATAGCTAAATTGGCACCAAACTGTACCTTTAAATATAATAGTATATTGTGCAAACATCAAAAATTTCTAGACACAATATCAAAGCAATCATTTTGAATTACATTAAATGTATTTGGAAGGTTTTTTTTAATAACAATAATCATTTTCACAAAAAAAGTTTTTGCTGATATAGATGGTGATTTATTAATTTACTTTGAAGTTGCAAATCATGTTCTCATAAAAATATATGATTCTGGTCAAACTTTGCAAAAATTATGTAATTGCAAGTTTTCCTTATTAGGTTTCTGCTAGAAATACAGACCACTTATATTGCCGATAAGAATTACATACCAGCTATGGACTCTCTGTGTGTAATGGATTGTAGAGATGGCCAAATAAATTCATCAGAGGTTCAAAGCAAAGATATTAGGAGCAGACAAAGGATGCAAGTAAATTATATAGAGAAAAAACAAGTGATAGCAATACAATGACTATATACTATATTGCCCATATATTGGCTTGTAAAGAGTCTTCATAAACATTTGAGGGCAGATTAACTTGTTTATGAAACATTAGGCAATCTCTGGGACATGCACCTTGGAAGATCAACCTTGCATCCTATATAGAATATTGAATGGAGCCATAGTAGTCTACTATTGTAGGTAATGAGGATGTCTAGGCGTTGCTTGTTCTTCTCGTTCCAGGTAACTTGATTGATCCTCTGTAATGTTTTGATTTTTATTTCGAGCTCCATTATACCAACCTGTAATGTTTTTGTACCTTTTTATCAAGTTTTTAAAAAATAAAGTCTAATGTAAATGCTTAGATTTCTCATTTGTCTCGGGTGTGCACCTCCTCATGGGATCGCAAAGCCGACAGCTGAATTCTTACGATGCCGGCTTGTGAAATGTAAACAAATAGCACCACACTGCCATCTGATGGCCACACCATCATTAAAGTTAATATAACACAGGTTTATTGTTATTACAGGATGGTTTTTCAAACATAAAAATAAGTTCCATTTCCATTTTATGCATAAACATAAAGACTTTTTAAATGGAAACTTATTTTCATGTTTGAAGAAGTGCTTTGAAAACCCATCCTGTAATAACAATAAATCTGTGTTCTCTTAACTGTTTTGATGGTGTGGCACTAAGATTTACGATTAAGATTTGATTAATTTCTAGGGGCAATGGCACTTTCTCTATATTTTCTCATTTAGAAAACTCCACTGTCTGACTTTGCATTTCCCACCCACGACTTATCCTGTAATAGTTTAAATAGTATATAGGGTCTCTCTTCTTAGTCCGGAAAGTTACATTTAAAAATACCATGCTATATAATTGCTTTACCAGAAGAAGCTTTAAGTGGCAGTGTCTGCCATTGTCAAACATATTAGTCCTCAAAATTTGTTAGACCACAATGCAGGAAACACTAAAATCTAAGTGTATGCAAATTGGAGTATTTTATTATTCATTCCTAATAAAGAACTAAATATTCGATAAACATTTCACAACTTTATTTTTCCATTAGTATGTGAAATATATTTATGCTTCCAGCATGGGGTTGGAACCGGCATCCCAAAATAAATCTATAGAAGCTTCTATAGGTTTTCTAGTAATATAAGTAATGTGTTTTCTGTACTAAATACACATGAGGGATTTCTGTTAAAATGTCAGTCTATTATATATAAAAGAATTATGCATAATCATTATGTTATTACAGAAAAGGAAACCCTTTACTCTGCGGCATAAGACAATATCCTAAAGATTATATAGAGAGAGTTTGGAGTTCAAGTGATACCGTATATTGGCTAACTGAAGTCATTAGAGAAGCAAGCTTTCGCGATATCGCAGATCCCTTCTTCAGGCTAATACAATTCTGGTTTTAGAAGCTCACATTTATACACAAAAAGTTACAAGGACATAAATATTGAAAAAAAACAAATGTTTTCTCAAGACACAGAAAACATTTTTTTTTTCAATATTTATGTCCTTGTAACTTTTAGTGTATAAATGTGAGCTTCTAAAACCAGAATTGTATTAGCCTGAAGAAGGGATCTGCGATATCCCGAAAGCATGCTTCTCTAATGACTTCAGTTAGCCAATAAACGGTATCACTTGAACTCCAAACTCTCTATATTTATCGATGGCTAACACGGTACAACACTCTACTATTGCTAAAGATTATATGATACTGACGGTGTAGAAGATTAACACAAAATAACATTTTATGTTAACAGTTTAGTTTTATTAAACATAGTCTAAGAATTTTGAAAAGTTTGAACATAAATATAATGAAATCAAAGTTTTGACTAATGTACTTTTTTTGGTGAAAAAAGACTTGACATGGTCTCTAATATGATAGCTGAAGGCAAAGGTTTCCTTTCCTTCAAGAAAGTAAAGAGACAAATTTAAACCGACACACTTTTCCAGCTGTTTCTTTCCTAGGGGGAGATAACTTAACTTTCTCCAGGACAGATATTGTATGAACTTTTCAGTTCTTCTGATATAGGATTTCTGCATGGAAATATGTTTTTGATCTTTCAAATATCAATACATTACATTATTTTCAACAACGTAGCCAACATTTAGTTGAATTGTTATTGAACCAAAATTGTCTGTAGCATTAAAACCTACAACTTTGTTAAATTCTCTTAAGATAAAGCTTTTTTTCTAAGGAGAATATACTGGATGATCCTGCCTGTAAGGTTAAACAAGGAATACCCAGGGTGTTGAGAACAGGCTCAAACCCCAAGCAAAGTGAATGCCCGCCAATTAGACAGAGGCAAGGGGACTTTTCAGGTTTCAAAGGTACAACATAAAAAATCCATGAATGTATTCCAATTGAAAATGTGAATAAAACAATATTTTATGTCCATAAATGTCCATGAGAGCAAACAACATATTCCAATCTTGATATAGGTATTTAGGATAAACAAACGCCTATTGGATCAGCAGATCCTGTTCTAGTCACCTTTTCCAGGAAGATGGGGATTTGAAAGATGACAAATGTTAGCAGACAAATCATCTTGCCACCCCAACGTACGTTCCGTCTGAAAAGACTTCATCAGGGGGTCACGATTGGAGGGTGTATCTGGTTGAATTGATGGGGTAGGAAGAAAGGGGTGGAATTAAGGAATAAGGAATTAAACACTTGGTATGATTGATAATCCCTACCTGCAAATATTTATCTTCAAAAATGTTTTAAAATGAAAAAGAGTGATCTCCCAATGCTGCATACATACAGTAAAAGTTAATGTTATATTATTACGAGATGACATTTCAAAGGTGACTTTGATAAATGTCTTCAAGGCATTTAGTGTGCATTGTAATATTACATAAAAATTAAATCAACATTTTGAAGTGACACTGTACAGATTCAATTCCCAAGGTAGTAGGCTTGATTGGCAAGGATTGAAAATCTAATTTTCTATTTTACTGAAGCCGGTTTATTTATACATGTATGTAGTTATTTCCTATTAAAATACACTACACTTCTTCAGTAGCCCCCAAGACTTAGTATCCTACCTGAGAGCAGAGACTAATGAAACAACCTAGGGACCTCTAGGGAACAAATCTAAAACCAAAGTGGAATTTATGCATAGGAGATCAGTCCAATAAATGATACACAGCAGAGGTCATACAGACAGAGCAGTTCACCAAACAAAGTAGCCAAAGGGTTTATCAAAAGAAGAGTCCAGGTTGACAAGTTACACACAAGGAGATAGGTTAAAAAAAATCCAAAAAGTAAGCTATCTGGCAGCAATGCATCCACAACCTCTGCACTGGGTAGGGAAGTGCCAGGCAAGAGAACCAGAGCAACCTACAGATAGGCAACTGTCCTACAGAATGAGTCATATTTTTTTATTGTAGAATTAATCTTATTATGTATTTCTATATCATCGACATATTATGCAGGACTTTACAGAATATAGATTCATATACTTTGACTTTTTTGCTACTGTACCATTTTCTCAAAATGCCTTGTCTATCCAGTAGAGATTGTGAATTTTTTTAACTAGCTGACCTTGTGAGTTCATTGCAATACTCCTAAACACGCTATCCTCACCAAAACTTCTGGAGATGTAGTAAACATTGTGAGAACATTTTGAAAAAAAAATATTGTTCTAATATAAATTAAGTTTAAAGTTTAAAATTTTGACTTGAGAAATTTCATTTTGCAAAAAAACCTTTGTAGTATACCCTGGACCCTTCTCTACATCTCCAGCAGGTTTGTGAGTTGATTGCAAAGCTCCTGAACATAGCATTATCACCTAAATGGAACTAGTCGAATTTCAAAAACGGATCTTTCATTACACAACTTTTCTAACTTTTTTTTATTGAACTTGTTTATTAAATCAATGCAAAGCAGAAATTAGCAAGGACCTCCTTAGAGCAAAGTCTTAGTTCTTTTTTTGCACATAGACATAATTATGGTTGTCAGTTGAGATCTTGTTTTTAAGTTAAAACTACAATTTTGGTTGCAAGCTGGTCAAAATTTTGGTAACAACTTTACCTAAGACAAGATGGTTGTAACTCAAGGGTCCACTGTATATATATATACCGGTGCAAGAAAAAGTATGTGAACCTTTTTGGATTACGTGGAGTTTTGCATGAATATGTCATAAAATGTGCTCTGGTCTTTATCAAAGTTACACCAATAGTAAAATACAGTCTGCTTAAAATAATAATACACAAACATATGTTTTTATTGAACATAACATGTAAACTTTCACAGTGCAGGGTGGAAAAAGTATGTGAACCCCTAGCCTAATGACTTCTCCAAGAGCTAATTGGAGCCAGGAGTGAGCCAACCTTGAGTCCAATCAGTGTGATGATATTGGATGTATTGCTTAAAAGGTGTCCTGCCCTTTAAAATCACACATTGGTTTACTGTCACTGTCTCATTTAAACCATGCCTCGCAGAAAAGAGCTCTCAAGAGACCAACAAGCAAGAAATGTTGACATGAAACTGGAATAGGTTACAAAAGTATCTTCAAAAGCCTTGATGTTCATGTGTCCACAGTAAGACAGACTGTCTACAAATGGAGAAGGTTTAGCACTGTTGCTCCTCTCCCTAAGCGTGGTCATCCTGTAAAGATGACTGCAAGAGCACAGTGCAGAATGCTTAATGAAGTAAATAAGAATCCTAGTCAGCTAAAGACTTGCAGAAATATCTGGCACATCTAACATTTTTGTTGACATTAAACAAGAATTGAGTACACGGGAGGACACCACTGAGGAAGCCATTTCTGTTCCAAAAAGATATTGCAGTACGTTTTAAGTTTGCAAAAGAGCACCTGGATGTTCCACAGCACTACTGGCAAAATATTCTGTGGATAGATAAAGCCAAACTTGAGTTGTTTGCAAAAACACACAACACTGTGTGGAAAAAAGGCACAGCACACCAAAATTAAAACCTCATCCTCACTGTAAAACACAGAGGGGCTGCTTTTCTGCCTCAGGGCCTGGATGGATTGTTGTCATTGAGGGAAAAATAAATTCCAGAGTTTATTAAGACATTTTGCAGGAAGACATAAGACCATCCGCAGAGGATGGGTGATGCAACAGGACAATGACCCAAAGCATACAAGTCATTCAACAAATGGCTTCAACAGAACAAAATATGCCTTCTGGAGTAGTCCAGTCCTGAAGTCAAACCGATTGAAATGCTGTGGCATGACCTTAAGAGAGTGATTCACACCAGACATCCCAAGAATATTGCTACACTGAAACAGTTTTGTGAAGAGGAGTGGTTTAAAATTACTCCAGTTAGTTGTACAGATGTGATTTGCAACTACAGGAAACTTTTGGTTAAGGTTATTGCTGCCAAAAGAGGATCAACCAGTTATTAAGTCTAAAGGTTCACACACTTTTTCCACCCTGCACTGTAAATGTTTAAAGGTTATGTTGAATAAAAACATGAAAACATGTAATGTTTGTGTAGTATTGTTTTATTGGTGTGACTTAGATGAAGATCAGATCATCTTTACTATATTATAGAAGACTAGAAGACTTCTTGACTCCAATATGCTACTAACATAAATACTTGCATTGTATATTGTCTGAACCTATGGTAAATTATGTCCTAAGGGAGGGTACACTTGTATACCACTGTTGTATAATGTAATGGGGGTGTGATTAAATTATGAAGTATAAACATTCCATTGAATGCATTAGTGGAAATTGCCGAGATGCAGAGAGGCCTTTGACTCAGATTTTAAAAATAGCAATGCTGATCTTACACTCACATATTTTATCAGCTGATATAAGACCTGTATGTATGAAAATAAAAGAGATCAGCTTTATTTAAATCTTTTTGGTGTGTATTTGGTGTGTCTTCAAAACCTTGGTACTTTAAATATAAGTAATATGTTAGCCTACTTGGTAGTTGTACTAAAGAGTAGCATCAGAACAAATTTAGGGTTGTGCTGCCCATGGCCACTCAATTTGAACCATTGCTTTTCTAACACCAATGGCCCCACCTATTAAAAGAGTACAAACTATCAATTCTGCCAATAACATAAAAAGATACAAGAGACAGACACACCTTTTTGTTTAGAACGATTTGGTAGAAATTTTACTTTTTAGTTTCCCTCACCTCCCATCTTTTGGAAGGTCACTGATCACTGAACATACAGTACATTTTTAAAAATGAAACATTACATGATCCATTAGATGATAAAAAGAACACAAACAGAGAAGGTTTTATTCTTTATGTTTACAGATACATTCAATATGCTTGCCTATTCATCAATGAAGACAACAAATAGAATGCAAGGTCATCCTTTGTTCTTGAATAAAATAGGATTCACCTGAAACATCTCTGCACTACATCTTTGGAATATTTTACCTAAAGTCAAGGCTGAATTAGAAAGCAGTAAAAGCATAACATGCTGTAACTGGCAGAAATATGGAGATATTATATGAAATAAAAGTTGTTTACTGATCTTGTCTGGTGGGAATTTCTTTGTGGTTTCATGTTTCCACCTGTTTCTTTACTTTAACCTTAACTTTACTTATTTGTTCTAGAATTGTATAATATATGCAAAACATGCTATGGTGAAAGTTTCATATGTATATATTTTCCAAATTCAATCTTGCTTTACCTCTTTATAGATGGAATCATCTTAAAGTAAGGGTTGTGCTATGCATAAAGGGACATTTTTAACGGGATGTGACACTATGCTGTAGAGGGTCCATCCTATACAGCAGAGCATCTTATGGTTCAATACAGTACAATCCAAAATACAGTCATTTGCTTTATTTAAACAATGAAAAATCAAAAAATAGACTGGAGGGTAGGTATAGTTACTGTTCCTATCCCTGAATTTGTATACCAAAACCAAAAATTGGGTTCCCTCTTGGGACTTTAAATGGAACAGTAACACATGTATAGAGAAAGATAGGGACTACTAGTGTAACACAAATATCTAAAAGATCAAAATTTATTGAATATTGAAAACCAGTCACAACATATAAACACATAATCTTTAAAAAAGCCAAGATACCAGCGACACTGTAACATAAGAAAATTCATCTTAATACCCTACACAATATATTTGCCAAGTTCATCTCTGTTGGAAGCACACATTTCTTTTGTTCACAAAGAAGGAAAATACCCCTTTCAATGTCAGAATTAGAGATGGTCGAAATGAATAAAATTTGATTCTACTTAAATTTCGAGTTTCCCAATCGAATTTCGATTCGACTGCGAAATTTCGATAGAAATTTCTAAAGTCAAAAATTCGCATAACGCCTAAAATTCGCATAAAACACTCAAAAATTCGCATAAAGCCTAAA
>CM070034.1:59403243-59428259 GCA_036250615.1 Ptychadena robeensis | reverse complement strand
GGGATTGTAGGCGTCCCACTGCTTTTCGGTCGTGTCTTGTTCTTGCCGAAATTCGCTCTCGCTTTACGACTTTCTGGGTCATTCGCGGTTTTTTGTTTCCCTTCCATTTTCGAACATCTCACCAACAGTTTGCAACCTTCTCTTCTCTCCCATCTTCTTCTAATGGTTTTGTATTTCCATTCCAGCCTCGGTTGCAAGTCTAACAATTTTTGTCTCCTTACATCCTTGGACACTCTTTTTGTCTTTCCCTTCCCTGTCTTTCCCTTTTTGATCTTTTTTCTTCTTTTCTTGATTTGATTGATTCTGTGACAGGTGTCTTTTTTTATACCGGTGACTATCTTAAGACAGGTGTCCCCCTTAATGAGGGTTTACTATTGAGTAGAGTGTCACCACTCTGGGGAGCCAGAACTCTTAAGTGTGTTGGTAGGGGGTTCAAATACTTATTTCACTCAATGAAATTGCAAATCGTTGCTACTTTTTATTTATGTTATTTTTTCGATTTTTCCTTTTGTGATGTCTATCTGCCAAGGTTCAAATAAAACCTACCATTGAAATGATCTGTTCTGAGGACCTTTTCAATTTCTTGGGGGGTCTTGGCGTCATTGGACAAACTTACAAAATCAGTGAGGGGTCAAATAATTATTTCCTCCACTGCATAAATCTTCATTATTGTATTTATTTATTTGCAAACTGTGGTTTAAATATTGGGTTTTTGCTTCGTGCATTTTTACAGTTTTTGCCACCAAAGTCAGGTCCAAAAAAGTGTATTTATTGTACATATCATTTCTTTGAAATGGAAATGATAGATCCTTAGAGTTGTGGAAAACAATATTGCACGCATTTTAATGAGAATGATAATAGTAGAATAGTTACTTCTTTATAATTGGACCTTAACATGCAGATAGTTGTTTCCTTAAGTTTTACAGATATAAGATGCTTACAACAGATATTTCATGGAGGCAGAACATTAACATGTATTTGAATTTATAGTAAACAATCTAATAAAATAGGCATCAAAGGTTGCAATAAAGAAAATAAGAAAGTGTGCAGCAAATTAATTCCTTTGCCTTGTTATCTGCAGTGTCGGATTTATCTGTCTGATAAAAAAGAACATTTTACTATATATATATATATATATATATATATATATATATATATATATATATATATATTTATCATGAAAGAAGCTAAACTCCTGCTGCTTTTAAATGTGCCAAACTTTGCCTCTGCTTGGAGTATTTCTTGCTTTTTGTACAAACAAGAAATATTGGAGAGGTGAAGATGCATAATTTGCATGTGCACATTTTTATTTATATATATAAAAATTTATATATATAATATAACCATATGCATGCCATTTTAACTTTTTGGGTGGTTTTTGTTTAAATTGCCTTTTATGTTTCTTGACTTATAATTTATATTACCATTTTAAATATGTGTATGTAAGTATATATATTTACAAACTGACACACAATGCAATGTCAACTTTGGTATCTGCAGCAAATATGGGACTTTTCAAAAAGAAAGCCAAGAAACACCATTCTTGTAAATCTAGATAGCATCTCTACTCAGGGTGTGTGTCCATTGGGCATAATTGACACATTGGTGGGGTGTGTCCATATCGCCCACCTTGCAATTTTACCCGCAGTTTGCAGGCATATGGCCTGTGTTTTAGGGCACATTGGAAAAATAAAGAACCCCCACCCGATGCTTTTGCCCATTATTTTTCTGTGTTTCCTTTACACGTTAATTATTAGTTATAGATGAAGCCTTACCACCTGGTGGCCATGCAAAAGTCATTATGAGACATATACCACATTCCTATACATACAATATATAATATATTCCTGAATAAAAAGAAATCAATGAGAATTTTTAAAACTGGATATTGAACTCCTAATCATAATACATCAGGACCTTTTGGTCATTTTAAGTTTTTTGGTTTTGGATGAAACAGGAAAGATTAACTCATTTCCTTGTTCTTCTCATATAGAAGAGTTTCCCCACATTTCCTATCAAACTTTTTATTGGCATAAAGGAAGTAAGGTAAACAAAGGGAGTCTTGTATAGAAGTTACAAACCAATAGAAGTTCTTATCCTTTGCTACATAACTTAGAACTACAAAATGTGTTTGACCTGACATGCACTTTATGGTAGCAATGTGTTACGAGTGTTCTGGGTTATGATGAGGGTAAGTTTCAAAGTGAAGGTTTATGGCTTAAGTGGAAGAGATATAGCAACCCATAGACATCCAACTTAAGTTGCTGCTTCACCTGTCTCAGTGGCTAATAGCAATGTCGCCTCCAGGGAGACCCGTTCTAAATTGGGAAAAGAGGTAAAGGGGGAACACTTCATGGCACCCCACTACCTAGGTGACTACGGGTCTATGGTTCACCCAATCCAATAGAGATAACAAATAGGTATGAGTATATCTATAAAAATGGTCATAAACAGACAGTAAGTTTTTTTTCATGCAAAAGACACACTTAATGAAACATTTTTTACTTTAGATGTTAGCTTTCCCAAAGATGCATCTATTACCTCATATTTTCAAAGTGGGCCAGCTAACCTTTACTGCCTTCAAGTACTGAAATCAAGAAAAAAACATATTTCTATAATTACCAAATTAATTCATTAACATCCCTAGCAGTTGAGAGGAACCCAGTTTGTTCAGCATTCAGGTTTGCCCCAACCGCCAGGGCAGCGGGCATCTGGTGTACCCGATACACCTGCGGAAATCTACAACGATTTCTGGGGTTTCGCCATAGACCTCTATGTTAATTGAGGAGCGCCAGCTTTTCTGCCCACACAGCAGGAATTATTAATGACACCAGCTGTGTGGAGAGAGGCAGGGGGATGGTGTGAATAGCAGGCAGTGTATTGGGCCTTTAAAAACAGCGCGTTATGGGCAGACCGCTAGGGAGGTTAATAAGGGTTAATAAAGCAACTGAATTTTATTAATTCCGTGTCTAAAATAACATTTAGCAGCTGGTTTTAAATTAAGTTTATTCAAAATATCTTTCAGCTCTGTTTAAATGAATCCTGTATGTTTATTATTTAGTAAAATCACACATCATTAACTTTTAACAACAATAATAAAAACAATCATAAACAGCTAATTTCAATAGCATTTTTTCTAAGTAGAAATTGATTTGATTTGCCTACCCAAAAAACACTTTTACTTAGGAAACTTTTTGATACAGAGTCTTTTATGTATCAGTCCTTTTTCTTAATTACTGTAATGTTTGCATATATAGTGTAATCTTTCATTATTTTAATACCGATGACAGGTCTTTATTAAATTTTGGTTGACTTTATAAACATTAAAAAGTAGACTGTAATACCATTATCCACAAATTCATTCATTTAGGATCTGTCTTCCATTAAATTAATTAAGCAAAAATACAGAAGGGACTTACACTAGTATGTCATGTTTTAGAACCCAGGTGCCCAACTTGCAGCCCCAGGGTTGTTTTTGGCAGCCCCCTTGGTCCTCCACTTGCAGCCCCCTAAAACCTGATAATGCATATGGCATAGGAACTCATCTGTTCACCGATCCTACACTGACATGTCCTCAGCTGGGATCTTCTTAGAGCAGTAAAAGGAGGAGAGGGACTCGCTGAGCCTCCAGCTGAGCTCGCTAATTGGCATAGGTTAAAGATAATGAGTGACCCAGACAGTGCCTGAGCACCTATGCTTCCACTAGACTATGTTGATCATTTCTATGAGGCACATAACCTTTGTTGATGTATATGGGGCATACCATGTGTAGTGGTAACACGCTGACATGGCTTTCCTAATCAACTTTGGCGGTCCTACATGTTATGTGCCCTTAAGTGATGCAGAGGGCCACACTTGTGGCCCTCCATATCACCTTAGTTGCCCACCACTGTTATAGAATCACAAGCTATCCCCTGGTTTCCCATATGAGGACATCACGCAAGCGCAGAGACTGTGGGGACTGCCAGGCATATATCAATTTGTCCCGCACCTCAAACTTTTTGAGAATTGTATAATGGTATTGTGGCAACAAAAATGTCATTAAATTCAGTGCAGTTCACTGCCGACATGGAAACCGTGAGTATTTGCGGAAGTGTTCATGGACATTCTGCAAAAAGCCATGGCTGATGTTTGGCCATTCCTATCCTTAAGACAAAAAGTACAATGCTGTCAATGGAAGGGCTAGTAGAGTAGTCTAGTATAGAGAAATATATATATATATATCCACACATATACTGTATGTATACTAGGTATAATCTCCCTATATTCAAGATTACTGTTACTGCTCTTAATAAACTGCTGTTCCAAGCCCATAGAATTATACTTATATATATTATGCTGAATTTGCGAATATCTTGAAAATATTGTTAATATTCTAGATTTTTTTACATCAGTAAGCGGAAATACCATGCATTGCGTTCGCAATATGCACATGTACAAGTGCAGATTTGCGCAATAAAGATAAGAATACCTGGAGATCAAAAATTCTTGAATTTATTGTGAATATTAGTCAAAATTTGTTTTGCCTATGCTGCTCATTGCTACTTATATATTGGAAGCAATCTAAGTTGCAGTAATGGACAGAAAGTGTTTTTTCATTACCTATATAGAAAAAAATCTATATAAACGTAGAGATTCTATTTTAAAATATAAGAAGATTTGGGGCTGTTGGGAAGGTGCCTTAGGGATTCTATTGTACCTCTAAATGTCCACATATTTTTTTTTACTGATATGTAGAATTATGTATAGTATTTGAAGGCATAGTTGTATTTTTTGTACAGATGATTGATAAATATAAAATGTACCTGTGTATTGCTTTTATCAGAAGTGATCTAAATGTTCTCCTCTCAGTTAAAAGCAGAATACTTTGAAATGTTTTAATTTGTCATTTTAACCCTAATGCTAATAATGTTGCAGATACCCTATAGTGTACCTGCATTCTGGACATTTAAGTATTTTATTTTTACAAATATTTACTATCGTAACCTATTTTTTTTCCGAACTTAAAATTTTTAACACTAACATTAGCTAAACATATTAATTCATCACAATACCTACTTTATTATACTGTATATATTTGTATTATGACATACATTTAAACATTAAAGCAACTTCAGTTATAACTTTACATAAGTTTTACAAAATGGAATTGTTGCAAGATCTTTCATTTTGGATAACTGTTAAGTAAACACTCTTTAAATCAAAGCAATCACTTGGAAAATGTTCAAGTAATGCGGCAAAAGATGCAAATGGTACACACACAATGAATTGTCTTTGCACATGTTAAAGTGGATGTACACTCAATATGTAAAAATGACAGATGTAAAATTAAAGTTTGACTTACCTCTGAGCTGGTATGATGGTGTCTTAGGGCTCCATAATTCTAAAATAATATACTGACCTGCTGATCCGTGAAATTGTATGAGCTGTTCCATATTTATTCACCAGGCTTCCCAGCGTTAACTCCGGGTACAATATGGTGACTGGGGGCATTCAATGTTTTTCTATGGGAATTTTATACAATATACTTCCAAGAGAGCTGTGACAGAATTACCTGGCAAACACTTCACTCTTGTGACGTGTCACCGCGGATATATGTAATTAGGGCCAGGAAGTGAGGGAGGGTTGTGGGGATCTTCTTCCATTACTCCATACAGGTATGTTTTTTATGCATTCCTCCCTATTATCGGCATTTCTAGTGCCATTTCTGGTGGTAGGTCCGCTTTAAATGTTTTTTACACTAGAGAGACTGCCCAGATAGTAACTATGGAAAGCTATGGCAATGCGTTTCAGAGGTTTCAAAATCCCTTTATTTGATTACATCAAAGTGGGTGCTTTAGGTCAAAGGATGCTAAGCTTTGGTCATCAACCTGCATTTATGATTAAGGGGGTGTGCAGTATAACCAGAAGAGTGTTTGAAGATTATAAAGTGTCTCTTAATACCCTAAGAAATTAAGTGTAGGTTAGAAGATCAGTGTAGGAGTCAGGTTTTAAGTGTAAAATGTAACTGGACCAATTCACATTCAGGGGGCATTGATAAGTATGAAGAAAAGATGTCTTTTCATTCTTTAAGAAGTCCTTTTTGTTCTATTTAGGCTAGCTAGTGACAGGGCCATTTTATTGGATAATACGTTTAATGCAAGGTTCTGTTTTGATGCATCATTATCGTAATATACACATTTCCATTTAAACTAGCTAACATTAGTTTGACACAGATTAACTGGGAATCAAAAAGTTTAGCATATATAAAGCTCATTTACATAATGGTAAAATTGATTTTTCTTTGTAAGTGCTTCTAGGTCTCAAAAAATAAAAGCCTTGTAGGGGATACTTTTTGGACATTTGCATCCACAGCTCTACTCAGACACAGTCAACAAGGGGTGGGGATGATTGCATAGTTGTTCAGTGAAGCAACTGGCCAAGCAATTGACCAGGCTACTATGATCTGGATGGTTAATATGTAATTAATAAAACATGGTGTGTAGATGTTACAATTAAAACAGTGAAAGGAAAAATGAGTAAGTGCCTGTTTCAAGATGAAGCATCCAGAAAAGCTAATGAGGTCCTAAAAATAATTATTTTATCTTGAATTTATTGTAAAATAGCCCTTGCTCTTAACCCCTTTTTAAAAAACATCCCTCTTATATTATGGTGACTAGGCCATTTTGTTTTATTTTTTCTTTTCTAAGGGGTCATCCTTATAAATCATTATCATTTTAAACAAATAGTTTGTGATGATGCTAACAATGTAATGATTTCAGTACATTCTACATCTTTTTATATTAGTTTTCAAGCTAGTTTACCTTTTTTTAATCAATCAATCTATCTTTCTTTTTTCTTTTAGTTTATTTTAAGCCCAAAAATATATTCTTGCCTTCCCTGGTATTAGTGTTCTTTTTTAAGTTGTGTAAAATTACTTTTTTACAGCAAGTAATTCAAAACAATCTTTTATGCTGGAAATGTGAAATAAAGGGCTGTTTTTATGGGGTTTTATGAAAGTCAAAGACCTCAAGACAACTTAGCACTTAGGTAAAATGTCCATAATTGTACTTTTGTATCCCGTGCTATAACAGGCATACCAATAATGATCCTGTTATATGGAAATTTCTTATTCTGGCTATTCTGATATCTATATATAAAAAAACTCTGTTGGATTTCTGACCGCATTCATGTTTTCTCTTATTAATTCAGTGTCATGGAAGAACACTGTTCTTCTACACAAAATGCATGATCAAAATTTAATCTGTTTACATTTTCAAATACCATGGGCAGCAACACATCTCTTCTAATATCACTGATGCCAGGGACATGCAACTTGGAAGCAAGAGAAGATTAGACATGGCTGGAAGATGTCACCAGGTCATCTGGATCAGGTAAGCAATCTGGAGTGTGGCTTGGGGTTACTGATTTTGGACATGAAAATCTACCCTGTGCCACATTTGGAAGTGCGACAGATTTCAATAATAAATTAGCAAATCACATATTATTCCAACCTGTTCCTTGGATAGAACACAGGAGAAACCATTTTATTAAAGTGTATTGGATGATTTCCCAGCTAAATCTTGCTGAAATGTTCCTTGATCTACATGTTTCATGAAAGTCAATATTATTTGGCTGATATCACATGTTGTTGCATGTACAATTTATGCACAAAAAAATCAGAATTCGAATTATCACTGATCGATCAGCCCGACACTATAAATTAACAGCAGATCGACCAAAATTTACGGACAGGTCCGAAGTGGTCCCGACCGTTTTTTCAGCCGATTTGGAGAAATCGCATCCGATTAATCTCCCGATCGATTAATCTCCTGATCGATTAATCTCCCGACCATGTTGGTCGGTCGGGCAAAATTTGTACGAAAAATCAGAACGTGTATGGGGGGCTTAAAGATTTGTACAGTTCCTCCAGGAGTGCTTCAACTTGCTTTGAAAACAACTGCAGTGTAGTGATGGCCGAACAAGTGCCGTGTCCGTCCGCGAACGGGCGGAGCGGACTTTTAAAAAAGTCCGCCGTCCGCCCGTTCGCGGACATATTCAAATTCCCCAAATCTTTCACTGAAGACCGGGTAGAGAACCCGGTCTATCAGTGAAAATCCGGCTCGTACACCCGGTCTTCAGTGAAAGATTCTTCCTGCGGCGGGATCTCGCTGCTAATGATCTCACCGCAGGAAGAATAGAGGGCTCCTTCTCGTGGGCGGACACGGCGGGTCGAACACCCGTACTGTCCGCCGGCGAGAAGGAGGGCGAACATGCTTGTTCGCGGCCGAACTGTCCGCCTTGCGGGCAGTTCGGCCATCACTACTGCAGTGGTACCGTAACTTAGACAGCAATAAATTACTTTCATTAAGTTAAACATTTTACTTTATATGAAACCATTTAAAGTATTTTTTTTAAAACAATTGATCAAAAAAGAAAAGTACTAATAAACTGCAATTTTCACAAAGCTCATAAAGTTAAATATATCAGAACAATGGATGGGAGATAAGGATTGCTGAATGCTTAGGTTACTGGAGTATCAGCAGGAACTTGTGGCAGTTGTGATGGAAAACCCACAGCAGGATATGTTTTCAAATTATTCCAAGCTGCAATCAAGTGGAAAGAAACAATGCAACGTATGGCATGTCTGTCAAAAACTGAAACAGAACACATCTCACTTTGCTAAGCAATTAAAGGAAGGATATGGTTGTCAAACACCCTGAAAGACCTGAAACTTAGAAATGCTGCAAGGATCCTGCAACAATGACTGATGATCAGCTTTTCTGAAAGCACATTCTTAGTGAAAGACCAGATTAAACACTTTTTAGGTAACAACAAAGGGACAACTATACAACAAGATACGAGAGAGGAGAATGGGGGTGTTATACCTACCCTCCACTCATCCTCTCAAAGGTGGAGACTGAACTCCGGGACTTTAAGGGCACATTTAGATTACCACAGATTTCAATAATTTCCCATATATGATATTAAAATCTTTGTACATAATTTCCCATACATGATTTATAAACAAACATTTAGACACAATTCCAGCTATAGTACACATTGGCTTAGTTTTTGGGTCACTCACATATACATGTTTTCAGTTGTATTATGGCTTTTTGAGTCTTATGCAGGCATCCATTTCTGATTTCAGGAGATCATGCCTCTAGTGACCGTGCTGGGATGGCTGTGCACCCCCTGCCCCGGGTGTTGTCCCCCGCTATCTCTACTTCTTGTGTCGGGTGGTGTTTGTGGGGGGTCGCCCTCACGGTGAGCATCGCTGGCCCCATCGCACCCTGGGCTGTCACCAAGTATATTACATGATCAGCTATTGTGAGTACATGTAGATGTAAGTATTGTTAGTGTTAAATCACCTTGTAGATTATGAATGATTCTGAGACCCATTATAACTATTACAGATTAAATGATGGCGGGTTCTCCTGAGGAAGCTAATATAGCGAAACGCGCCGAGACGACGTCCATCAAAAAATATGACTAATATGTACTTATGTGGATCATGTAATTGAAACTGTATTTCAAATGTGATAGCGATTTGCATCTTTTTATATAATCAATGTTTACTATAGCTGGAATCGTGTCTAAATGTTTGTTCATAAATCATGTATGGGAAATTTGAAAATATGTACAAAGATTTTAATATCATGTATGGGAAATTATTGAAATAAAACTCTGTGATTTTTTACATAATCTGTGGTAATCTAAATGTGCCCTTAAAGTCCCGGAGTTCAGTCTCCACCTTTGAGAGGATGAGTGGAGGGTAGGTATAACCCCCCCATTCTCCCCTCTCGTATCTTGTTGTTTTTGTAAATGTATTTTGGGGATGCTGGCACACGTTGGTATCTAAGGGGGATCAATATATTTGTTTCTAAAAAAGGGACAACTATAAACAGTATATAAAGACATACACAGAAAGTATAACAATAACTTGGAGTATGATATCAGCACAATGCAATTTACCTCCCAGTTTCAGTTTTTGGCTTTTGTCCTGTACGTTTGTAATTTACATTCATCATTCTACTGCATATAAAACAGAGGGCTGGTGATGGCCCAATGGTCCACTTAACAGTTGTTCAGTCCATACATTATTCATTGAGGCAAACTTTGACCCCTGATCCCACAGTCAGATGCTGTACAATCGAATATGTATTTTTTACACTAGGGACACCCTCCATCCAATAAGAAAAAGAAACCAGTGGGTTCCCCACAAGCATACCAGATCTCCTTTTAGCATAGCGTCTGGTATGCTCTGGAAAAGTCCCCTTTTTGGGACACTTGACACACTTCAAGGGAAGTGATAGAGTTAAATTGTTGGAGTAGGCAACAGGCATCCGACCGAGACACTAAGGAGTCCATTTAGGAGACGCATACCTGATCTATTGACTGCTGACACAGCTCACCTTATACTAGCAATTACTCTTTTTGACTGACTTCTGACTCCAATCCTGACCACACACCCTCTGTGGTCGACATCTGCTCCCTAAGAGTGGGGCCCCCCATTCCATCATCCGGGTCTGGCCCCGCCGTTGCTACCTATGCTACCTATTCTAATCGTGCAGATTTCTACAATATTACAATGCCTTGCTAATCTATGCCTGCCGTTATGACTACTTCCCCTGATGAAGTTATTATCAATCAATAACGAAACGTACGTTGGGACAGTCTATCATCCCAGGCCTCAGATTTTTTTGGGAAACTGATAAAGACATTCCATGTCATTTCTTGTTTCGAGCCTGCAGCAAGCGTTGTACATTATGTAATCTTGATGCATTTCTTGCATGTGAAACTTGTGATTATGATTTTTGAATATTGAACTACGATACATTGAATTCAATCCTTTTCTGTTACCTATTGTTAGGACTGGCTGTACCGGTCATCACCAGCAGGTGGCTCCCTGCAGGCATGGGCTGGGTGGAGCTCACTCCTCCCTCGTTAGCTTAGTGCTATTTAGGTGAGCTCCATCCAGGCCATGGTTGCTGTTCATTTGGACTTGGATCTGGATCTGTGTCTGTTTCTTTGTGCTTTTCTGAACCTTGTGCTTCCCCTGGCTTTATGTTCCTGAACCGTGATACCCGTGGACTTTGACCTGAACCCTGATACCCCTGGATTTTTGCACCTGTTTCTGTGTGTTCGTACCTGTAAGTCTTTTCATTAAATCTGTTTGTTTTGTCACCACCAAATCTGTCTGGATCTCATTGTGTGCAATTTGCCTGGTCGCCTCCTTGTCCTGGATCCTGACACCTATGTGCATATCTTATCCACACTGTACTATTCTATATCAAAACAAGGTGACCTTTAAAGTCCCCCAGCCTCTGTTGTATGCAGAGACATTTTTGCTATATGTTGGAGTAGGCACTTTTTAGCTAACTATGTGGAAGGATAGAAATGTTAGGGATTTTTTATGGTATCATCTCAAATTTCTATGGCAAAACTAAGAAAATCTCCTTGTGAAGAGGTAAGAGATGCGTGGGACCTCTGTACTCATTCAGTAGGGTGAGAAGTAGGATAGGGTGCCTGGCCCCCCTTTTTGTCCTTCCAGGCTTGTCAAGAGGGGTCTGGTTTGTTCTGGGGTATTTTCCAGAGCCTATGCCAGCATGCTTTGGTGGGAGCCCCATGCTTTTATTGTTCCCCTTTTTCCAGAGCAAAAAAGAAGGAAACGCCATAAAAAAAATTTTTTTTAGTATAACCATTGAGCCCCCTCTGGCAGGACACTGTCTAGGTGTTTGTACGTGTTGACACTTTTTTTAATGGTATTGTGGCTACAAATGTGATCTGAAGGTTCGAGAAACTTGCCAGTTGTTGCCAATTAATTCGTGATTCGCTGCAAACAATCAAATTGTGGTTATTACATCACTACAGGGGACATAGATAAGGTAAAGCCAATTGTTTTGTGTAGGTGAGGAATAATACACAATCAATAAATCTGCAATTAAAACATTAATTTGTCCATGCAATAGATGTGCAGATGCTTATAATTCATTATCAAGAATTTTATTTTCATGTACTTTTTTTTACCATGGACTAATAAAATGTCTTGTCTGGTTAAGGCAATAGATTATTTTAACTTCTTGTAACAGGCTCACTAAGCTTCCAAATTACAATGTGATCCAGTAAAATACTATTTCTTTAGTGCCCAGCAATGCAGGATTTCACACTTGTCAGCAAACCTCAGCTGTCAAATTATTAGCGGAAAGTTGCTGTTAAAACAGAATTTAAGCAGATTGTCCTTATGACAATAGAACATCTGACACAATATGTGTAAACATAACTCCAGATAGGGTCATAAATGCAATATGAGTACCAAATTCAGCTAGATAAAAAAGTTAAATAATATGTTCTTTTATTCCTAACTACATGTTAACTAATCTGTATACCTGTCACAGATCCTAACAGGACTGGTGGATCTGTGTCTGCTTCCTGCTCTGATATCCGGGACACCTTGGGTTAACCTTCCAGCCTCTCTGGAGCTCCCTCTGCTGGACATTCTGGTCCTGCACTCCTCCTCGGTCACTCCTCCCTCAAGATGTTTATCTAGCAGGATCAGCTGACAGGAAGACGCCTGCACTTTGTGCTCCTATGTGTATTCATTGTGATTCCTGTTTGACTTCCTGGCTCCTGACCCCTTGCTCGTTTCCTGGACAATCCTTTCACCTCAAACTTCGGTACTGCATACCCGCATTCTGTCTGACCTCCCGGCTCCTGACCCCTGGCTTGTTTTGTGGATTACGCTTTCGCCTCAACCCTCAGTACTACATACCCGCATCCCGTCTGACCTCCCGGCTACCGACCTTGGCAAGTGTATATAGACTTCCGTATTGATATCTCGTATCAATTCAGCTAGCCAGCTTGCACGGGTGCTTCGGGGGACAGCGACCTGGGGATTACCCGCAGCCAAATCCAACTCCCTTCGCGGGGAGCTCTGGTGAATACCGGGTAGTCCCTTAGACTACACACCCCAGATTGCATCCTTGCCAATCGTGCAAGTTGGTCCAGTGGGTCCACACCCGAGATCCACTGGTGTCACCACTGCTCCGGTGTCACCTGCCGTGACAATACCTCAGCAATAATTAGCTTTTCATTTGTGTTTGCTGTTTTGTGCAAGGCGGACAGTTCGTGGCAAACATCATATGTTCGGTTTTCTTATCACCAACGAATGCACTCAGATGTCCGTTCATTCAGATGCGGACTTTGGGCAGGCCCCTTGTCCAGGGATGCGGTCAGGCGTATCATCCGCACAAAAACGCGGTAGGCGGGCATTCAGAACCACACCGGGAGCGGCTGCAACCGCATGGATAGCACTGCAGCCATCCGCACAGATCAGCACCGATATGCACAAGTGGAAACAAGCCCACGAGCCCCCTTTGCCGGCGACAACAAGTTCATTGTTCTTCTGCCAGCTGGATCAGTGACAACACTTCCATCTTATTGAACACATTGCAGTGCATTCCATGCACCAGAAGTGACGCGAATTGACAAGTCCATCATTATTGCTGAATAATTCATAGTCGATAGTATGATAATTTAAAAAATTGACTTGTAGTGGGTGCACAGGTTCAAAGGTTGTAAAAGTTCAAATCCAAATCAAAAGTAATTCTGTATGTGTAAAGCTGGGCCTAGATGTCTCGATTTGTGGCAAATTTGGCCGCAGATTGACCGTCGTGCACGCTCGTAGGGATCGATGTGCCGCCAAATCAGCCACAAATCCAAAGCTCCCACCTTGAATTGGCCGCAAAATTGGCCCAAAAATGTATCTAAAAAATTATAGACATGCCCATAAATTTTAGATCGATTTACTTTTAATGGGGACCAGCGGCCCTATACAAAGTAACTGCCGGCAAACAAAGGGTGTGCAGCTGATTCTCTACGTGACCGGCAGTCAATCTGCAGGAGAATCTGATGAAAAATTATATGTCTATGCCCAACTAAACAGATACACATTTTGGCCACTGATTATAATGCATATCTATATAATCTCAAAATTCTTGTTTTGGTTAAGATCAGATTCCTTTAGGGGTATTGTTAAAGACTCACCATGATCATAAATGACCATGGGAACAGCACATATTCTATTATATTGCTCGGAAAGCCAACTCTGTTTATACCTATTTAATCTTGCAGTAAGAGACTGTATTATCTGGAAGATTATTATCTTCAACATAAAAAGATAATAGTAACACTTCAGTGGATGTTATACAAATAAAGATGAATAGTCACAATAACAATATTATAAACAGCATAAAACAGTCCCATTAAAGTATTTTATTAGCTGTCCAATCACACAACAAACACTGAGTCTAATGCAATATAATATTTACAGCAAAATATGTTTTACAGATTTTTATTCTTTTACGATTTAAGTGATAAAGTCTGACATTTGTAAGTATAAAATATGATAAACAATGTATTTGTAGAAATTTCACTGCAAAAATAGAAAACAGAAAATATTTTGGCTGTGCAGTTCAGGAATAGTATATAAATTCTCATTTCCAGTTCCCCATGGTCGAGTTTGTGACATAAGTATGTTTTTCACAAATCTGTTCATTAACCGAAGAATCCAAAATGTAATCTCAAAGAGACAATGCACCACCTGTAGGGGGATAACAGAGGGCTGAAATCTAATCAGCGCCAAAAGCAAAGTATTTAAAGCAGGTGCTAAAACGCATTTCAGCGATGAACCCAGGCCGATGTATTCTGAGGCCAGGACTGTTGACTTGTGTCATATCAAGATAGATAATTGCTGATGGCCATATGACCAAACAAAGCCAAAAGCCAGAAAGAGTCTTAGCCAGTTCCCCTAACAAATACTTTTCTGCCATCTCTTCACTTGGTTATCATTTTTTTTCCCTTTGAACGTAATAGCCACTGAAAGTGAATCCAAAAATGTTTAATTTGCATAATCCAAATTTTTTCTAAATTATTTCTCTTACAAATGCAATGTTGTTATTGGGCCACACACATTTAAAGTTGACATAAAGGCTGTTAAATGCAAGGCAACATACGTATTGTATTTATGTTATTTAATAGTCTGACTGTGTATAAATAAACACTATCCAAGTTTTTATGAGATGATGAAACCAGCTTAGACTAAAATGAAATACAACTGATACAGATGACAAAGCCTTGGAGTAAAACATACCGAATTTTACTGAATTACACTGGAATGACACTGGAAGGCAGCAGAATAATCATTGCACAATTGCTCAGTGCACCCTGGGATATGCTTAGGAGCAAGAGGAAAAATGTCCAATAAACTTGCTGGAATGCATTGGGGAGCATGCAACAGAAGGGCACCAACCTAGTTATGTAATTTAGCAAGGTATGTACTCTAAAAGAGTTCTTGCTACAATTTTTTAGAATGCCTTTAACCTTCCTAGCTCACCGCCCGTACCACACTTTTTTCAAAGGCACGGTTATCACAGCAGTGTACAAAGTACACTGAATACAATTCCCTCCTGCCCCTGTCCACACAGCCGGCATCATTAATGATCATGTTATGGTAATCTATTTTAATGGAAGGGCGCTGGCTTTCTAGCCCACACTGCCCCCTGCATTCATTTACATGGATCATTGTGACGCAAAATGAGACAATCGCTGCAGCTTTCTGCGGGTGTATGGGGTGCACCCGATGCCCACTGACCTAGCGGTTGGGGGCTAACCCAAACACAGAACGAACTGGGTTAATCTCAACCACTAGGGAAGTTAAATTTCAATGTATTAACAAGGCATGACACACATTTCAAATAAAATGTTGTAGTAAATTAGTTAACTTTTTAGACTCAAAAATACAAGCTGAAGTTGTTTTGATGTTTGAAATAACATCAAAGGGAAGTAGCTGATCAATAGCATACTAGAATGCTTATATATTCTCAAAATTTATCAGGTTACTGCTGTTTTACAAGGTAGATGAAGAGGACACATATAGAAAAAGATTTGGCATAAACAATCTTTTTCTGTTTTGTTTTGTTTTAACTGCACCTTATTTACTGTAATTTAATGTTGCCTGTTAGAAAAATACTAAATATGTGTCTCATGAGGACACATATGGCCTCTACCATGCATGGATAAAGGGTTATTTGTTTTGCTAATCAGCTCCTTTGCAAACCACAGCAAACTGTAGAAACATAGCTTTAGTCTTATGGTCCTTAGATTGTTGTCCTGCAAGCTTAAAAAGGGGTTAGGATGAGTTTGAGAGTAAAAATACACAGCTACAAAAAATAAAGTCAATCACACTGTCCATTCATAAATATGTGTCTCATGAGGACTAGAGATGGACAGCCCTGGTTTAGTTATCAACCTGCCTGGAAATAAATTTTATCAACTATTTAACTAGTACTAGTCTGATTGGCTGAGCATGTTTTAACCTACACAGGAGGCAAAAATAACACATGAACAGGAAAGATCAGCCAGATCAGTTGATCAAATTGATCATGTTTTTTTTACTATTACTTACATACTAATTCCCTTTTGAGTTTCCTAATCTGTTCTTAAAGTCCATACTCCTCAAACACATTCAGTTAGATTCAAATAAGAAATACCTATTTTAACCAAATTAGGGATTTAAAAGCATGCACAGGACATGAAATATCCAAACCCAAATATTATATTTAACATTTGAATGCATTTTCATAAGATATTTTTCAATATTTTTCCTCAGACAAATTCAATAATATGGTGACATAAGGTGCATGCTAACTGTTCTCCTTTGTCATCCTGCCACACAAGCCTCTAAAGGAGATTACAAGTGTCTCTTTCAATGCACATTGCCAAGGCATGTTGTCCTTTTGTCACCATCAAAAATATCATGCAACCATTGTAGGTGTGCATATAAACACAGGATGGCTACAAGGGATTACCAGTAGTAAAACACAAAGAAGATTATAAAAGTAAAAGGCTTTTTTAAAGGCATACACATATTTATGATACACAGTATGTAAGAAAACATAAAGGTTTAAAAAGAAATGACTGTAATTCAGGTAAAATTTACATCCACCTTACATTTTGGAACTTTTAATACTAGGAAACAAAAAAATTGCATTTGGTAATAAAAAAAACATACCAACTACATATTTAAAGTATTAAAGATGTATGAAGGAACCTATAAGGTATTAGTCCATTGAAAAGTTCTTTTTTCATGATAGAAGAAAACTTTACTTTTGATTGAAATATATAAAAATAGGATCAGAAGTGGGGAATCTGCATACGTCTTCATCAACATGTTTACACCAGATGGAGCTTCAGGAATTTCAGTTGGAATATCTGCTTGCTGTCATTTTTGGCAGTACTTTCTTTAAGAATGAAAGCTAAATACAGCAGCTTGGGGAATATATGTCAACAAATTCTCTGCTTTATAGCTGAATTAAGTTGTTGTCAGATGTGATTACAGCCGGTGGTCTATACATTAGTCAATTATGCACTTGCAGTTCCATAAACATTAACTGATTTTTCTGTCAATCTCATTGAATAGCAGTATGTTTTAAATGAAATGTAAATACAAAGTTAGTATACTATTGTTTTTTTAAAGTGTAACTATACTTAAGGGCTGATAATACTACTATCAGCTGACTTGTCTAAGTCTAGGAAACCACTATAAAAACAGTTCAGCAGCCTACAGCACTGGTTTTGTGCCACTAATGAGTCTAATGCCAAGGCGTGTTGATTTGTTGGACTACAATTAGACTTTTGCATATTGCTTTATTTTTACATTACAGAATTGCAGTAGATTTACAAATCATGCACAGTTAAGGCTTTGAAGGGCCAGTAAAGGGTTGTGTACTGGCAATGCATGGTTAGTGTTAATGGCATTTTTGGAGCTTAGCTGAAAAGCAATGTATAAATATATTTTAGTCTTGACCCTTTAATGCTACACACATATAGTGTCAAGGAGCTCTAACAGTATAATACCAAAAATGTGGATTTGCTGAGAAAATGATTGAGAAAAAAATAGAGCCATTACCTGACAGGAACTGTACTTAACCCTTCAGAGGACATAGGACAACCTTGTTATGAACAGTCTTAATTTGAATAATAATATGGGATATTCAGGGTGTGATTACTTGGCAATAATAAAGCACTTGAACACAACGAACGTTAAATGCGACAGACCCTCTAATTGGGCATGTAAATACTGGCAGAAAATAATGTTTGCAGTTTCCTAAAAAATATAAAAAAATTTTGCTAAATTGGTGAATGATATGATAAGCAAGCTAGAAACCTACCTTTTCTTTTCTGTATGTGATGGTCATTTTAAATATAAGAATTGCATTCAGGTAGCAATGCTGATTGACAATCAATTTTACATGCTGTTGTGAAAATGGAATAGAAAACAGGTAGCAATTAGCAAGACATCCCCAATAAATGAGCTTTCTGAATAAGATGTTTTGCAGCTGGTCACCACAGACCACTTCTAAGTTCCTATGCTTTCTGGCTGATGTTTTGGTCACTTTTGAATGCTGACAGTGGTAGCATGAGATGGAGGCTACAACCCACACAAGTGGCTCAGGTAGTGCAGGCCATCCAGGATGGCACATCAATGCAAGCTGTGGCAAGAAGGTTTGCTGTGTCTGTCAGTGAAGTGTCCAAAGCATGGATGCAATGCCAGGAGACAGGCCAGTACATCAGGAGGCCGTAGGAGGGCAACAACCCAGCATCAGGACCACTATCTCTGCCTTTGTGCGGAGAACAAGAGGAGCACTGCCAGAGCCTGCAAAATGACTTCCAGCAGGCGACACATGTGAACAGACTGCATGAGGGTGGTATGAGGGCCCGATATCCACAGATGGGGTTGTGATTACAGCCCAACACCATGCAAGACATTTGCCATTTGCCAGAGAACACCAAGATTGGCAAATTGCTGTGCAAAATCCTGTGCTCTTCCCAGATGAAAGCAGGTTCACACTGAACATATGTGACATATGCGAAAGAGTCTGGAAAGGCTACAGAGAACGTTCTGCTTCCTTCAACATCCTTCAACAAGACCGGTTTGGCAGTGGGTCAGTAATGGGATGGCATTTCTTTGGGGGGCGGCACAGCCCTCCATGTGCTCGCCAGAGGTTGCCTGACTGCCATTATGTACTGAGATGAGATCCTAAAACCCCTTGTGAGACCATATGCTGCTGTGGTTGGCTCCTAAGACAATGACAGACTTTGTGGCTAGAGTATGTCAGCAATTCCGGAGGCGGAAGACGGAGGCATTAATGCTATGGACTGGCCCGCTCATTCTCCAGGGCTGTACCCAAATGAGCACATCTAGGACATCATATTTCACTCCATCCACCAACGCCATGTTGTACCAGACTGTCCAAGAGTTGGGGGATGCTTTAGTCCAGGTGTGGGAGGAGATCCCTCAAGATACTATCAGCCACCTCATCAGGAGCATACCCAGGTGTTGTAGAGAGGTCATACAGGCATATGGAGGTCACACTACTGAGCCTCATTTTTACTTGTTTTAAGGACATAACATCAAAGTTAAAAAAGCCTGTAGTGTTTTTTTCCACTTAAATTTTTAGTGTGACTCCAAATCCAGTCCTCCATGGGTTGATACATTTGCTTTAAAACCTGGGGGTATAGAAGAGTTTGATTTAGATTCCAAAAATATACACACATTTTAAGTTAACTTAAACTTTAAGTGAGTTTCTAAAAAATTGTGTATCTTACATTTTTATGGCAACCTCATTCACTTTTTCTCATTCACCTCTTAATTATGCGGTTTACTTAGAACTGTTGTTTTCATTATAAAAATGCACACAAAATTTGTGATTGCTTAAAATATTTACTAGCCACAAGCTAATGTTTACCCTGACTTGGCTCTGGTATGGTTCTGTTTAACCATCCCTTTGAAGAATAATAATAATCTAGAAAACCCACTATGGAACATGACATTCCCTAATCCTAATAAAAAAATGCTTTGCTTGCTAATATTTTTTATTTTTTTTTAAAACTAAGGACAGTCAAACCTTGTAGATATTCAATTTTTTGCAGAAAATGTCACGGGATAGCATAGCTTACAATGCTGAAAAAAAGCCTCAAAGAAGACAAAATCAAATGTGATTGTAAACAGGAAGATAATAAAATATTGAACTTTTAGACCAATATTAGAATTTTAAAGCAAAGCAATTTCAACATGAAGTGTATACCTTGTGTATTATTTTGAAAAGGGTAACATGCAAAAGAAAACAATCTAGTTTATTCAATAAATAATTCATTGCTTTCTCATTCTGTTTTCTTATATTTTAAATGTATCTGTGTCACATTCAAAGAAACAAAGAATCAACAGATATAGAAAATACAAAGTAAAAACAAGAATGAAAAATATGTCCTAGAATGATGTACTCAGTAAATAAAGTGTAGTATGCACGGCATGTGTCAGTCAATAAAGAAATAGCAAAAGCACCAAGGTCAGAACGTACAAACCATTGATCTCAGATTTAGCCACATAATAAAATATTTATATTCATGCGTTCAGTATATTTATTTTTACTTTTCTGCCCAATGTAGACCAAGGTTAATAAAATGTAAGCAGTAAAATTCTGGAATAGTCAATTCAAATTACCATGGGCTGAAAATGGACTAATAATTAAAAAATAAGTGTAAGCCCAACACATGGTTAGAAAAAGATTTACTAAAACAGTCTTTCTATATGTTTACTAAGTCCCGGATTTGGGCCAAATAACCTAAGTTGCAGGGCATAAATACCATGCATGATGTGAGGCCTGTTTTGGCTGGCATTACACTACAAAATCCCCCTTTTTATGTCTCACTATGGTTTTATGTAAGACTATAATAACCTTAATCAGTTTCTGCTTACAAAAGGAGAGAATAACAGCCCTCCCCGACTCATGTTAAATACAATAAAATATTGGGAGGTCTCTTAATGAATAATGGATAGACCATTTTCAGCCAAGTGTTGGGCTTTTAGCTACTACTTCATTCCTCCAGAGACTACCTTGATTAACCCTATCTACACAAGCAAAGTGTAAATACTATTAAACTATTAAATTGCCTTGATAGTAATACCACAGATATACCTACTGTATATCATATATTGCATGTGGTATTATGACATTTTCTGGAACCACCTGGAGATTTAAACTTGTCAAAGACGCATTGTCCTCAAATGGTCGATCTGGATGTTTATTGTTTCTTTGGGGTGTATTGCTTTGGACTTTTGGCAGCTTCAGTTGGCATTATGATGAAATCAGCATACCAATCTGGTAGATTTGATATAGGAATCTAGACAAAGCCTGTAATACCTTCCTTTTTCAATAAAGCTTGTTTGGAAAAAAAAAAAGAATCTAAAGCTGGACACAAAAATCCTGGAGGTTCTCTGAAAGATGAAGTAGAGCTGTGCGACCATCTCACTTGCAAGTAAAAGGGAAATCCACATCTTTATTGTATGTCTCTCCTAATCTAGAGAGTGACGTGGGAGAGGTCTTTATAGATGGATATTTTTGCTCCATTAAATGTCAGGAGGGCCTAGATTCTCATTTTATGTAAGATAGATTCTTTTAATTTGTAGTCAGGAAGGCAAAAGATAATTTCTCATGGTGGATCAGAATCATGATGTCTAGGTCTATGGGCCCTATGTTATCACAAGTCAATAGGAGTATTTTTATCCCTTTCAAAGAGGCTATTGAGCAAGTATTAAGGCTGGAATACACTGCTCTATATTTAAGACGATAAAGAGATCTTGGCAGTAGCTCGGCAACCTGATACATTCCATGCCTAGCCCATGTTTTCAACTAAGTTGTTCAGCAGTTTATCAAAACCTACCCCAATTTGCAAGAGCTACTAGTGAAGGCGCGCCGCTTGTCTGCCCATTTTATAAAGTCATCCACAGCTTAAATGAAACCCCCGATTGCGGCTTCCGGGTCACCGACTGTTGTGCAACCTGAGCATGCACTAGAAATCTACATTCTACATGTTTGCCAGGCTTTGTGAGCAGCAGAGGGCAAGTATGGAATACCATTTCGAACATGGTCGTCGCCTTCCCAACTGCCACTATTCACAAGTGAGGAGTGGGATTTTACAAATATGGTTAGTGGTGATAACGCTTTCATCAGTGTAACCATTCCTTTTCTGTGTCTACTGAAATGATCACTGCTTACAATTAAGAAGGACGCTCTAAATGTGGCAGACGAGGTATTGGGGGAGGAGATGACACAGGGTGATAGTAAGACCACCCATAGTTTGCCTTCACAGCACAACTTGGACCATGAAGAGAAGGAGGAAAAGCTGGAGACTGTTGCCTTTGCTACAGAGGGTAGTAATACTCATGTAACTTTAATTACATCTGTTCAGGAGGAGGAGATAGAAAGTCATCGAGATGTGGACATTGACATCTTGCCTGTTGGTACTCTGGCACACATGGCTAACTTCCTGTTAGGCTACCTTTCCTGTGACCCACACGTTATACGTATTTTCGATAACACGAATTACTGTCCCTCCCATCACAAAGAGAACTTCTCATCTCTTATTCCTGTGGTGGAGAGGACAAGTAAATTGGTGCAATATCAGACGGTACTTGTGGAGAGATTGCTCCAAATTTTCTGTAGGACAACCTGCCCGGCAGAGTCAGTACTTCCTTAGGCAACCGAGGAAGGGAGACAAGGGGAACAGCAGTTCCAACGAAGGCAGGAAAACACTAACTAAGGCATGGGACACTTTAATGACACCCTGCGAGCAAACTCACCCTGAAGCGCGGTGGAATGGTGAAGGAATACATATGAGATCATGTCAGAGCCTCTTAAATTATCCCTCAGTGCTCTACAACTACTGGGTGTCCAAGCTCTATGCCTTGGAGGTGCTGGCCTACACTGCCACCAACATCTGAGCATGTATTCAGTGCTGCTGGTGGCATTATAACAGATAAGCGTATCTGCTTGTCCACTGGCAATGATGCCAACTTGACTCAGATAAAAAATTAACAAGGCATGGATTGCTCCTGATTTTTACAACTCCACCACAACAGAGTAAAGCTGATAAAGGCAATTTCAAAATATCTTTTTTAATGAACTTTAACATGCACCACACAAGATATGTGGATGACTCTTGTTTTCTCCTCCTCCTCTTCCAGAGTGTATATATTCCCTGCACATTTAATGTTTTACAGTGTCAGCTCAACTGCAGGCGCTCACATAACATGTTTTAGAGCATCAGCTCAACTGCAGGCATTTGCCTTGTTTTGCAATGTTTTAGAGAAGCAACTGGACAGCATGCACTCGCATCTAATGTTTTAGGCATCAGCTTACCTGAAGGCACTTACATATCATGTTTTAGAGCAGTGATGGGCAACTGAGTTGATATGCAGGGCCACAAATGCGGCCCTTTGCATCACTAAAGGGCTGCACATAACATTTTCAATCTATACTGACTTGTAGAAGCATTTTGTAATGATGGCAGGCATAGCTAGAAGACATGATTTTAAATTTTTTAACAAAACTTGTTTTTAATGATACTTCAAACATTAGGGAGCACTGTAGTGTGGTAATGCACATTTCGTTCGTTGGTGGAATAGTGGAAGCATAGGTTCTCACTTTCTTAGAACAGGATATTCATAGAGCAGGAAGCAGAGGAGAGGTGAGTCCCTCTCCTCCTCTTCACTCCCAAAGAAGATCCTGGGCGAGGACAGATGAGTTCCTAAGACAAATGGTTAGGAGGGACCACTGGTAGCCAATTCACCACATCCAATTAAATAATTTGCAAAAGGGGGGGAGGGGGGAACTAACCCTCAGGGGTGGCCAGCCCCAACGGACTTTAAAGGTGAAGAAAATCAACAAGTTCCAGTCCAGGGATTGACGTTTGTTAACCTTTATTCATACAGTTCATATAAAATGTAACATTGGTGCCTCAGGATATTTCTATCCACACTAATAAAATCATACAAACATAGAGCATTTATGGTCCTCCATACCAGGATATAGTTCACAGTACATAAAATGTCTCGGTATACATTAGTCTCATTTAGTAAATATATTCCAGTATGGTCCGACGCGTTTCTGTCCTGCTATTTCCAGGACTTCATCAGGGATCACTGCGAATATAGTATTCTGAAAAAACACACTATTTACATATCAGTAACCAAAACCGCTTCCATAAAGTGTGGATAATACCTTAGCTCTACCAGTTTGTATATATTATACACTTAAGGTAACCAGATCATCTATCTGATCGGTAATTATATAATGTCAATCTATTGTAGTGGATCCCATATCTATGGGGCACATCCAGCCAAATCTTGTTGTGTCTTATTACTGTATTATATTCCGAAATCAAAGATTGCCAATCCCTTATTTTCCCGAGATCGGGAAATATTGTATACATTTAAGGTAAAAGTATTTTGGCTTACCAGTTAACGATTTCTGCCTCTACCGTGAATGGGCTGAAGGGCGCCCGACCAACACCCATCAAAACGATCATCGCGCCACCAAACCAGGTCACACCATAAAATGTCCAGCACCTGGCATATGCACCCAGCCAGGGAAACACTATTTGTGGAAGGGGAAAGAGGCACTTGAAGTCTGTGTCTTATAATCGTCATTTTGTCCTATTACCGTCACCATTATGGGTCCTTATCACCAGTGTCAGTGCTGGACAAAGTGGGGGTCTCTCCCTTAAGAAGATTCCCTCTGTGCTGATTTATGGTGTCAGACATATTTGATAAAGGGCCCTGTATTTGATAGTCAATATCACCCACCTTCTAGGAAGTGAGCACATGGCTCACTAATTAGTCTTACAGATGTCTATCGGTCCGAGTTCAAGAGGGTTTGTCCGACAATGCATTTCATTCACTGCTGTAAGGTTTAAAGTATGTAATATCATGTAAGGGGAGGTGGTATCAGGGCACAAAAGCTGTCAAAAATTCCAAAGTCTGGTGACACTTACTATTGAAGTTCATGAAAAAGTCCAGCACTCCGTCCACTGTCATTGGTTTTGCTCTGTCGGTCCACGGAAAAGTCAGTATACCCATCAAGAAGACTCAAGTCAACTTAAATAAGCCTCTTTCCCGCCACACTGACGGTGCG
>CM070034.1:59371846-59382015 GCA_036250615.1 Ptychadena robeensis | reverse complement strand
GTGATGACAAGTGTGGCTGAGGGGGTGACAGGGAGCGCTGCCGAGCGGGGTCCTGACAGTCTACAAGACCCTTGTACGGACATATTTTGGGAAGTTACAGGCCTACAGCATAAAAAAAAGCCATTAAAGTCTATGGTGCACTTTTGGTATGGAAATCTGGACCTCACAATAGTGCTAGGGAGGTTGAAGTAAAATCTACTATGCACATAATTTATTTGTTGTTGAGAATAATCTTTAGTTATTGCAACCTGTCAATAGTGATTATCATTTTCAGAGGAAATGATCTATCATGTGCATTCAACTTTAGTGTAAAAGTCAAATATTATAACATTGCTGTTGCTTGGACAATTTATATACAGTAGAGTGGGAATGCACTGTAAATCCAATGAGCCAGAGAGGTGCTCTAGTGCTAAATTAGCAATGATTTTGTAACCTGATAATTATCTAATCACCGGACTCCTTAGAAAATATCAGAAACCATATCTTGTGCATCATAGTCAGTGTCTAAGTGATAATAATATTTCAGTCTTTGAATCTGATTCATTTTCCAAACTATTATGCTTTTTACATTTTCATTTTTAAGCTCAAATAGTTAAAGTAAGTATAAATTACACAAACGGTTGCTTTATAAAGGGTTGTTAGCCTTGACCAAGCCTTTTAACCACCATATCTTTATATGTAAATGGTAAACATTAAATATTTATATGCAATACTGTATAATAGTCAACTGTAGAAATGCCTAATGAGATGCTGAATTTTAACATGAATATGCATATTACATGCAGACTGAAGCTGCATCAAAATGTAGAAGCTGCAAAATGTGATTGAATCAGCTTCGGTCAGCAGATAATTTGAATATAAATATTAAAATTCAGAATCTCATTAACCTACAAAAAAAAAGAATACCTTACCTGCACTTCAGATCCCCTTTAGATGACCCTAAAACTGAAAAAGTATATAAATAGTTATAAATAAATAAGGAACGTAGTGAAAAGCAAAGTGTGTCTTCTTCCTGAAAGCTGCAGTCAAAGAATTTCTAGTTTCTGGTTAAATGCATAGTGATAATTTGGTCCTGAAGCCGATATGACCTTCAGAAAGCTCAATGACTATATTGTGGACAAGTTCTTTGCACACTGTCTGCATTTGTATTGACACAATTCAGTTTATAACAAAAGAAACACAATTAAAACTGATATACATGGAGAATGAGCATCTTACCTTGAACTATAATGAGCAAAAGTAAATGATTAAACTTTATGTAAAATATGTAGAGTGTAGAGATCAAGTAGGCAATTCTTAAGCTTGCTAAAATGCATATTATGCAAATTAAGTACTCTTTATTATAGAATTCCATAGAGAGCAATATGTAGTGCTGTAACAGCCCTTATACCAAGTATACACCTAGTATATTAGCAACCTCATGTGCCATAGTGTTTCTGGTTTATACATATCAGCTTGGGCACCATTAATCCTAAACATAAATGTGTTGCCAGAAGCATAAAACTAGTCTTTAATTTTGCATTATGTATTCATCATCTGCTCCACTTAATAATTCATCACCTTATTGAACCCTTTCGGAGTCTAACTCTGCTTCAGGGACTTTCTTATCTTGAAAACAGCATAGTGCTTTTACTAGATTTACATTATCCCATATACAAACATTTAAATAATGTTTTGGAGAACAGAAAGATAAAAAAATCAAATGATCTTGCTCAACTAATATACAATGCTGTGTCTGCAATGCCCTAGCCAATGCATTATGCATTTATCAACCTCTTAGCCATTCTAAAACTCTTGAGTTTGTTTATCGTTAAGTTGGCCATGTATTACTTTTGTCACAAAATCCTGATAGCTTTGAATCTGTTAATGTATATTTCTAGTGCAATATTACAGTCTTGGCTACTATGGATATACTGAATAAAGCTTCACTAACTGCTGACTCCACATCGCTATCATTATTTTTCTGGCCTCATTCCCAGCTTCTGAAGAAATCTTGACTCCCATTAACCTATTTGCTGTCAACAAAGTTCTTATTATGGTTTTAATGTTATCCTCATACATAGCCTTATGTCTGTGCCAGGATTATGTTTTGGCTTACGTAAAACAAAATATGAAAATTTGCTTTTTTATTTAAAAAAGTCTCTTCTCTTCTGTAAAGTTTACAATGCTTTTTATTTATAACAGAGACATTTTCTGAAAATGTTATCAGATAAAGAGTAAGACTCTATGATTAAGCTCTAAATGAGGGAAAAGCATCAGAATGAGGTGACTGTGTTTTATGCTGTATGTTTTGTTAAAATAAAGATCATCAGTTTGGACTTTTACATCTCGGAGAGCGGAACCTCTTTTTTCTTTTGTGCAATGGATTTGTTTGGAGGCGTGAGTCAAGCCTTGTAAGGATTTCCTGCACCTAGAGACCTTCCAACTTTCAATATCAGACACAAAAGACACTCTGAGAGTGCACAGTTCGTGTGTACTTTTCAACATTTTTTTTTCTCTTTCTAAACAGACCTTGGGCTAAGGCTTGTTGGTCTACCTTTCCTGCAGCTCAATATTGATGATGGCAGTTTTAACAGGTAGACAAATTCCCCTGGGTTTCTTGAATAGACAATTATTTACCTCCAAATTTGGCTATTTGCTCTTTTTCTTTTTTTCCCAAAATGCTCTTTTCTATACATATTTTGTCAAGAAACCATGTCAATCTAGTCAGTTGATTATTGTGTGGTCAGGGGTCAATGTCTTCCTTCTTTCTCTTAATTTTTTTTCTTTTTCCCTTTCACTTCTTTTTTCCATTATTATCATTCTGCTTTCTTTGACTGCAGTATAATTACTTTCCCCATTCAGGGTAGTCAAACATATTTCATTTGTTTATCTTGGTAATAATTAAAGTTGGGGCGGATAATGGTTGTGAGGATGTGGGCTTTCTTATTGTAGTTTATTCTTGCAGTTTAAAAAAAAACTGCTAAAATATTAATAAAATATTTTGAAAAGAAAATGTCTGCCTGTAGCTTAATAAATTATATTTTTCTTCCTTTTCTGTTTGATCTGTAAGAGAAGTAAAGGCAAATATGTTACTATAAACCGCCACACATAGGAGTAAATAAAAATATCATAGACTGTCCAACATTTCCTAATTTCCCTGCTTTGCACAGAATAAAATAAAATATTTGGGCTGAAATTAGGATTAAGGTGATTCTTCCTTTATAGGACAACTAATGTCAATCTACTTTGGATAAAAGCACTTATACAATGGTTAACAGATCCTTTGGGTATTTGATAAAAAAGGAAAGAAACCACTAAGGTAATTAATCTGCCTCTTCACAGCTTAAAGTACATTGATTATTTGCCAGTAATAAGTATAAAACCAATAACATTGATGGTAGCTGTCAGTTCTATGAACTAAAAGGCACATTATCCGATGGTTCTTGCTTTAATACATTTTTACTGCAGTGATCCTAGTTTCGGTTGAAGACTTTTCCTCAGGGCAGCTGGACATCATTTAAACTAGAAAACCAGCACTCAACCAGGGAAAAGGACATAGAGCTCATGGCTGGGTTCACACTAACATTTTTGTTGTGCCTTTTCCACATGTTAGCACTTAAATAACGCCAAGGAAATTGAAGCCCTATTAGGGAGGTTTTTTTTTACACTATTTGTGTCTTATTGGATGTTTTTTCAAATGCCCATGGATGCCGCTTGTTCCAACAGAGTTCATGACAAACTCACGGTAAACCCATGTGCACATGCAGATCAAGCTGTATGTGCACAGGAGACTTTATTTTATTTATTTGTGTAATTTAAAAACAGCATGGTCTCCCCTATGTGTCGAGGCATAGCCTGGCAAGGCAAAACATGCTGATCATCCAAGCAAAAATAGACCAGACCAGCAAGGGAACGTGGGGTGATAAGCATGCACTGTCCTCCAGCGCACAACCAGGCCTGATGGCATACGTAAACATAGAGAAGACTGTTGTGGGAGTGTTGGAATGAGAATAGAGATCTGCCGGACCTTTTATCTATTCCCATAAATGATTCATAAATAATCATAGAAAAAGTCATAAGCGTTATTAAAGCCTAAACACAAACGCAACACATGCAGTGTGAATGATAACATTGGTTGTCTATGTAAAAACGCATGTGTGGTAAGAAAAACACGTGCGTTTTTAAAATGCAGCACATATAGTGTGAAATGACCCAAGCACAGAGCTTTGCCAATGTAAACTAACTAAAAAAAGCTACTGGCTTTGACCTGTACATGATGGCATCAGTGCCTACTGGTACAGATGAGAAGAGAGCCTATGGGGAGTTTGGCATTTTGAAGAAGACTGCAGAAGTAAAGAGTAAAGTAAGAAAAAAGGTGATGGCTTTATTTTTTATTATCTTAGTAATTGTATTAATTGGTAGTAGAAGGGGAAATCTTGTTATTTTGTAAGCTATGTATGATGGTTAGATTTTCATGCTGGATCCCTTAATGACTGCAAATCGAAACTATCTGTACCAGGCTTGTTTGCTCTGATGTTGCTAAAAGTTATCTTTACTTTTTTCTTGTGACAGAAGATTGTTATAATTAAATCATATTCTTTAAATTTCTTTTTAGTGATAAAAAACATCATCAACAAAAAAGAAATATGATATTGTAATGATAATAATAGCGGATATATTATTTGCATACATTAGGGAGAAGATTAGGATATCTGAATGTATAAATTGTACAAAGGTTGTAGACAAGTAAAACACAATCAAATGATCACTAAAAACAAGTAAAGCCAGATCTTTATAGTTCACTGGGGCAAAATGCATTGCCAAAATCTGTTATAGAACATATTATCTAGGTGAAAGTGCATTTCCAAACATGTGAAAATAATTACAGCTGCTGCTTCTGTGTCCCCATCTTATACTAATCACTGCATCTGTGCTTTTCACTGCCATTTGCTCAGTGATGCCTACATGGAAAGCTGCCATGTAATTATAAAGTCTGCTAAATGAAAAAAGTAATTAGGAGACAAAATTATGTAAACAGTTCACAAATACCTTCGGATTTCACATAAGTTTCTGAAGTGTAGACTGAGAACAAAAAAGCTGTGCTTTTTATTTTGAAACAAAATGGTATTGTAACTTTTCCCAGTAAGGTTTAAGGATGAATAAATATAAGTTTATTATGAGTTAAATCACCTGCTAGCTAACTTTCCTATTTTAGTAAGCAGATATATTAGGTTTAAATCCAAACTCCAGCCTTAAAGCGGACCTACCACATTGTAGGTCAATTCCCACTATGGGCATCAGACTGCCAATATATAGGGCAATCACTGTCCAAAAAAAAACATTTTTTAAGAAGTAGCCCCTCCTATGCTGTGACGTTGCGCCTGGGCGCTTGTCATAGCTAAAAGGGCTCCCGGGAAATCATCCCAGCTGTCTCTGCAGCCCCATAATGCTCTGCTCTGCCTGCCCTCTGTGACGTCACTGTCACAGCCGATGCACTGTACAGCTCCTGTCTCCTCTCTGTAAGCAGAAAACCCCCCCTCCCTCCCCCTTCTTTGTCTCAGAGTTCGGCATTCTTGTGCTGCCAGCTGTCAAAGTGTTCATGATAAGAGCAGGAGGATGGAGGACACGGAAGCTGTGTAAGGGGCAGAGAAACAATGATAGTCACATGGGAGGTGTTCTGTCAGTGCGCGCCCCAAATCCTCCTGTGTCCTCCACCATCACCTCCTATCTACGTAACCTCATCCTCAGCCTACCTGTGTGCCCCCCAAATGCATGTCACCCCCATATCACCTCCACACTAAACCCATTCACCACCACTTATCATCTCCATCCTCTCCTTTTCTTCTCTTCATCCTTCTTCACATCAAATTCCATCCCTCCCTGTCACCTTTTGTCAGCTTCATCCTTCTTCACATCAAATTTCATCCCTCCCTGTCACCTAGTGTCATCCCGTCCTTCAACTTCACATCAAATTCCATCTCTCCCTGTCACCTAGTGTCATCCCCATCCATCTACTTCACGTCAAATTCCATCCCTCCCTGTCACCTAGTGTCATCCCCATCCTTCAACTTCACATCAAATTCCATCCCTTCCTGTCACCTAGTGTCATCCCATCCTTTGGCTTCACTTCAGTCTCAATCTCTCCTGTCTTCTACAGTGTCATCCTTCAGCTTCTCCTGTCTCCTGTGCAAACTGCAACACATATATGCAGCACATGGATCTCTGGAACGACCAGAACTGTCCTCCCATACCAAACCCTTTGGGATTCGTAAATATGTCTGCAGGGGAGGGGCACCTTAGTAATGTTCAACAGAATGGGCGGAAGTGTCTTCAGGTGCCAGTACTTAAGATGTTGCCTTAGAGAATGAGAAGTGAAGATTGTAAGTACCTTTTTTTTCTCTGTGTAGCAAGTTTTCACAGATGTATACTGCTGACAGGTGTGTAATATGTCCATGTAATGTATGTGGGGGATTTATTTTGATTTTACAACCGCTTTAACTTGCATCAATTCTTATTTTCTGGTTGGAAAATATCCACTATTATCTATCCCTTTTCTCAGTACACTGTTCCATGAGTTTTGGGTGTTTGGTTTTATTTGATTAATGATGACTTAGTGTTTAATTGAGGAGAGCTTTCTTTAGTATAAGGTATGAAGAAAAAAGAGTATACATCATCCAAAATGTTTTATTTTTTTCAAATAATAGCATATAGAACCATTAGGTTATTGTCATATACACATAGATATGCTCATGTTTCCCAAGGCAATGGCTATGCCTTTGCAAGTATCTCTGGGAGCTTACTAGTCTCTATTAGGTTTGAAACCCCAATCACAAGCAAGGTCTTTACCTTAAGCCAATTGCCATCTTGAACTGGAGCCAGGATGCTCCTGCCTAACTTTGGTTGCCTCCAGGATTTAAGCACACAGTATTCCACCTGAGATAAGGGAGACTAATGAAACCCTACAGCGAGACCACAGGAAATAAGTCCAAAAATGTAACAGATAATACACAGAATGTTAGTCCAATAAACCTAGTAGCCAGAGGAATATTCAGGAGAGTGGTCAATAAACAAGCAAAGGTTATACAAAGGAGAGTAGTCCAATGAATAAGTTAGACAGGAGATTTGTCAGGAGAAGGGTAAAAAAAAAGTAAAAGTTACATTTATTTCATCAGGGCAAGTTAAGTTAAGACTAGGTTAACACAGTTGATTAAAAACCACCTGTTTGAGTTCTCAACAAACCATTCACGGCATCCACAGGTTGGACAGGGATACCAATTAAAAGTATAATTCAAGTTGTTTTCTGAACATTATTGCACATCTTATTTGAATCAAAACAAAAAAACTCTTTATTTAAGGGAAACACCTCTGACTTTGGCTTCAGTCCGCATTGGCTTTCTATAGCTGCTTCATGGCTGTCTCATGAAAAAGCTTGAGTACAAAAGCACATGGAGAACAAAAACACATAAGATTGAGCTTCAGTGCATCATTACTTGTTGGTAGTGATCATACAATTTTTTAGGCAGATACAACAGTAATGGTATACAATACACAAAGACTGTTTTATTTTCTGTTACTATATATTTTTTTCAAAGGGTATGAAATGTATTGAAGTAAAGAAAGGAAAATCACCCCTAAAAATTATGACAAATGTCTTGAAACAGCAGCATTTACTGAAATAGTCTAAACCTGCACTGCATATGTACCAGTAGATGTCAGTGTTGGCAATGGACTTGGCTTCCAATTACTGTTGCACAGATGGAGACATTCATTGTTGGCCAACACAGCAACAGATACTAATTGGAAACCTCATTTCACTGCTTGCTTATCTTTCCTTAATGCTGGTAACATCCTGAGCCTTGAGTTCTTTGCTCTGTAACATCTAAAGACAATTAGTTTCATTGTTTTTGCTTTTTTACACTTTTCTCAAGATTTTTCAGAACATTGTAAATAAACATGTTACATGATGTTCTTTTACTTCTTTGTTTATTATGAAGTCAAAGGGTCCTTAGTAATCGTTTAACAAAATGCAATTAGTTAAAATTAGAAAATGTAGATCTCAACCCAGGCATAACTATTCATATATCAAATGTAATGACCATACTGTTTACATACAAATTTTTTTATAATCTATGTACAGAATAAGGGTGCTAATAAGATAAAGAACAAGGTTAAAAAAGTGATAATTCTATTTACAATTAGTGTTGAGCTCGATTATTTGAATTGAAAATATATTAGATGAATATCGGCTATTCGAAAATTTGCAAATTTTGCCAATATGGTGCAGAATACTCGCAATGCTTATGCCCATTAAATGCATTTTTATTCGCAATGGGAAAATAAATACCACACATGACCATTCATTTTGAAGGTAATCACAATGCGATTATAATTGTACAATTAATTATATATTTTCACAATTTATGGCCATACACTCGAAATGCAAATATCAAATCGAATATTGGTAGAATTATTCACGAAATATAGCAAATTCTAATTGCCTATGCTGCTCATCACTATTTACAATGTAAATTTACAGGATTCCACAAAAATTTAAGTTTTTTTTTTTTTTAAATGGATGTTTCTTAAATTTTGGGACTCAGTATTTTACATATATTCCACATAACCAGTTGATTTTGGCCAGATCAGATCACAATACTGGAATATCAAGATATCCTTATAGTAGACTCCTCCTTTATCATGCTGATAATGTTTATGACTCACAGATACATGTTTTCTATTCTGTATATTTTTATTAGAAAAACAATGACTGCTTGGCCTCTATGACTGGAAACTACTGGATATATTTTGTAACTGGAACCTCAAGTATAAAGCAAAGAAAACTATCAGTTCTGAGTAAAATTCGTTTTTCAGCTAAGAAAAAAAACATTTAGTCTTGTCTACACACTAATGTAATGGTCATCTATGATACAACTTTCTCTAATAATAAAGTACAAGTGTCTCTGCATCCAGTCCCTGTGTCCATGGGATTGTGGTACTGCACACGTGCCCCAAGGACTTGGAGCGCAGAGACTTCGGGCGCCCAGGCCACATATGTTCTAGCGCCCGTTATTTTAACAGGCTAAATGTCTAGTATGTAATATAATGGCTGTACTGTAGTCCTCCAAAATGATTTGTAATCAAATGTACTTTTTTTCTGATAGATAAAACTTAAATTTTCTGCCTTCCATGAATGTTTGAAAAAAATCATATTCATGATTTCATACCTCCTGTACTATATTAAGACTCCTAGCATCAAGCTTCTAAAAGTGCTACTAGGCAAATCTGATATCTCCCCGCATGTGGGGAGATTTTTTTTAATAAACTTCTAAAGATCAGGCATAAAGGATATGCTTAAAAGCTTCAGATTGAAGAAGCAAATCAAGGACCTTTCTATAATAAATAAAAACAGCCTAGAAGAGCTGTCAACTATAAATACGCTTAAAAGAAATAAATTAATATATGATTGTTGATGAAACAAAACTTCAATCAATAGCTAAAATGATTAATGAAAAGTAATAAGAAGAAGGCATCCATAAAAAAAACATGTAAATTATAAATAGAGTTAAGTTATAACTGTTGCACAATAGTTGTTGAAATATGCCTAGGACAAACCCCAGTTCGTCCAGAGTTTGTTTGAAAAGCAAACTCTGCCCGAAGCGGGATCCTCAAAACCGATCACGGGTACGGAAAGCTTCTGCGATTTTCTATCTAGCTGCAGCATTTCAAGGATCCCGGGTCCACCCCTTCGGTGTCATCAGTGTCTCAGCACAGGGGTGTCAGTTTTACAGCCCACAAGAGAGGGGAGGGCAGGAAACTCAAACAAAGTATAGTGTACTCTGCTGGGATTGCACGTAAAAATGGAGCTGACGGAAGGTTAATGATGGTCAAAAGTATTTTTTTTTTATTCAACCAGTTTGACTTTTAATTTAAAGTTAATAGCAAGTTTAAGTTAATTGCAAAGCTCCTGAGCATGGTATCATTACCATTTCAAACTTACTGGAGATGTAGAGGAGGGTCCAGGGTATACAGAAAAAAAGAAATTAATCTCCTGACACAAATTCAGTTAAATTCAAAATGTCAACTTTGAACATAATTTTTTTGCCATTTGTTTCTGCTTCCACTATGATGGTGTTGTGCTCGCAGCACCCGGATTAGCGCTGGGGTACCAGGAGCAGGGAATCTAGGCC
>CM070034.1:59355644-59371746 GCA_036250615.1 Ptychadena robeensis | reverse complement strand
CCCAGCCAGCCCTTAAAACTCAGGTGAAGGCTCGCGCGCGCATACGCGCATGCGCGGGTACGCGCAGGGGCGCGCACACGAGCTCGGCGCGCGACGGCGGCTCCACCATGGCGGTGGCAGGAGAAACCCCAGCAACGCCTTGAGAGACCCCAGGAACCACAGCCACAGGTAAAGGATCGGGGGGAGCTACGGCAGGTGGCGTGGGGTGCCCGAGCCCGGATGGCCCGGGGTCCTGACAGATGGTTAGGAATAAAAGAGAGGGAAAAAGAGACAAAGGGGAAAATTAAAAAAAAGCTGAGTATGTATGTAATATGATCTAGTATGTTTGCTGTCCATCCCCTCCTTCAGTCTAATTGTTTAAAAATCATATAAAACCACATCTCCAAACAACCTTTTGAGGTTCCCTAAACACTGCTGCTTTGTGAAAATAATATATTATACCCACTTTGTAGGCTTTTTTTGGATTGTAGCACTGGAACTGAATCCTTCCTTGAAACCTATTTTGCACTCATCTGTAGCCACATTTCTTCAAAGTGCATAAAGTTCTTTTATTGACAGTTTTTGTCAATTTTCCCTTGCTCTCCTGGGTATGCACACCACTTTGAACTGGGACCAGGGGATCTAAATGCGACATCTTATATATTTGGAAATAAATTATACAAGAAAATATCCTTGAAGAAGGTTTTCAGTCATTTCAAAGCTCAGTGAACTAATTGTGCCCTGAAATTCAGAGCCATGTGCTACACCATTATATGTTTTCATTTCAGTTTTACTTTTTTTAAATGTGTCTATTTATCAACAAACTTTAACAGCTATTCTTCACATGCTACCTTTAATGTTTTTATTGTTTCCATCAATGACTCTTAGTGGTACAATTTAAACTT
Source organism: Ptychadena robeensis (assembly GCA_036250615.1). Taxonomy (NCBI): domain Eukaryota; kingdom Metazoa; phylum Chordata; class Amphibia; order Anura; family Ptychadenidae; genus Ptychadena; species Ptychadena robeensis. The sequence goes on along the minus strand of CM070034.1, from coordinate 59,370,862 downwards.
TTAGCTTACTCTACGTTCTCATAGGCCTCTTTTTAAAACACCAGGATATTTATGTCATTGCATGCATTTCTATTTAATTTCCTCAGAAGTCTAGCATCCATTATGACATTCATAACTGGTGAGTCTATAGTTCATGACCAGGTGATGGATTGTTCTGCAAAAGACCCATTCGTTACTTGGGATGCCTTTTCAGGTTTGAGCCTGCATTTTACTTTATGTCTTTTTGCCATTTCATTAATTTCATCTCATTGTTACTTACATTTTTCTAACTTTTAAAAACAGCCAGATCACCAGAGAGCCTCTCTGAGCCCATTAAGACCCATTTCCAGTACATTGTTACATAAAACAACTCAACCAATACTTTTTGGTTTATTATTCACCTACATTAAAACAAATGTTTTGACTGTTTGGTAGCCTTATGTTCAGTTATAATAAACTTAAATTTGGTATATATCGGACAGAGGTGATAGAGGATAACATTTGCTTAATACCCTGTTTCCCCGACAATAAGGCCTCCTCCAAAAATAGGCACCCTTACATTTTTGCCTCACGCTGAAATATAAGGCATCTTCCCAAAATAAGGCACCCCAAAGATACGGTACTGTAACTCTGGACAGGGGGGATCAGAGGGGGCAATCAAAATTAAACGGGAGGATCAGAAGGGGTTACTAAAACGATAATCCTCCCCCCTCTGCGTCTACTGTGGCATTTTGATTCCCCCCTCTGAACCCCCCCTGTGTAATTTTAAGTGACCCCCCCCCCCCACCCTGACACCCCAGTGCCACATTCTTCTACATAGAAAAATAAAACATCCCCCGAAAATAAGCTGTAGGGCATCTTTGGGAGCAAAACAAGACACTGTCTTATTTTTGGGAAACGCAGTTGTTTAGAAAGAAGTGCTGTACTCTGCTATCTGTTAACATCATTGTGGTTCTGAGACAATAAAGTACTCACCTTATTTCATAAGTTAAAATTAAACAGCTCAAGTTTGTTTTTAATTTTGAAATGTATGTCTAACTATATAGGAGCATGCACCTTTAGTAATTTAAAGGTGTCAAATAACGTTTTCTTTTTCAGGTTTAACACTTCCTAACACTTCCTATAATGATGGCCACATAATGAGGCCTTACTGTACATTTGTCATACCCCTGGTTTGTTTCAGATGTAAAAACAAATAAACTGTCACTGTTTCCTATAACAAGCTAAGAAAGATAATGGGTAGTTGCGCACAACCTTTAGCAGTGATTACACAGCTATAGTGATAGCAGTGGCCAGAAAGGCCCTCAGTTGGTGTATGGGGCTCAATAGGAACAATGGGACGCGTTTCGAGAAGAACTCTTTTTCAACCATAGCCCTATGGTTGAAAAAGAGTTCTTCTCGAAACGCGTCCCATTGTTCCTATTGAGCCCCCCAGTATCTGTAAGCAGGAAGTGATCTCTTCTCCCCCACCAGGAAGTGAGGTCCTCCTGGATAGCACATGGCCCTGAGAGAGCCAGCCTTGTAAACCTCTCTCAATGTGAGTATCTTGTCTGTTGTTTTGTCTCATTTTGTTCAATTTGTTTTACCTTATCCTTTTCCACATTTTTTAACCATCTGTTGTACTAGGTTGTGCGCCTCTGTCCTTGTTCTTATTTGACTGTTTCCTATAATTCTGCATTTTATTTTACATATGCATGTTCATAATTTTTCATGTAAATGCTGACATGACAGTGATGCACTTATTTCTTTAATGAACAATTTATTTTTGAGTAAGACTCTCACACTTCTTCAATAGTGATGAGCTTCTAGGCAATATTCGAATTCGCGTAATTTCGCGCATATCCGCCATAATATTCGACTTCATATTCGTAATCTCGAATATCCGCACTTGTGGACATGAATTGCGATCTAAAAATCGCACTTGCGATCACATATGCGCAATGCATGCAAGTCAATGGAGCTCGGATATTCGTCTGGGAGAATATGCGTCATTTCCGTTTTAAAAAATTATATAATCGCGATCCATTGCAATGAATGAGATCGCAAAATCGCAATGAATCGCGATCGCGTTGGATATCCGATCGTATATTCGCGAATATTCACGAAATGGCGAAATAGCGATATTCGAGCTAAATATTCAAAAATCGAATATTCGAGCTCAACACTATTCTTCAAATCAAGATTGATGCTTGAGATGTTCTTCTACGAACATCATAATGTCCACACATAGCAAGTTGCAGTCTGTTTGTGACCAGACTAGTTGTTTACTCTGGCAACTCCAACTATTACCAGGTATTCATTCAGAATCAATATAGAGGGAGCTTTTGTGGAGTCGACCGTCATTGGTGTGCAGATCATGCTTTCTTGGTTTTTTATTACCAGGTATGGTTTAACCAAACTCCTGCTGCTATTAGGAGGTTGCTAGAATGCACACCTTTACATATGTTTTATATATGAAAAAAAATAAGAATTGAACATTCTGCTGACAAATATTAACCATGTACTGTTATTGGAATAAAGTGGTCCCTTTTCTTTTACGTTTTTTTCAATGATTTGCTTAATGGTTTGTTGTTTTTTCTACAATCCAAATGTAATATTATAAATACTGCAAATCAGTGAATTGCAAATAGAAATGCATGGAGCACACATAAAAGTAGCCTAAAGAGGGAAACAGAATAAAATAACAGAATTTGATAAGGATAAAAAAAGCTTACTATAATCAAAGGCAATATATATATTAAGAATTCATTGTCATTAAGTAGCTCTCTGTGGTGGCTCTATATATCCTTCAGATACTCTTAGTTACATTCATTCGTATGCCCTCAAATGACCTGTCAATTTTTAAGCATACTGTTCTGATCCTTGATACTCTCAAAGTGGGGTCTGAAAAAAAAAAGGAGGACACATCTGACATTAAACAACCACTTTCACGTCTTTCAACCTTTAGTCCCCTGATATTTCGTCCACATTGTTTTGGAGGTTTTCCATGTTCACCCCAATCTTTATATCATTATAATGAATAATGTAAAGAATAGAAATATTGTGGGGGTTTAGCTACAAATTGGGTTCCCAATGAGGCGACTCCACACAGACAGTCCTTTCTTTAGGGCTCCTGTTCATGTTTATTAGAGCAACAAATGCTCAAAAAGAAGATACCCTCGCAGGGGTCATCAGTGGCAACATAAAATGTTCATAGGTCACCAGCCTTCTGGCTAAACAAACAAATAGGCTGTCTCTGACTGATCCAAGAGACTGTCTCACACACACCAGCCCCTTACACTTAGCACCAGGTGCTCTAATGGGATCCTGAGCCTCCAAAAATACTGGACCAGGAATTGGGAATCTGCCCCACCCTGCTCTTGCAGATTCCCAGTAAAACCAGCCCCAGAACAGAAGCAAGAAAACAGCAAAGGAACATAGGAGTTCCTCGCAAATAATAATAACATAACATAATCCAGCACTCTGCCCAGTGACACAGGTAATATTGGGGCCACTGTGTCACAATATGTACAATAGTACATGTTGTTAATATAAATAAAGACAAATAGCCAAACGTATATGGTTAAACACATGCAAAAAATAGCAGTAATTAACATTTCAAAATTTCAATGCTGTGTCTTTCCTCTTTTTTTTCTAATACAATATGCAAGCAAAATAGCCTTTCTATACTAAATGAGTATTCATTTTCCAAAGCCCAGTTTTGTAAGATTCAGTATGCTTGTTTGACACTTTTTTCCCTACCACAGTAAATCAAGGTGAAATTATGTCATGCATCTCTGACTGATCTTGTATTATCAAAAAGAAAAGTGCTGGCTTTCATTCAGTAATAAGCCAATCATAGTCCTCAGCCTTAATAATGAAAACAGCACACTACAGAAAAAATTGCTAACACTTTCTTCAAATAATGAATATAAATGAAAGTGTGATGTAATATATCACTGGTTATTATGGTACAGAAAGTTTCTGTATAGCCTAGATCCATTAAGCTACAAAATACATAAAAGTTTTCATGTATATATTTACACATCAAGGTTGTAGTTATAATTTAATGGATCGGAATCTTAAGCATGTAATACATGTTCAATAATGAAGGACCAAAGGCAAACTCTGAGTAAAAATATGAACATTCTGTACACATTTAACAATATGAAAAACAGGAAACTGAATTTAGGTTAAGAATTAAACAGATTTGGACTGATTACATTAATTAATTACCTGAAACATTAAAGTGCCCTGAAAGATTTTACTAGCACCTGGCTATGCTATTTCATGAACAGAGGAATCGTTGTAGTCTTGACTCAATTCTGCTACTGCGGTTGCCTTGATGCTGTCCCTATTGATAGCAATAGCAAAAACATTCCTTCCCCCAATTGTATTAGTATTGGTAGATTCATATGGCTTGCAGTGATGCTTATTATCATTTAGTATATTTTAACATTGAACTTATCGTAACAGAAAAAGTTATCAATTCAGTAAAATGTGATTTAAGTATACCGGCAGTCCCCGAGTTATGATTGTAGGTGTGTTCTTAAGTTGAATTTGTATATAGATTGGAACCGGTACAGTATTTTAATAAAAAATAAATAAATACAGATGTTGTCCCAACTTATTATTTTTATTATATATGATACTAGATTATTATTTACTCAAATGGTATCTGCTGGCTCATTGACTATGAACTCTAGGTAACCACGCACGCCACCCAGAGACAGATGAAGGAGCAGCTGTGACTCTGTTCTTAAGGCTGGGTCTGGGCTGACCCATACAGCCTCTGAATATGGCAGTCTGCTGGCAGGTGCTATGGACAAGTCACATCAACTTTTAAGTGTAGCCCCAGCCTAACTATAAGTCTTTCTTAAGTCAGATGCATGAAACTGATTTTGTAACTATCAGATGGTTCTGAAATGAATTTTTCCTTAAAATTTTTTTAATGTGTTATGAAGTAGTAAAATAAAATTATACAATAAATGTGACTATTTATGACACACCGTAGCAGAAAGGGTAAATGGATGGAGAGACTAGAGGTTCCAGTTTCACCAAACATCAGAATTTTTCCTTACCTAGGTAAGGACAAGGGGACTTTCTCGAGGCCATCCTACTTTAAATATATTACCCCATGTGGGGATTTAAGATAACATAATGAAAATAAGCCTGGTAGGTACCGATCAAAATATGGTCAAAGTAGCAAGACAGTGTATCAAAGAATAAATCAACAGGAGATTAATGAACATAGTCCTTTATTCTTCATAAAATTAAACCAAGTGTCAATAGTTCCTCCGGACTAAGATGATAATAAATAATATCCAATATCCAAAACATCTGTTGGGTTTCCATTTTGTCCCATCAACCTCAACGCGCGTTTCAACAAGTGTGTTTTCATCAGGAGGTTGTTATAAGTCAACGGATAAACCAGTCTGCCATGGAACCGCACAGGAGGAAGAGGGGCCACTGTATGGTAGATGAATTATCCTTAATTGGTGTACAGGTTAGGTTTTTAGATGGTAAGGTAAAGTAGTTAGATAGAGCGCGTCCCTACTGACATCCTCTGCTATATTGTTTTTGGGATGTTGGCCTTATACCTACCAGGGTTTAGTGGTAATCTCTTATTTACCACAAATATTTACCACACACCTAAACTCCCTTGCTGTACTTTGTGTCCCTTGCTGGCAAACCCAATTTTATTTTAACTCTAATTATTTATTTTAATTCTATCTGAAAAAAGATAAAAAATCTATCTCCTCTTCTCTCTTTACCACTTCCGCAGCATTCTTTTCACTTCTGTTTATTACACCCCAGATACAGAAAGCTGTTGAATCATCATGCCTGTATACAATGATCTCAATGCCATTAAAAGCAATTGTATCTGAAACCTTCCAGTGGTTGTATTTGTTTCTGACCAGACGAGAGCAGGTAAGTATAGTAGGTAAGATAAGACCAGACCAGAGCAGGTGTATTTTCTAGCGACTTGTGCGCTTTAAACAGTTAAACAGTTTAAACAAAATTGTTGAAAGTATATCTGTTGAGTATTATTACATGTTTATCTATATACACAGCACTCGCAGCCATTTAACATATGATCCCCCAGAGGAGCATGAGGGATGAGGGTAAGGAGGCGGCTTCAGTGCTCAGGGAGGAGTAGGGGGTGGTTAAGATGGTTAGTCCCCTAGGAGCTTTTTAAACTCATCCGTGGTCATAAACTGCAACCAGTAAAGTCATGTCTTGTGGAACCTCTCTTCAGTGCCTCTTGATAAACTGGTCAAATCCTCCATGGTGTGTATATTAGCTAATCTGTCAGTGGGCCAGTTGGAGGGCAATGGCCTGGGATACAGAACCAATCTGCGCTCACTAGGGGAATGAGAATTAAGTTTTGTATGTCTTGAGCAGGACGGAAGAATGGTGGAGAAGGTAGATGGGATGGAGAGATCTGTGAATCTTTGGCATATGGCTTTGACCTGTTTCCAGAAGTGATCTAAACATAGGCAGGACCAGAAGATATGGAGTAGGTGCCCTTTAGGTGCTGCACAACGCCAGCAGTTGTTCAGGACCGAGGGTAAGGTAGAGTGAAGAAGGTATGGAGTACGATACCGCCTGGTGAGCTTTCCATACTCTTTTTGCCAGTAATGGACACAGTTATTGGTTGCGGTTGTATTACCGCTACCGCATTCATTATTGGCAAAAAAACACCACTGCAAGTGCAGCGTGGCTTGTGTAAAAGGGTCCTAAGGCCAATTATGGGAAGGAACCAATTTCTCTTCCATCATCAACAAATTAAATCAGATAAACAAGTTGATTCTGATTGATAGTGGGAAAAAGACAATTCCACACATCTATTTTAGGTGATTGTGGCAGGAATGTGAGCTATTTGTTTTTTAAAACGACCAGTATATTTGGTGATCTTGAGGGAACCCAGAGTGAATATCCATGCAGATGCTGTCCTTGTTGAGATCTGATTAAGGGACTCAAGTTTTGCAAAGTCAAAAATGCAAACAACTGTTCCAGACATGGGGAATAGTATAATAGGAATAAATCCAAATAATGATAAGTGGTTTGCTTCTTAAAAGGCTCTATTGTGAAATCTGTACCCCAAAACAACAAACACTATCTATAACATTGCAGAAAGCTAAAGAATATAAAAGAACTGAAGATAACCGAATGGAAGCTAAACTAAAGACTAAATAAATAAAACTCATTTCTGTTATATTGTTTTGACAACATGGCACAATGTGACAAATGGTTCTAATCATGGCATACTTTACAAACTTAATCTATAATAGTATGAACAACAATTACAAGTAAACTACAGAACAGACAATATTCTCTTATCAAACCTGACCAGTTGTGCTTTGTCCGTGGAAGGCAAGCATCCAAATAATACATGTAATTTGTTATTGAGATAATCTTCAGCATTGAGAAAATAGAAAAGTTAGATTTTACTTCCATCGCAACAAAACATTGGGGTTATTAAAGCGAATTGAATAAATGGGAAATCAAAAGAGTAATAATAAAGAAGCCTTAAGTCGTTTTACTATTCTATTCTATTAAAAGATTTATTCTTATAAATCAATACAGGTATACATTATTTAATGTACACTGGTAAATGCAACATAATGATAACTATTCACTTACAATATGTTTTCGTATTTAGCATTTTACTAGAGATATTTAAAGCTATGCTCGTAATGCTTCATATTTGCCATGTCTGCACATAACTAAAATTATAGTCTCCTTTATTAGTAATCTATTTAATTTTTTTTTAAGAATTTGAACTTTTTAACCACATTGCTTTCATACAATCCTATTTCATACAAAATAAAGTGCATTTGCTTTTAGCATATGATTAAATTAACTTTGGTCTCAGAATGTCACCATTGCACTTTACTAGAGCCCAAACAGTAAAAAAAAATGTGTTTCTTTTACCCCTCAACCTCACAGGAATTGACAACTTTGAAGTGTTCAGAGCTCAGTGACTCTGGGTTCACACCAATAAACAGATGTTAACTTATGACCTGCTGCTCTCCATTCAAACTCCTTCCTTTTTGATTGGGGAAGGCCTACATTATTTATCTCAGTTTTTTTTAACATGCAAACTACTCAACATTGGTCACATATATACAGTACAAAAATAAATGATAAAGAACTACTATAAATCAACACAAATTACTATAACTAATCAACATCACATTAACAACCATGAACAATAATAGCAATTATCAATTAACAGTGACAAAATGATGTCTCCCTCCCCGACAATTACTATAAGCTAATACATAAAAAGGAAGCTCCTATCTCTTTCCTTTTAACACCTAAGTAACCCCTATAAGTAACAGAATTGCCCAAGGTTTCAAACTCCCTCACAACTGTTTATTAGCATAGCTTGCAGTTTGTCTAAAAATATTCATCACTGCTTTAAGTTGTTCATCACATAACTCATGTAGGATTAATTGTGCCAACTTAAGCAGTACTTGAGACAAATGAAATGAAATAGTCCCAAGTATATAAGGATCTTCTTTCACCCACTCAGTTATTGGTTTATGTTGGAGACTCCCCCGAACAAAGGGATCAACAAAAAACTGGGGGGGGGCAAGAAAAAAGTGTTGGTTAGAAGAAAAAACACTAAAGAGCAGTTAGAGACAGTCAAACAGTATAAGCCTGCATGTGATGGCTTTAATTAACTTGGTAGAACACTTACTTTTCGGTTGCTGGTTATGGGCTGACCAGAATTATCAAACCTGCTTTAAACCAGCAACCTTGGTGGAAAGAAGGTAGATGAAGATAACTATATCCACTGTCTCCATGCAGAGTTGTCATGGCATGGTCATTGACTGTGGATATCCGATGTGCTAGATGCCTGGTCCGTTCTATTGGAAATAAAATTCTGGCTATTCTGGTAAAGTTTCACTCTAAAAACATAGGTTTCAGAGTGAGCAACTGTGATACAAAAGGTTGTTTATTTAATAGTTGACCATTTACAATATACATTTTATATTGTACCCTGACCATATGTATATGCTCACACCAACCTTATACTATATTTCATTTAACCCTTACAGACCAGTATCAAACCTATCATCCTAAGGAAGTGACTAGGTAAGTCATGGAGTACATGTTTTTTTGCGTTGATGTCACCTTTATTATATATTCAACCAATTAAATAAACAACTTTTTGTATCACTGGTGCCTCTCTCTCAAGCCTATTTTTATGGAGTAGCACGTTACCAGAATAGTCAGTACTTTCACCTATTACCCAATTTAGTCTAAAAGCTGATGTCCAATGACCAGCAATACACAGATAACAAGACACTATATCTTATTTTTGCTCTATAAAGGCCCCCATACACCTTACAATCTTCCCATACAATTTCTGTGTACAATTTTGTTCTACCAAAACCATGTAATATGAGGACCTTTCTAACCCTTCCAGTCACTATGTATTCTATCAGGGAGACCACTATACTACATAGTTTTTGGTAGAGCTAAAGAAAATTGTATGGAGTGATCTAAAGGTGTATGGGGGGCTTAAGATGTAAAAAAAATAAAACATATAAATAAAAGAATCGGGAATAAAATGTCATTGCGACATATAGAGTGAATGTGAAAAAATATATAACTTTATTATTATTAAAGCCTTTCATGTGTATACACACATCATCAATGAATATCTGTTGCCCAAGAAAAAGTGCACTTGATGTTTGCTGTATCCAGTACCTAATAAAACAGCAGACAGCTTGAATTCCCCTGAAATCCCCGGGTTGGTATGCTCTAGGCAGGAGAAAGGCTGAAGTATGTTCTAGCAGGGTGTGCAGAGCTAGAGCACACAATACATTGATATTTACTAGTAGTAGAGCCTACTCTCAGAGCCCAGAGACTAATAGTCATACATTTACACCGCTCACCCTTCAAAATGCTTTTGACATATTTACTCAGGTGGAGGGGTAAATCTCTGTCTGTCACAGAAATGATTATATATACCCAAGTAAATATGTAAATACCATGTTTCAGGGTTAGCTACCACTGTAAAGTAAGTCTCTATACGTCTCTTGGCTCTAATAAGTGTCTACTCCTAGTGAAAACCAATATATAGTATTTTCCAGCCCTGCACACCCTGCAATCTCTATGGAAGTGGGACATATAAGCAAACACTGTAAAGTCATTAATGGTCCAGCCTTGCACTCTCTGCTAGAACATTCTATTTATTAACCTCCTGGGCGTTATGGGTTTTTTGCACCGTTTTTCATGGCACCAAAATCCGCTGCCCAGGCAATACACTGTACTCCACCGTGATTCCCCTCTGTCCTCACAGCTCGCTACACACCGCTGGTGTCAAATAGACGTTGGCAAAGTGTGTGTAAAAAGCAACGCCCCTCCATTAACATAGAGGTCTATGGTCCCCCCTCCTCAAAGCCTGGAGGTCTATGGCACCTCCCTCTCGGAGCCGGACAAGCTCTATGAGCCTGCAGACGGAGATTGTCCTCAATCCCGGCAAGGGAGCAGTTTAATCCAAGTTCACTGGCTTCGGGCATAACGCCTGTGAATGAGTCTTACTGGAATACCTAATTTTCTCCCCAAAACCATGGGTGCATTTTAAGTTGCATAAGGTTAAATTATCACCTTCTTAAGCAGTTGCAAGTTTGTTTACATGTCGGTCATTTAGGTTTCTTATGGTATGTATTGATTAAAGTAAAAGAGTGGGAGGTCAGAAATGACTCCTTTCACTACATTTAAGGAATATATAAATCTTTCACTGTCTGAGCACTGGTGCACTATAATTATTTCAAGTCAGGTTCAATAAAACAATGTGAATGATATTTCATATATCAAAGTTGCAACTAAAGTTTCTTTTGTGAACACATTATAATGTAAAACAACAAAAGGTCATGCTCAGGTGGATAGTGATGCCCACTTGCATTTTTCCCTCTATAAAACCAGATGATAATGGATGTTAGTTTCTTAGCAGCTTAACATCTGTCATATAGTATTTACAAAATAATGTCAAAGCAATTTATTCCATGTTCTGCACAAGTGCAAAACCTGTATGAAAGTATAATAAATTCCGCCCTTTTTTTCTACTGGCTTTCTGCTTGTTCACTTAGTCTAATTGAACTATGAAATGTCAAACATTAGCATGGAGTAAGATGTCTCTAGAGTAAAATGAAGGTGAACTGAGCACATTAGTCACAGAAGGGAAGGCCTCCGGCAAGGCAACTGATGCATTGTTTCACTAGCATGTGTAGATTATCATAAATGCAAAGTAGTGCAACCTTCATGGCAAATTAAAACAAGGAAAACACAACCTACACACTTTATTGTTTTTTTAATAGTCATATGTATGTTATCTGTATTTAAAAGACAATGACAATTTATTTATCTAACATTAAAATGTCATTTATTTACATTTTTTATAATAGGAAAATGATGATGACATTCTTAAATTGTATGCATGTTATGGTATAGTAATGTACACAACTACTAAAGTTGATGGTTGGAAAAGTTGTTCTGGCCCATTCCTGCTACATTAAAGGCCTCAATATAAATCCCTGATTCACACAACAAAATGTTTTATGCAACTTTTATAACAATGTTTAACAAATCAAATTAGAGCAAACAGGGAATCTTTACATACATTTTTAAGAAGACACAACTCCTTTCAGCTTTTGTTGCTTTTTGTATTACTAGTGCAGATTTAAATATGTTAGAGGGAATATGTAGAATCGTATATTGCAGTGTAAGGGTATCCGGAGAACTTATCCTTGTTCCATCAAAAATTCAGAATACACAAGTTTTTGGCTTTACATACACATTAAGGCAACATAAAAGTCTTTCACAAAAACAGCAATGTAATCACATACTTACAACACATGTTTAAAAAAGAAACAGAGGGTAGCCCTTGGTTTCCCCTTTCAGAAAAAGAATACAACACAAAAGTTTCAGGTAACAGGATAATGACAAACTTAGTTTTTTTTGTTTTTTCTTAACTGTTGGATAGCAAAATTTAGAGACCAAGTTGTAAACAAAGTAACCAAAGACTCTGATACGAAAATACATTGTATGCCACCCTATGGCATAAATTGATAGGTAAGCATTGTTATACCATGAATTCTCACTGGGCAGACACTGGTCCATGCTAAATAAAGTCAAGCAAAATGGAAAAATGGAGCATAATGATGATGAAAGACAATCTGCATGTCTGGTTTAGCAAGCAATAAGAGAAATGGTGTTCAGTGTTATGTAGCCATCTGCTTCCCATTCAAATTTGCACTCACAAAGCAGAACCAACTTCCTTTGCAGCTCTAAGCTGTCATGTGAAGAAATGGCAAGAGAGCCAAAGCAAGTTAATAATGTAAGATGTGAAAATGTGTTGCCATAAACCCTATGTGGTAAAATGTATATAACACAAGTTTCATTTTGCACATGTACACCTTTCTTCATAATTCATAATTTTTTTTTTCTTTTTTAGGATAAATTTCATATATAAAATCACATGACATACATTATCCTGAATGCTTTTCAATCATCTGAATTCCTGATAACTAGATCCTTTTATTAACACATTATATTTGCTAACATGTCATTTAAGATTTAATCTTGTCAGTTACTCAATTTCTAATTTTATATTTGTGCAATATGTTTAATTTCCATAAATATATTTTATTCAAAAGAATAAAACAGACATTTTTCGAGTTTCACAATAGAGAGAAATGAATTAGCTTTAAGAATATATGTTTATTCCAGGTATACTGAATAAAAAGCTTTAATCATGGTGGTGTATTGTTTTTTTAGGACTATAAGAGGCTCCATTGTATAACATGCACTTTATACATTGGAGTCTGATTCCGGAAATAATATCTGCAGGGTACATACTGCTCTGCAGGTTGGACCACACAGTTAAAGGAGGCGGAGAAAATGTCGAGGATGCTTCTAGATCCCACTTGTGTTAGATAGCTGGGCAGCCTCAGCCTGAAAGCCCTGCAGCCTGACATACACACAGCAGTAGCAGAGCCAGAGGAAAGATCCACTGGAGGATCTTCCCTCTGCTACTGCTGTGTTTATGTCAGCCAGGCAGCTGGAGCCCAGCTGTCATACACATGAGAAAGATTAATCCTCAAGTGAATCTTTTCTCTAGCGCTGCTACTGATGTGTGAGCCGGCCTGCATGAGTGGAAGGATCTTCCCTCTGCCCCTGCTGTGTGTATGGCAGCAGGGCTTAAGCTGCCAGGCCTACATACACACAGCAGTAGTAGAACCAGAGGAAAGATCCACCTGTACGTTCAGGTTGAATAGTTTTTTGGCTGCGGATGGTCATGCATTTTAAGATGCACAAGTTTAAGATTTCATTGGTGTTCTCTCTTACGCTACATAAATTAAACCTCAAACAAATGCTGAAAATGCTACCAATTTGGGCATACTCCACTTTCTGTGGTTGACACTACTCAATTTATCTGTACAATTCCCTATAGATCTACCAACAACTATGTAGTACAAGGGCCTCCATGATTGGATACAAATTGATTGGGTCGTTTTGAAATTCACTTATGCTACATAGTTTTGGGAAATATGAAGTTGACTTTAATTTGACTAGAAGTTGTGCAGTCAGATTTTAAAATGTATAGTGACTATAAGGTTTAGTCTCTTATAGTAATGGCTGAACTTCGCCCAGGTCCGTCCGCGAACGGGCAGATAGGACTTTTGAAGAAGTCCGCCTTTTCGCCTGTCCGTGGGCAGATTCAAATTCCCAACCTCTAGGCACATCCGGTACCTGGAGCGCATAGTTCTTGGTTTACGAGCCAGCTGCTCAATAGAAGACCGGCTCTCTGACATAAGTGATGACTCCAGGGGAGGTGGTTGGTACCCTTGCTATATGTCTGCATTATATGTATTATGTCACATACATGTTCCAAGAAAGTGACACATCAGGTAAGGCACTAGTAATAGGAAGCCAGAAATGTCAGCTATCCATACCTGTCAACCATCCCCTTTTGGCCGGGAAAGTCAAGTTTTTTGTGTGGCTTTCCCAGCTAAATCCAAATTACAAGTCCGGATTTTTCCCAGGATTTGGAAATCTTAGGAGGGAGTGGACGTTACTCCCTCTTAAGTTCCCACCTGATGATGTGTAGGGTGTAGAAAGAGTAAAGCCCCCTCCGTGCTAAGTTAGCCGCCTACTAAATAGAAAGGAGGGGATACCCGGAGTGACATCCATGACATCACTTTTGGAACGCAGAAGAGCTGTGGTCCAAATACAGGAAGTCAACATCACTTCCTGTATTTTTCCCTTATTCTGGGCCATAAAACTTGACAAGTATGGTTATCATAGTTTCATACGTACGGATACTTTTTTGGGATTTCTATATTCTAAAATATGTGGTAACATTTCACAGTATGCTGCACATCAAAGGAACAGAGATGTAAAACATGTTTTTTGTGGTAATGGAAACTTTAATTTATACAGTATACTTAAAATGCACCTTTTTACATTATATATTAGAGTTATTGCCCAGTCCTATAATTATATGGGTACAAAAGAAATGTTCTTGAATTTCTGACATTTGTCAAAATACAATTTTCAATTCTTCTTACTTGTTAAATAAACTTAATTAACCTAATTCAACCATGTGCGTAAATTACTTTGTAAAGCAAATAAATATGAAATGACTTCATTAAAAAAAAATCTTTTAGAAGCATATATTAGATGTAACTGTGTCGATGTCTATAATGTTGTTGCTATGGAAGGAGACAAGCATTTTTGTCATGTATTTCATTTAGGAATTGCTTTACATTATGACTCCCACATGCTCATTGTAGATGTTCTTTATATCTACTAACAAGAGGCTAATTGATTCCTGCAACTTTTGGGCACATTCATCTGCAGTGACAGCCGTTTTCTTACTTATTTTAAATACAGTGTTTCCTGCTATGAATAGGGAAGCTGTCAATGTGGGAAAAAGAACATGCAGTAAAAAATATTTATCATGGGGTAGCTTATGACAGCTTGTCTTTTAAAAAAAAATCAAAATTCTGATTTGCTGCTGATAGATCTTTGCACAATAACAAAAAAAAAACGTTTTGACAATACAATTTATAGAAGGGTATGCCATACTCTATTTTAAATTAAAGGACTAGAATACCATGACCATGGGTCATCAAATTGAACTGTTTCTCAAACTATTACTTTAGATTAGTGATGGCCCCGAACTGTTCGCCGGAGAATTATTCGCGGCGAACATCGCATGTTCGCGTTCGCCCATG
>CM070034.1:59326032-59340455 GCA_036250615.1 Ptychadena robeensis | reverse complement strand
AATAATTAAATTTTGGGATGAGGCACCAACCTACACCAAGGGAACTAGATAAATTTTTGTTGACACACAACTACAACACTGCACAGCCTTGATGACTTTTCATCTTCATCCAAATTTACCTTTACTGCTGTTGAAAAGATAGGTGATAATGCAAATTATTCTGAATGTGCCTGGAATGTTTGCATGTTTTTCTTAAATATATACACTAAACTGTGCAAAATCTTATATCTTAATTTACCAAGACCACCATTAGGCAGCTCTTCAAAGAGTACATAGTTCGATCAATAAGGGTATCTCAGTGGGTGTTATAGTTTACCTTCTGGGTATTAGAGCATTTTTTATAGTGTAATCTGCTGTGATTCTCTAACCTGCCCCCTTTACATCCCTGGCATCATCGATGATGCCTCTTTAATGGATTGATTGATTGATTGATTGATTGATTGATTGATGAAAAATCATCAGAGATGCCGACAAAGAAGGACACTGCAGATTCCCCCTGGACAGGTATGTAAGCCAGATTGTACTTCAGGTGGTATAGTAAACAAACTCACCTTAAACTAAATACCCAGGAGGTGAAGGTCCCTACTATAGTCATTGTCAGAAAATTTGTCTGATGACAAATGTTTGGGGGAGTAATATAATTGCCCTTTTTGTTTTGCAATGTGGGAGAAAGCCCACTCCTACACAGCGAAAAATATAATTACCAATTTGTTAGGGTTGAATGGGGTTAAATGGTTATTTAAAGCCAGGGTACAATAAATATTAGAACACACATTTTTTTACTCAGTTGCCATTCTACAGATTCATACAACTATTTACTGGCATTGTATATAGCAGTGGTGGGCAACTGAGGTGATATGGAGGGCCACAAGTGCGGCCCTCGACATCACTAAAGGGCCGCACATAACATGTAGGACAGCCAAAGTTGATAAGAAAACCCTGGTCATCGTGTGCCACTACACATGGTGATATATGGAATGCCCCATATACATCAACAAAGGTTACGTGCCTCATAGATATTATCAAAGTAGTGTAGTGGAAGCATAAGGCGCTGTCTGGGTCCCCTATTTGCTTTCATGTATGCCAATTAGCATGCTCAGCTAGAGGCTCAGCGAGTCCCTTTCCTCCTCTTACCGCTCTAAGAAGTTCCCAGGACGTTTTGGTGGAGGATCGGTGAACAAGTGAGTTCCTATGCCATTTGTATTAACAGGTTTTGGGGGCCACAAGTGGAGGACCATGGGGGGCCGCCAAACATCACCCAAAGAGCCGCATGCGGCCCCCGGGCCTCAGGTTGGGCACCTAGGGTATATAGCCTCAACATATTGTACAGTCTTTAGCTAACTGTTATATTGGGACATTGACACAATCCTAATTCCAATGGTTTATTCCATTCCACTCAACAAAGCCAAAATAACACTGTTGAGAGAGATATCTTAGCTTTATTAGCACTAGCAGTATGCATACTGCACACATTTTGCAATTTGTCACAACTTGCCCATAAGTACCTATTTGCATATAGGAGCATATAGGAGGAGAGATAAGTCTGTGTCACATAATCAATGCAATGCAGAATGTTAATGTAAATACACAACTCATTCTATCAAAATTGCATCAACTCTCTCAACTGTTACTGTTATGAGCTCAGTCTGTTGCCGTGAATATATAATGTGACTCCTCCCACATGTAAATAGATGTGTAGCAAAGCTATTTAGCATGAGTTGTGCATTTACATTAACATTTTACATTGAATTATAAAAAAAATATTCGACAATGGGTTCCTTCACCCATATGTAAATAGTTGCTCATGGGTAGGTTGTTATTGCCAGATTGTAAAATGTGTCTCTTCATCAAGTTGATGAGTTTAAAAAAATGGGCACTGCTAGTGTAGAGACACACTCTAAAGTTTCAGCCACGCACACTAAAAGTAAGCTCTCCCTCCTAGAACTGGCTGCTTGGAGGGAGGGAGTGGAATAAAGCCATGCCTCCTGGCACTGGCCTTCTAACTTGGCTGAATGAATATAAAGGGAATACTGCATCGCCCAGTCCTGCACACTTTGCTGGAACATGTTGTTTATTCACTATATTCACATATGTGAATGGCTGTGCCTCTAACTCTTTTTTTACTTATTATTTCTCCAAAACAAAAACTGCATTATATGGTGCGAACACTGCAGTAGTTTGTGCTATGTATGTTTATTTTATTTATGAAAATGTTTATTTTTAAGACTTAAAATTGTCTGGTACATTTACTTAAAACTGCATCACAAGGATTAGGATGAGCTTTCTGCAAGCACATAATTTTTTAAACTTTTTATGTATTTTGTGTGAAAGCGTCAGTGTGCAAAAATAATGCTTTTTTGACTAACCTGCTATGTTTTGCTGAGCTTCTTTTTCTATTAATTAGGGAAGAAATTGTAACTATTCCAAGTGTAAAATACAGTAGAAATAGTACAGAGTAATGAGAAATAAAAGTTTGCAAAAGTTTAACTGTTTCACATGAGAAACACACAGCTTTGCAGTATTTAGTTACGTAAGCTTTTTAGATGATAAAACGAATGTTATAGAAGATAAAGAACAAAGTTAAAAATCTACATTCAAAATGACCTGAAACTTAATAAAAACAAATATATAAATTAATGTGCGGTTAACATTCTTTTATAGATCACTACATTGAATTCTTGTCTATTTTAAGCATTATGGCATTTAGTTATGTTTGTTCTTCAGGCATCTCTGAAATAATACATGATACTTGACATAAATGATGTGCCCACATGTAGGCTCTATCTGAATACAATGTTTGCTTTTGTGTCTCAGAGGTAGAATTTTTCATTATGTGGCTGTGCTTCTAAAGATAGAAAAGCTTATGCAGTACCAAAAATTGCATCCAGCAATGCACTGAAATAACAGACCATATTGGGGCAGCTCTTTTATCTGGCTCTGCTACTGCATTATTTCTGTCAGTAGATCATGGTTGTATCTTCCATCTGACAGCTCCTCCGCTTCCAAGCTTTCACCCCTCTTTCACCCCTCACCTTCCAAGCCTCTCCCCAACATCTCACTTACAGTAATAACATCACTCCCCACATACAGAACATTGCTAGATCCTGCCACTTCCAAACTGACATTTCCAAGATATTTCCCATGTATACACACCTAGTAGGATATGTCCTAGTACACACACTGATCATTTCTCATCTTAACTACTGCAACATCATCCACTATTGCATTCCTCTATTTAGACTATCACGTCTTCTATCCATCATGAATGCTGCTGCTAGACATTTAATCTTTTAACTGCTCCTAATCTGCTGCTCCTCTCTGCAACTCTCTATACTGGCTTCCAATTGTCCAGAGAGTCTAATTCAAAGTTCTGTGTCTTAAATTTAAATCACTCCACATCTCCTGTCCCCCTAACATTTCCAACCTGCTACATAAATATACCCCTACCGGCCCCCTCTGCTCCTCCATTGACAAACCGATGATATCACCGCTCATAACATCATCGCATGTGTGGCTATAAGACTTCCCTAGTGGCGCTCATACTCTCTGGAACTCTCTATCTTGTCTCATTAGACTTTTTCATACTTTTAACACTGTGAAAAAATCCCTGAATCTTCTTCAGTCTGGCCTACCCATCTTCTCATTCCTAACATCACCACCATGTCAGTCCTATCCCCTCCTAACATTTGTATAGTCCCGGGGTACTCAATAGGCCGACCCCGGTTCAGCGATCCGACGACCCAAATACGGGATCCATGTGCGACCGGCGCCTTGGCAGCTCAGATCCTCCCCGTCCTTCCTAGTGACAGCCGATGCTTGAAGCGAAGAGAGAGGACGAGCAGTCTATGTTGTGCAGATACTTCCTCCCAGCCAATCAAACGCAGGCAGGCACAGCGACACACCCTCTCCCACTGTATCTCAGTGTTGAAACTAGGCTAAATTAGAACCAGTGGTAACAGTGTGCTAACTTTAAACATAGCACAGCACAAAACCATATAGTATACAATCATGAAACTATTTGAGGTTCAGTAGTAATGCACACCTACTACTACTTACACCCCGAGTTTCACCCTCTAGCTATAAACATTATTAAGTTAAATTTCAGATAAAATACAGCTAGACCCCTGCATGGTACAACCTTGAATTTTGGGGGTTACCAGTTAACCCCTGAGCTAACATCCATGCAAATTTTCAGAGTCCCTGAGCACAATTCTTCCTACTAAAAAGACCCCTATAATATATTGCTTAGGATGGAGTCTCATTTATAAGATGCCATTTTTTTCAGTTTTTTATTGTTAAACGCATACATTTCTGTCACTTTGATAACCGTGGGAAACATTATATGTATGATGAGGTTGCAGATAGTGGTGTCACATTGTTAAATTACTATATCAAAAAAGGGTGTTGGAGCGATACTGGGGGGTTGAAAGTCAGGGAGTAGGCCACATGTAAAGCCCTGACTACTCTTCCACTTAAATCCCTGTGGTTGAACACAGAGATTTTGTTAGCAATGCTCAATGGCGATGAGATCTGGGGGTTCAAACATTACTGGGGGTAACATTTGACCCAAAGCCAGCTGGTGACCTGTGAATGGAGACACGCTAATCGGAGCTCAATTAGAACAGGAGGGTCCATCGCGTCAAATCTACCATTCAGGAGGCTAGACGCAGCAGTGACAGTGAGGGAACCGCCCTACCATATCGGTGTGAGTACCAACACCATCTCCTGGTACTCATTGGGGAGCTCACTAAAAAGTTTATGTGCATAGGCATCTCTCTGGAGTCCTGCAGCCGGGGGGAAAGGGAGTGCAGTTGTAGGGGTCCCCTGCACAGGAAGTTAATAAAGCTTGAATTGAATCAATTTCCTAAAGAAAGCTTTGTGAGCAGAAGAAAATTGCCATGGCCCAGGCTCCTCAATTCTCCTAGCCTTTCACACCTCACACTGACCCCTCAATATATACTTGTGAGGTGCCCTTGTCTAGTAATTAAATACATTGTTTGAGACTGTGTCCTGTGAGAGACAATAGGGGAATATTTATATAAATTACTCGACTAACGGTATGCTTCTGTCTGGGGACCGCGGTCAGCGCCATGAAACTGCCTGACCGCCGTCAGTGCACGCGCTAAAATTCCAAACTCCGACCTCAGACTGAATGGAATTATGTTAAGTTGCCTTACAAATGTACATTTGAGTAGCCTGCGTATAGTCTGTCTCCAACCTATTAGATGTTAAGCCCGATTGAGCAAGGTCCTCTACCTCCTTGTGTCTTAACCTGTGCCGTGTGTTATCTTGAATGTTACATCTCTACAGAGCTAGATAATATGTTGGGGCTATATAAATATTGATGATTATAATAATATAAAAGAAGAAATGCTCTAAGCTCTATCTGCTTTTTTATTTCACCTGTTCCCCAGTTGCAGATTTTTATTGCTGTGAGGCTATTGTCCCACGTGACGCGATAAGCCACATCGTGACAAGGTGTTAATCGCCGCGCAACGATCGCAGCTGCTCGCTTCCATTTCGTTGATGGGCTTCTCCCACTTCACTAAAGGATCAGCGTTGATGTTGTCCCCGCATAAAGATCATGGGCCGTGGGGTGCTGCCCGTGATTGTTCAGCGTTGATATGCCCATAGACAAGAAAAGATGCATCTTGGATTGTGTGTGGACGCATTCATCTCTATAGGCACCATCAAGCGGTGATTTTGTTTTCTAATGGTGGACGATGTTTTTGTAAAAATCACGTGTACAATCGCTGGAGACGTGCCTGATGGCTTCAGCAATCTGCTGCATGATCTTCGCTCTGTGCTGATTGGCGTGTCGATATAAAATTGTGTCCCGCACCGCCCGACTGATTGCATAAGTGGGAACATAGCTAAAAGCTGTAGCCAGGCAGAGATAGGAGGAAATTTCACTAATGAAACCCTGTGAGAAGCATAAGTTTAACCCTAAAATGTTTTGTGTACTATGACTGTGTCACCTCTTTTTTTCCTAAATCACAAAGTTTTAATGGATAAGATTTACAGTATAGTCTACATAGCCCACTTTATTTCACATGAAAACATCTTATAGTCAGCATAAAATGTTAAATAGGCCAACAGCTGACTGCCGAACACTGAGTCATAACTTCAGTTTCTGAATGCACATGACA
Source organism: Ptychadena robeensis (assembly GCA_036250615.1). Lineage (NCBI taxonomy): Eukaryota > Metazoa > Chordata > Amphibia > Anura > Ptychadenidae > Ptychadena > Ptychadena robeensis. The sequence continues at coordinate 59,334,306 of CM070034.1, read as the reverse complement.
CTCCCCCCAGTTAATGTTGCTTGCTATATTTATGCACACCTTATGCATTTTTGGAACTAAAACAGGCTGAATGATTTTGTGGTATTAAATGCTCCCCGGGTCCCTATATAACAGAAATGATGACACAATCAAGGAACAATTATCCCTTTCTAATATACACATAGAAGGTTACTCACACGCCTTTTATAGTAGATTCACTGCCTTTCAGCATAGTCATCTCCATGATCCATTCTTCCCTTTTATTACATAATTTTTGCTTGTGTGATAGCATTATGTAATCTTACCAAAATACTAAATACATTTTATTATATGTACTACTCAGCCCAAAGGAAAGTATGTCTTCCAGCATGGACTACAAAATTCTAGACACTTAGTGTGAAAACTGATGAAGTTTCCCAAAATCACTTTTAGCACTTCTGTATGTGAAGATACTTAGCTCAATTGTTTAGATTTGACTGAATTGAAATCTCCACTTGAAGGTAGAACTGCTCCTTTAAATATCATATAAATTTATTTGTAGCCCCTACCAAGTTAATTCGAGGTGGCGCTGCTGGTACCCAGCACTTTATGAACTATTATACATTTCTACTATATACTGCATTGTGAGATTTGTGTTGCTTATTTACACACCTACCACCTGGAGGTCATCATGCGAGCTATAGCTGCCAGCCTCGCTCAAAAAATTTTCTCTAGAGCGGAGGGGCACTGCCTTACGTATGCCTAGCAGCCGAAATGTGGTGTTGGGACATCTCATCAGCAGCTGATTCCCGCGGCAGCAGCTGCACTTTTACAGGATCTAAGATGGTGGCATCAGAAACTGAAGGTGAAGAGGAGTGTGAGTATGTTTTGGGGTTTTTGTGTAGCAGTTTTCCAGCATGTGTACACTGCCGACAGGTGAGTATGTTGTCTATTAATGTATGTGTGTTTTTTTTCATTTGTGTTTAAACTGCTTTAAGTTTAATAGATCTGTGGTTGTCTTAAATAATCCTATGAGGGAGAGCATGATTTACCAGGGTAAATTAAAAAGTAAATGTACTTTTTTTAAAAAGTAAGATAACTTTTCCCCATTAAACCAATGGGGAAATTCTGTATGTCTTATGGCCAAAATATTAACAAACTAAATTATATAAACTTTTTCTTTTTTTTTCTTTTTTCCAAACAAGCCTTATTCAAGAGAAATCGTACAATAAATGTTTTAAAAAAGTTAAAAGTTAACCAGCCAAACCTAAAGCTGTTTAGCACTTACAGCACTTACAGTACCCATTCTCTAAAACACACTGACAAAATTATGAGAGAAGATGCATTTTACAATCTGGCGTTGAAAAAGTATCCATGAGCCACCTATTTACATGTGAGAGGAAGATGAATCTCTGTCATATAATTTGTTTACTGCAATGCAGGAAATGTGCAGTATGAACCTGTTGATGTGGTATTCATAGGCAATTAATCACAAAAAAGCCTGATCCATTCAACTCCAAATTTTTGTAATTACTGCTATGGTCATAAATTCTGTCTCTATGAAAACTTTAGTATGGATAGAACTAAATACTTCCGAAAGTCCAGAAGAGAGTTCAAAACTCAACCAAACTTATTTGAAAGCCTTTTATAAAAATTGAGATCAGACTGTATTTTCCTTTTTATGTTTGTTATGTTTGCTTACGCGCATGAGCTAACTTTGCAAATTTACCTGATATTAGTCTCAGATATATGGCCTTTTGGGAATGTGGAATGAAAGTTGTAGGCAAGTTGTGATGAATGAAGCATAAGACCCTTACCAGAATGGGAATTTGACAATATATTTTACACTGACAGAACAATAAAAGTGTGATTTTCCTCTTATAAAAGGCTTTAAGAATGTTTACAATATACTAGGGGGGTGATTTTTTGGTTTAAAATTATCTCTGGACCAATCTAGATTGAGATGAATTATTAGCTATTATAAATGAGGAATAGACAAAGTTTTACAAACACTGTGTTGAAGATTGTATACAAGTTGCAAACACCTTTGATTGAAAATATGCTTAGTTTTGTAGTTTCAAAGCATTGTGACAAATTCCGACTACAAGACACTAACAGGGTTCTAGCAGGGCCGGGACAAGGTCCACCAACAACAGAGGCTGAGGCTGCCCAAGTGCGCCCCCCCCCCCCCCCCCCCCGAAATGATAGAAATAGATATAAAAAAGTGCAAAATAACCACATAATTTAATGTTAACAAACCTAATCCTGACTAGGAAAAAGTGAGTGCAAAATTCCAAGTGCAAATTCCAAGTGCAAATTCCAAGTGCAAACAGATACAAGTTTAAATTACAGTGCAATTTTTCTTGCTGATTCTAATCACTAAAGGAGGATTCCTTTTTAGATAACTCCAATTAGCTGTTACGGCGGACTCCTGTCAGTGTCCAGAGTCTGCTACAGTAGATAATATGGGACAGTAGGGGTGCATTTAACAGTGTTGGAACATGAGACAGACCACCACAACCCCTGCACCCAGAAATAACAAGGACCAGTGACCCATATCTGGTTTTATCTCCAGAAAGACAATACCATCTTTGCTTGGGCATCATCGCAGATCACCATCTACTTCAGTGTCCAGATTCTACAACCCTGGTGTCTGTGTTTCCCCAATACCCATCAAGATCAGACTCTGCTACATCTTCCCTCACTTGCCACCCAGTTACAGTGTTGCAGTGTGATTATCTGGTGAGGAAAATGCTGCTTCTGGCTGCAGAAGACTCATTTATGAGAAGGATTCTTCTATGGCTGCAGCTGTATACAATGAAGTGTCACATTCTGCGCCCTCATATTTTCTACAGAAGTGTCATGTCCAAATCCAGTGCCTGGTCTGCTGTCTATTATTTTTGTAGTGAATAGGTGAGGGTAAGTTACGGTACATACGGTCAATAATATATGTGCAGGGGGATCACAGACCGGACACACAGGGTGCGACCTGGAAGAATGTTGTGGGGAACTACAGACAGTAGACCCCGGGGTGCTACCTGAAAGGACGTGCATGGGGAACAATACAGACAAGACATCCTGGCAGCCACCTGACAGGATATGTGCATGGGAACTACAGAAAGGAACCCCTGGGGTGCCACCTGACAGGATATGTGCATGTGGAACTACGACAGGGACACCAGGGGGTGCACCTGTACATGATGGATATGTGCAGGGACTAAGACAGTACACTGGGGTTGCGCACCTGAAGTTTATGTGCATGTGAGAACTACAGACAGGATTGGGGTGCCACCTGGACAGTATATGTGCATGGAAGAACTATAAGTCAGGACAACCCTGGGTGTCCACCTGACAGGATAAGTGTATGGGGAACTACAGACAGGAAACCCTGGGTGCACCTGAAAGGATATGTGCATGGGGGAACTATAGAACAGGATACCTTGGTGCCACTGGCAGGATATGTGCACGGGAACATCAGACAGGACAACCTGTGGTGCACCTGACAGATATGGCAGGGGAACTACAGAAAGGAACCTTGGGGTGCACCTGAAGTATATGTGCATGGGGAACTACAGAAAGGACACTGGGGTGCACTGAAGGATATGTGCATGGGGAACTAAAGTCAGGGCACCCCGGGTTGCACCTGAAGGGATAACAATTTGGGCGTTTGTTACGACTAGGGCATTAGCGACTAACTGTCAAGTTGAGTCATCCACCACTAAAGGCGAGTCGACATTGTTGGTGACATCATCAACTGATGCAACACGAGAAGCACAAGTGTCCAACAATGAACAACCTTTTTAAGTTCTCTGTAACATTAACAGTAAACATGACAGTAAAACAAAAACATAGGCTTATTACCTTGAATGTGTGGGTCAATTTCATGCAATACAGAAAGTGGGCACAGCTTAAGCCGTCACAGCCGGACACACATAATGACTTTCAGGGTCTCGCCAAGAATGCAGACGCAATAGGGCCCCAGAGCAACTAGCACCCCCCTCCCACTCAACAACTTTCCTCTGCAGCACCAAAACAAACCTCCCCGCACCAATTTCTTTGGTTTTCAGGACTTTTTTAAAAGTGCCAAAGTCTAATGGGGTGATGGAGAGAGTTCCAGTAGGAGCGCCCCTAGAGAAGTCTAAGATTAGTCCTGTATTTGTTGTGGGAATTTTATGGGAGCATATGTATTTACCTGCTTTCTTCTGCTCCTCTACCCACGCGTACCAGCCTTGCCTTGCACCGAAGGGAAGGAGAGATGAGAGCCGCCTTCCTTGCTGCTGATTGTGACACATGCGCCAATCGTCCAGCCGAGGCTGACAGCTCTCCTCTGCAGAAAAAGAACGTCAGCGCGAAGAAGCGCATAGCGCAATTAGGGCTGAGCAGAGGCAGAGCAGAGCTGCAGAGGGGATACTTTCTTTACATGCTGAGCTGATGCTGATGGCACGGCAGTAAGGGCACGAGCGACTGTGACATGGGCCTCATGGCGGGCTCAGGGGGTTAAACTTGTCCTAGTTTAACCCCCGGAGCAGCGCCCAGACTGAGCAGCGCTCAGAGGAAGAGCCTCTTCTGCCTCTGTGTCGGCCCGGCCCTGTTCTAGTGCACCTAAATCCACCAGATGAACTTTTGTCCCTCACTGGCCAACCCCATATTATTGGGGCAATCTGTAAAAAAAACCTATAAGGAGATATCTTGTCCCCTCTGAATACCTCTGCAGCAATAACAATGTTTCCTAAACAGCAGCTCTAATATTTAGATTTAGAAAAAAATCTGGAAAAATGAAATGTCTCCAGTATAAGCCTAGTTGGGGAAATGCAGCAGCCAAGGCTCAGAAACGCACAGCAAATGTCCTTTTGTTTGGAGATGTTATTATTTAATTCAGCAGATTTGAATGTTAATTACAAAGCCCCTGAACATGATATCATCACCAAAATGGCTGGAGACGTAGAGAAGGGTTGTGGGAACATTGTAAAGAATTGTATTGCTCTAGCTTATGTAGTTTTTCAGAAAAGTTTAAATAAAAGTTAAACTTGACTTTGATCTTAATTTATGCAAAGACTACATGTGTTAGAGCAATAATTTTTTCCCCACAACCATTTCCTACATCTCCAGCAAATTTGGTGATGATAGCATGTTCACAGGCTTAGCAACTATCTTCATAAAGTCCTATAAAATGCTACAATTTTCATTTCTCGACCCGCATATAAGGCAAATTTAATCTTTTTAACACATTTTAGGTGCTGAAAATTTTGGATTATATTTGGTTTCATCCATTAAAAGACATTGTATCTGGTGGCCCCTGGCGGGCGTTCATGTAACTGCAGCCTTAACCCATGGAAGACTGGAAGCTACACAATAGTCATTATGGCGACTTCCAATAGCAACTTGGGACAGTTTAGAGGTAAGTAAAAATGTTATAAAATAATTTTTGGCTTTGTTTTTTTAGTTTAGGTGTGCTTTAATGTAGTTGTAAACTTCTGTGTCACTGCCATAAGCTAGTGCTTGTGGAAAAGCATTTAATTGGTGGTAGTGTCCTTTGCGTGTTCTTTTGTGTCATATCAGTGACATCAGCACTCATCAGAAGACTAAAAAGCTGATGATTTGTAGTGATTAGTGATGGCCGAACTTCAGCCGTGTCCGTCCGCGAACGGGCGGAGCGGACTTTTAAAAAAGTCCGCCTGTTCGTGGACAGATTCAAATTCTCCGCCTCTAGGCACCTGGAACGCATAGTTCCTGGGTGTGCTAACCGGATGTGACGTCACTGACATCACATCCGGGTTTGCAAGCCGGTTTTTCACTGAAAGACCGGGTTCTCTACGGATAGAGAGAAGAATAGAGGGCTCCTTCTCGCTAGCAAACAGGGTGGGTCGAACAGTCGTACTGTCCACTGGCGAGAAGGAGGACCAACATGCTTGTGCATATGTGTTTGCGTATCTATAGTATAGAATCTAAATCACTGTAGAGCTATAGAGGATTGAATTGTATTCTATGCTTTTTCAGCAGTAGAATCATGAACCATTTATCCTACACTGTAATGATGAGAGTTATGTATTATTTATTATGTAAAGTCTGAGCAAAATTACTTGATCCATTACAACCTCATTACAGCATTATTTGAGGATAACCCTTTACAAACAACAAACTGTCATTTTTTCTTTTCAGATTGCCGTTCCTCCAAAATCTTTTAAAATTTTCTTTCAACATTCCACAATTATTTCTGAGCTGGCTTCAAATGTTCTTTGGAAAAATACATTTTACTGATTTGCTTGCTGATTAAATTATTGATGTCACAGAAAATGTTGTATGATGTCAGCGAAGGGAAATGTAATAATGTTAAATTGCTCTGGGAAATCAACACTGACATCAATAATTCCTTCTGTTGTAGGACTTGATGGAAGATTCATTTTAACATTCTTTGTGGTAGCTGAAGCTTTGGGCAATATAACAGTTTGATCTTCCATGTTTGTTTCCTTTATATAAAACTTAGTTTTTAATATTTATTTAATTAGTCAGTTAATATTTCTTAGAAGGACTTACCATATTTTTCGGACTATAAGATGCACTTTTTTACGAATGCGTGACCCCCACGTCCAAGTGGTCGCGCCTTGGCTTCCCGCCAGCTCTACCGGCAAGGAGATTAGGCGGTGAGCTGTCAGATGAGAGATGAGGCCATGGCTAGTGTCCGGATCTCCCATCTGAACTGTATTGCTTATGCCAACAGAGCCCAGAGTCCTGCTGGCATAAGCAATGAAGAGAGAGATAGATGAACTGCCATCTATCCATCTATCCATGTCTGTGGAACCTGAAATCACTCAGAAGCTTCCATGGACACAGAGACAGCTGTAGAGGAAAAGTAGAAACTCTGCAGCCGTTCTCCCCGTGCCCCCCCCCTCCTCCCAGTCAGTGAGGAAGATGATGTTGTGCTGTGATAGTACTGCTGCTAGTGACATCTACTGGCTGAATTTGATATTGCATTAATTTATACCATTGCATTAACCCAATGATGTGAATTGGTTACTAAATATTTTTTTCTGGCTTTCTGCTAGAAAAACTGGGTGCGTTTCATGGTCCGGTGCGTCTTATAGTCTGAAAAATACAGTACCTTCACTAAGTCTCACCAACACCCTACTCCCAAGGACCGCCCCTGGGCACTGTCCCTCTATCTCACCTTCTGTGATAAATTATCCAATACAGTTCTTCTAGTCATTTACAGGCTTTTCAGGGGTTTGTTGATGCAATGCAATCGCAATGCAATGCTGACACCAACATTAGTTTAAAAACATACATGTGGCACTCTCTGGAGACCCCCATGTCTATGGTGCTGAACTTTTTTTTCAATAGGTTCAACACTGTTAGCCAATATTTACAGTTGCCAACAGAACAAGAAAAGAGAAGAAATCCTTTTATTTGCTACACTTGTTTCCATTACAGATGCTGTGGTTCTTTTGGCTACTATGATCAGTATCAGGGACCAGTGACCAGTTAAGGCTTTAAACATGTTTTTTTAAATATGTGGCCAATGGTGGCGTCGCCCGCCTGCGCCGACGGATGCAGCGGCGGCGGGGTTATTTAAAAGAGACCACCGTTGGTGGTTCCTCACATCCGACTAACATCCCTACCAGCACATCTTAATAGTAAGTTCACGCTGAACTCCTTTACTCTGCATTTTGGCTTTTTCTCTTTGAATCGTCTATTAATTGTTGGGTCCATGCTACTCTCCACAGGACACAAGTAATTACGGCACATACCTTCATGTGAATACCTGTTCTTGTGATACCTGAGTAAAGCTAGCCATACTTGGTCCGATTCCATGGCCGATCGATCACCCATCCGATCGATTCCGGCGATGTCAGCGGGAATCGGAGGTCCGATCGAACGGCCAATTAAGTCTGTCCGATCGCGCCATACCACCTTGTCCCATGGATTCCTGGACGATTCCGTGTCCGATCCATCGGACTCCCCACCATCAGTCGATCGGCCATGACCTCATCAGATTGGGTGTATCCATTTCCCAGCAGTCAATAAAGAGGGTGTGTGGCTTTCCCATCACATTTGCTGGACCTTGCAAAACCACGTGGACAGCATGCCCGAGTGGAGGACACGACTGGTGGCAGCACTCCTGCTGTGGGTATTGGAAGAGAAGGAGATCAGGAGGAGGAGGAGGAGAAGGCTCTGGGCCAAGTCCTGGCTTCTCAGAAGGGACACTTATTCCACCATGCCCCTACTCAGACATCTCAGGGACGATCACCCAGATGACTGAAGAACTTCCTGCGCATGACAGACGCCAACTTCACCATGCTCCTAGAGCGTCTGCGGCCC
>CM070034.1:59305360-59325932 GCA_036250615.1 Ptychadena robeensis | reverse complement strand
GCACTTGGGCAGCTCAGCCTCTGTTGTTGGTGGACCTTGTCCCGGCCCTGCTAGAACAGTGTTAGTGTCTTGTAGTCGGAATTTGCTCACAATGCTTTGAAACTACAAAACTAAGCATATTTTCAATCAAAGGTGTTTGCAAATTGTATACAATCTTCACAGTGTTGTAAAACTTTGTCATTCATCATTTATAATAGCTAATAATTCTATCTCAATCTAGATTGGTCCAGAGATATATTTTAAACCAAAAAAATCAACCCCCTCTAGTATATTGTAGAAAACATTCTTAAAGCCTAGTTATAAGAGGAAAAAATCACACTTTTATTGTTCTGTCAGTGTAAAATATATTGTCAAATTCCATTCTGTAAGTGTCTTATGCTTCATTCATCACAACTTGCATTACAACTTTCATTCCACATTTCCCAAAAGGGCGATATCTAGAGAACTAATATCAGGTAAATTTGCAAAGTTAGCTCATGCTGTCAGTAAGGCGAAACATAACAAAACATAAAAAAGGAAAATACAGTCTGATCTCAATTTTTTATAAAAGGCTTTCAAATAAGTTTGGTTGAGTTTTGAACTCTCTTCTTGACTTTCGGAAGTATTTAGTTCTATCCATACTAAAAGTTTTCATAGAGCAGAATTTATGACCATAGCAGTAATTACAAAAATTTGGAGTTGAATGGATCAGGGTTTTTTGGATTAATTGCCTATGAATATCCACATAACAGGTTCATACTGCACATTCTGCATTGCAGTAAACAAATTATATGACAGAGATTCATCTTTCCTCTCACATGTAAATAGGTGCTCATGGATACTTTTTCAACGCCAGATTGTAAAATGCATCTCTCCATAAATTTGTCAGTGTGTTTAGAGAATGGGTACTGTAAGTGCTGTAAGTGCTAATACAGCTTTAGGTTTGGCTGGTTAACTTTTTTAAAACATTTATTGTACGATTTTCTCTTGAATAAGGCTTGTTTGGAAAAAAAGAAAAAAAAAAGAAAAAGTTATATAATTTAGTTTGTTAATATTTTGGCCATAAGACATACAGACATTTCCCCATTGGTTTTAATGGGGAAAAGTGTATCTTACTTTTAAAAAAAGTACATTTTACTTTTTAATTTACCCTGGTAAATCTATGCTCTCCTCATAGGCTATTTTAAGACAACACAGATTATTAAACTTAAAGCAGTTTTAAACACAAATGAAAAAAACACACATACATTAAATAGACACAATACTCACCTGTCGGCAGTTCACATGCTGGAAAACTGCTACACAAAAAAACCCCAAAACATACTCACCTCCTTCACCTTCAGTTCTGATGCCACCATCTTAGATCCTGTAAAAGTGCAGCTGCTTCCGCCGGGGAATCAGCTGCTGATGAGATGTCCCAAACCACATTTCGGCTGCCTAGGCATAACGTAAGGCAGTGCCCCTCCTGCTCTAAGAAAAATATTTTTTTGAGCTGAGCTGCAGCCAATACTGCTGAGTGACCTCCCAGGTGGTAGGTGTGTAAATAAGCAACACAAATCTACACAATGCAGTATATAGTAGAAATGTATTAATAGTTCATAAAAGTGCTGGTACCAGCAGCCCACTCTCGAATTTAACTTGGTAGGGGCTACAAATAAATTTATATGATATTTAAAGGACAGTTCTACCCTTCAGTGGAGATTTCAATTCAGTCAAATCTAAACAATTGAGCTAAGTATCTTTCACATACAGAAGTGCTAAAAAGTATTTTTGGGAACTTCATCAGTTTCACACTAAGGTCTAGAATTTTAGTAGTCCATGCTGGAAGACATATTTACCTTTGGCTGAGAGTAACATATAATAAAATGTATTTATATTTTGGTAATATTACACATAATCTTACACAAAGCAAAAATTATGTAATAAAAGGGGAAGATGGGATCATGGAGATGACTATGCTGAAAGGCAGTGAATCTACTATAAAAGGCTGGAGTAACCTTCTTATGTGTATATTAGAAAGGGATAATTGTTCCTTGATTGTGTCATTTCTGTTATATAGGGACCCGGGGAGCATTTAATACCACAAAATCATTCAGCCTGTTTTAGTCCAAGCATAAGGTGTGCATAAAAATATAGCAAGCAACATTAACTGGGGGGAGGTGTCAATGTGCATTCAGAACTGAAGTTATAGGACTCCTGTTGCCAGTCAAGACTGTTGGCCTATTTAACAATTTTATGCTGACTATAAGATGTTTTCATGTGGAAATAAAGTGGGCTATGTAGACTATACTGTAAATCTTAATCCATTAAAACTTTGTGATTTAGGAAAAAAAGAGGTGACACAGCATAGTACACAAAACATTTTAGGGTTAACACTTATGCTCTCCAGGGTTTCATTAGTGAAATTTCCCTCTATTCTCTGCCCTGGCTACAGCTTTTAGGCTATGTTCCCACTTATGCAATCAGTCGCGGTGCGGACACAATTTATATCGAGCACGCCAATCACAGGCGACCGATCATGCACGATTGCTGAAGCCATCAGGCACGTTCTCCAGGCGATTGTTACACGTGATTTTTTACAAAAAATCGTCCCCATTAGAAACAAAATCACCCCTTGATGGTGCCTATAGAGAATGAATTGCGTCCACACACAATCCAAGATTGCATCTTTTCTTGTCTATGGGCATAATCAACGCTGAAAAATCACGGCAGCACCCACGGCCCATGATCTTTATGCGGGGAAACACAACTGATTGCCTTTAGTGGAAGTGGGGAGAAGCCCATTCAACGAAATGGAAGCGAGCAGCTGCAATCGTTGCGCGCGATTAACACCTTGTCACGATGTGGCTTATCGCGTAAGTGGGAACATAGCCTCACAGACATAAAAATCTGCAACTGGGGAACAGGTGAAAATAAAAAAGCAGATAGAGCTTATAGCATTTCTCTATTTTTATTATTATTATAATCATCAATTATTTATATAGCCCCAACATATTACATAGCTCTGTAGAGATGTAACACAAGATAACACACAGGTACAGGTTAAGACACAGGAGGTGTAGAGGACCCTGCTCAATCGGGCTTACAATCTAATAGGTTGGAGAACAGACTATACCAGGGCTACTCAAATGTACATTTGTAAGGTCCACTTACCAAATTTCCATTCAGTCTGAGGTCCGGAGTTTGGAATTTTACCGTGCACTGACGGCGGATCAGCAGTTTTCATGGCGCTGACCCGGTCCCCCAGACAGAAGCATTACGTAGTCGAGTACATTTATATAAATATTCTCCCTATTGTCTATACAGGACACAGTCTCAAACATATGTATTTAATTACTAGACAAGGGGCACCTCACAAGTATATATTGAGGGGTCAGTGGAGGGTGAAAGGGCTAGGAGGAATTGAGGAGCCCTGGGATGGCAATTTTCTCTGCTCACAAAGCTTTCTTTAGGAAATATTGATTTTGTTTCTAATGGGGCGTTTTGTAAAAAATCCGGTAACAATCGCCTGGGAGAAGTGCTGAGGTCTTCTAGAACAATCGTGCATGATCGGTCGCCTGTGATCGGCGTGCTCGATATATGCGTCGCACCGCGACTTGATTGCATAAGTGGAGACATAGCCGAAAAGTGTAGCCAGGGCAGAGAATAGAGGGAAATTCCCACTAATGAAACCCTGGAGGCATAAGTGTTAACCCTAAATGTTTTGTTACTATGCCTGTGTCACCTCTTTTTTCCGATAATCAAAAGTTGTAATGATTAAGATTACAGTATAGTCTACCACTAGCCCAATTATTTCCACATGAAAACATCTATAGGTCAGCATAAAATTGTTAAATAGGCCAACGTCTTGACTGCAACAGGAGTCCTATAACTTCAGTTCTGAATGCACATTGACACTCCCCCCAGTTATGTTGCTTGCATATTTTTATGCACACCTTATGCTTGGACAAAACAGCTGAATGATGTTGTGGTATTAAATGTCCCGGGTCCCTATTATAAAGAAATGACACAATCAAGGAACAATATCCCTTTCTAATATACACATAAGAAGGTTACCTCCAGCCTTTATAGTAGAGTACTGCCTTTCAGCTAGTCATCTCCATGATCCCCAGCTTCCCATTTTATTACATAATTTTTGCTTTGTGTAAGATTATGGTAATATACCAAATATAAATACATTGTTTTATTATATGTTCCTCTCAGCCAAAGGTAAATAGTCTTCCAGCATGGACTACTAAAATTCTAGACCTTAGTGTGAAACTGAGAGTTCCAAAATACTTTTAGCACTTTGTATGTGAAAGATACTTAGCTCAATTGGTTAGATGACTGAATTGAAATAACCCTGAAGGGTAGAACTGTCCTTTAAATATCATATAAATTATTGTGCCAATACAAGTTAAATTCGAGAGTGGGATGCTGGTACAGCACTTTATGAAAAGTACTACATTTCTACATTGTGTGATTGTGTTGACTATTTACACACCTACCCCTGGGAGGTCACTCAGCAGTATTGGCTGCACTCAGCTCAAAAAATACTTTTCTTAGAGCAGGAGGGGCCTGCCTTACGTTCATGCCTAGGCGCCGAAAGTGGTTTGGGACATCTGTCGCAGTGATTCCCCGGCGGAAGCAGCTGCACTTTTACAGGATCTAAGATGGGGAATCAGAACCTGAAGGTGAAGGAGGTGAGTATGTTTTGAGGTTTTTTTTGTGTAGCAGTTTTCAGCATGTAACTGCGACAGTGAGTATTGTGTCTATTTAATGTATGTGTGTTTTTTTCATTTGTGTTTAACACTGCTTTAAGTGTAAAATCTGTGTTGTCTTAAAATAGCCTATGAGAGAGCAAGATTTTACCAGGGAAATTTAAAAAGTAAAATGTACTTTTTTTAAAGTAAGTACACTTTTCCCCCTTAAAACCAATGGGGAAATGTCTGTATGTTTATGGCCAAAATAGTAACAAACTAAAGAGATAACTTTTTCTTTTTCCAAACAAGCCTTATTAAAGAGGAAATCGTACAATAAATGTTTTAAAAAAAAGTAACAAGCCAAACCTAAAGCGGTATTAGCACTACAGTACCCATTCTCTAAACACACTGACCAAAATGTATGGAGAGTGCAAATTTTTTTTACAATCTGGCGTGGAAAAAGTAATCCATGAGCACCTATGTCCAGTGGAGAGGAAAGACTGGACATCTCTGTCATATAATGTGTTACTGCAATGCAGAGTACAGTATGCACCCTGTTATGTGGTATTCATGGCAATTATCCAAAAAACCCAGATCCATTCAACTCAAAATTTTTGTAATTACTGTATGTCATAAACTTGCTCTATGAAAACTTTTAGTATGGATAGAACTAAAACTTCGAAAGTCAAGAGGAGTTCGAAAACTCAACCCAAACTTATTTGAAAGCTTTTAAAAAATTGGATCAGACTGTATTTCCTTTTTTAGGTTTTGTTATGTTTCGCCTTACTGACAGACATGAGCTAACTTTGCAAATTTACATGATATGTAGTTTCTTAGATATCGACCTTTGGGAAATGTGAAGAATGAAAGTTGTAATGCCAAGTGTGATGAATGAAGCATAAGACACTTACAGAATGGAATTGACAATATATTTTACACTGACAGAACAATAAAAGTGTGATTTTTTGCCTCTTTAACTAGGCTTAAGAATGTTTCTACAATATACTAGAGGGGTTGATTTTTTTTGGTTTAAATATACTCTGGACCAATCTAGATTGAGATAGAATGATTAGCTCTATAAATTGATGAATGACAAAGCTTTACAACCACTGTGAAGATTGTATACAATTTGCCCACACACCGTTGATTGAGATATGCTTAGTGTGTAGTCCAAAGCATTGTGAGCAAAGTTCCGACACAAGACACTAACACTGTTCTAGCAGGGCGGGACAAGGTCCACCAACAACAGAGGCTGAGCTGCCCAAGTGCGCCCCCCCCCCCCCCCGAAATGATAGAAAGAGATATAAATTAAAGTGCAAAAAATAACACAAATTTTTATGTAAACAACATAATCCTGTCAACAACCAGAATAAAAAACTAGAAAAAGTGAGTGCAAAATGCCAGTGAAAAATTCAAGTGCAAAATTCCAAGTGCAAAACAGATACAAGTTTAAATACAGTGCAATGTCTGATTGATTCTTAAATCACTAAAGGGCGGGTTCCTTTTCAGATAACTGCAATAGCTGGTCGCGGCTGACTCCTGTCAGTGTCCAGAAGGTCTGCTACAGTAGATGAAGAATATGGGACAGTAGGGTGCATTCACAGTGTTGGAAATGAGACAGACCACAACAATCCCCTTGCACCCAGAAATAACAAGGACCAGTGACCCATATCTGGTTTTATCTCCAGAAAGACAATTACCATCTTTGCTTGGGCATCATCGCAGAACACCAATACCTTCAGTGCACAGATTATACAACCCTGGTGTCATGTGTTCCCCCAATACCCATCCACAGATCAAGCCCTCGCTACATCTTCCCATCAACGTGCCACCCAGTTACGTGCTGGCAGTGTGATATCTATGGTGAGGAAATCATGCTTATGCTGCAGAAGACTCATTTAGAGAAGGATCTTCTATGGTGCTGCAGCGTATACAATGAACGGTGTCACATTCTGCGCCCTCATATTTCTCACAGAAGTGTCATGTCGAATCCAAGTGCCTGTGGCTGCTATTTCATTTTGTAGTGAATAGGTGAGGGTAGTTACGGTCCATACGGTCAATATAATATATGTGCTATGGCGGATCCACAGACCGGACACACCGGGGTGCGCGACCTGGAAGCATGTTGATGGGGAACTTACAGACAGTAGACCCCGGGGTGCTACATGACAGGATACGTGCCATGGGGAACTACAGACAAGACATCTGGCAGCCAACTGGGACAGGATAGTGCACGGGAACTACAGAAAAAGGACACCGGGGTGCCACCGAGGATATTGCATGTGGGAACTACAGACAGGACACTTTGGGGTGCACCTGACAGGATTGTGCATGGAGAACTAAAGTCAGGACACCTGGGGTTCCACCTGATGGATATATGCATGAGACTTCAGGACAGGACACCCTGGTGCTACCTGGAAGGATATGGCTGGAGAACTACAGACAGGACACCCTGGGGTGCCACTGAAAGAATATGTGCATGGGGAACTACAGACAGGAAACCCCCCCCCACCTGGGTGCCACCTGACAGAATAATGTGCCTGGGGGAAACTAAAGACAGGTACACCCCTGGGTGTTCACCGACAGGATATGTGACATGGGGAAACTATAGACAGGATAACTTGGGGGCCACTGGCAGGATATATGTGCACGGGGAACTACCCCCCCCCCCCCCCCAGACAGGACCCCCTGGGTGTCCACCTCGACAGGATATGTGCATGGGGAACTACAGAAAGGACACTTGGGTGACACCTGACAGGATATGTGCATGGGGAACTACAGAAAGGACACCTTTGGGTGGACACCTGACAGGATATGGGCATGGGAAAACTAAGTCAGCGGCAACCCATGGGTGCCACCGAAGGGATCACAATTGGGCGTTTGTTACCACTAGGGCATTAGACGACTAAAACTGTCAAGTTGAGTCATCCACCACTAAAGGCGAGTCGACATGTTGGGGGGGGTGGGGGGGGACTTTTTGGGTTTTTTTTTTTTTTTGGTGGGGGGGGGGTCTTTTTTTTTTTTTTTTTGGGGTTTGGAGGGGGGGGGGCTGATCATCACACCGATGCAACAGAGAAGCACAAGTTCAACAATGAACAACCTTTAAGTTCTCGTAACATAACATAAACATGACAGTAAAACAAAACATAGGCTATACCTGAATGGTGTGGTCAAGTCATGCAATACCTTTTTAAAGTGGGCACAGCTTAAGCCGCACAGCCCGGACACACATAATGACTTTCAGGGCTCCCGCCCAAGAATGCAGAACAGCCCAATAGGGCCCCAGAGCAACTAGCACCCCCCTCCAACTCAACAACGTCCTGCTAGCACCAAACAAACCTCCCGCAACCAATTGCTTTGGTTTTCAGGACTTTTAAAAAGTCCAACGTCTAATGGGGTGATGGAGACAGTTCAGTAGGAGCGCCCCTAGAGAAGTCTAGATTAGGTCCTGTATGGTTTGTGGGATTTTAGGGAGCATAGGTATTTACCTGCTTTCTTCTGCTCTCTACCACGCGTACCAGCCTTGACCTTGCCACAGGAAGTGGAGGAGAGAGAGAGCAGCCTTCCTGCTGCTGATGGTGTTGACACATGCGCCAATCAGTCCAGCAGAGGCTGACAGCTCCTCATCTGCAGAAAAGAACGCCAGAGGCGAAGGAGCCATAGCGCAATTACGGGTGAGCAGAGGCAGAGCAGAGACTTGCAGAGGGGATACTTGTCTTACATGCGAGCTGATGTGATGGCAACTGGCAGCTAAGGGCACGAGCGGACTGTGACATGGCACTCATGGGCGCGATCAGGGGTTAAACTTGTCACTAGTTTAACCCCTGAGCAGCGCCAAGGACTGAGCAGCGCCCAGGAATGAGCAGCGATCAGAGGCAGAGCCTCTTCTGCTCTGTGTCGGCCCGGACCTGTGTCTAGTGACACCTAATCCACAAGAGAAATTTTGTCATCACTGGCCAACCCATATTATGGGGCAAATCTGTAAAAAAACTATAAGGAGTATCTGGTCCCCTATGAATCCGCCCTCCTGCCCACCCAACATACTTCTATGCAGCAATAACCATGTTTCCTAAACAGCAGCTCATATTTAGATTAGAAAAAAATCTGGAAAAAGAAATGTCTCAGTATAAGCCTAGTTGGGGAAAGCAGCAGCCAAGGCTCAGAAACGCACAGCAAATGTCCTTGTTGGAGATGTTATTAATTAATTCAGCAGATTTGACTGTTAATACAAAAGCCCCTGAAATGCTATCATCACCAAAATGGCTGGAGACGTAGAGAAGGGTTGTGGGAACATTGTAAAAGAATGATGCTCTAGCTTATGTAGTTTTTCAGAAAAGTTTAAATAAAAGTTGAAACTGACTTTGATCTTAATTTATGCAAAGACTACATGTGTAGAGCAATAATTTTTCCCACAACCATTTCCTACATCTCCAGCAAATTTGGTGATGATAGCATGTTTCACAGGCTTAGCAACTCTCTTCATAAAGTCCTATAAATGCTACAATTTTAATCTCGACCCGCATATAAGGCAAATTTAATCTTTTTAAACACATTTAGGTGCTGAAAATTTTGGATTATATTGGTTTCATCATTAAAAGGACATGGTATCTGGTGGGCCCTGGCGGGCGTTCATGAAAGCAGCTAACCATGGAAGACTGGAAGTACACAATCGTCATTATGGGACGTCCAATAGCAATTGGGACAGTTAGAGGTAAGTAAAAAGTAAAAATGACTTTTCGGCTTGTTTTTTAGTTTAGGGTGTGCTTTAATGTAGTTGTAAAACGTCTGTGTCACTGGCCATAGCTAGTGTTGTGGAAACGAATTTAATTGGTGGTAGTGTATTTGAAGTGTTTCTTTTGTGTCATATCAGTGACATCAGCACTTCATCAGAAGACTAAAAAGCTGATGATTGTAGTGATTAGTGATGGGCCCGAACTTCAGCCGTGTTCCGTCCGCGAACGGGCGGAGCGGACTTTTAAAAAAGTCCGCCGTTCGGTGAAGATTCAAATTCTCCGCCTCTAGGCACATGGAACGCATAGTTCCTGGGGGTGACTAACCGGGTTGACGTCCGACATCAATCCGGTTTTGCAAGCCGTTTTTCACTGAAAGACCGGGTTTCTTTACGGGATAGAGAGAAGAATTAGAGGGCTCCTTCTCGATAGCAAACAGGGGGGTCGAAAAGTCGTACTGTCCAATGGCGAGAAGGAGGACCCAAAAATGCTTGTGCATATGTGTTTGCGTAACTATAGTATAGAATCTAAATCACATGTAGAGCATAGAGGATTGAATTGTATTTTATGCCGTTTTCAGCAGTAGAATCATGAACCATTTATCCTACACTGTAATGATGAGAGTTAGTATTAGTTAATGTAAAAGTCTGAGCAAAATTACTTGATCCATTACAACTAGTACCGCATTATTTTGAGGATAACCTTTACAACCAACAAAACGGTCTATTTTCTTTCAGATTGCCGTTCCTCCAAAATCTTTTAAAATTTTCTTTCAACATCCACAATTATTTCTGAGCTGGCTTCAAAGGTTCTTTGAAAAAGACATTTTACTGATTTGCTTGTGATTCAAAATTGATGTCACAGAAAAGTTGTATGATGCAGCGAAGGGAAATTGTAATAATGTAAATTGCTTCTGGGAACCAAACACACGACAATCAATAATTTCCGTCTGTGTAGGACTTGATGGAAGATTCATTTTAAACTTCTTTGTGGTAGCTGAAGCTTTGGGCAATAAACAGTTTGATCTTCCATGTTTGTTTCCTTTATATAAACTTAGTTGTTTAATATTTATTTTAGTCAGTGAATATTCGTAGAAGGACTTACCATATTTTTTCGGACTATCAAGATGCACTTTTTTACGAATGGGACCCCACGTCCAAAGTGTCGCGCCTTGGCTTCCGCCAGCTCTACCGGCAAGGAGATTAGGCGGGGAGCTGTCAGATGAGAGATGAGGCCATGGCTGTTGTCCGGATCTCCCATCTGAACTGGATTGCTATGCCAACAGAGCCCAGGAGTCCGCGGGCATAAGCATGAAGAGGAGAGATAGATGAACTGCCATCTATCAAATTATCCATGTCTGTGGAACTGAAAGCACTCAGAAGCTTACATGGACACGAGACGCGTAGAGAAAGTAGAAAAGATCTGGCAGCCTTCTCCCGGCCCTCCCCCTCCTCCCAGTCAGTGAGGACGATGAGTGGTGCTGTGATGTACTGCTGTAGTGCCTCTACTGCTGAATTTGAATTGCATATGATACCATGGCCATTAACCCAATGAGTGAATGGTTACTAAATATGTTTTCTGGCTTTCTGCTAGAAAAAACTGGGTGCGTTTCATGGTCGGTGCGTCTTATAGTCTGAAAAATACAGGACCTTCACTAAGTCTCACCAACACCCTACTCCCAAGGACGCCCCTGGGCAATCCCTCTATCTCACCTCGGTGATAAAATATCCAAAAGTACTTCTAGTCATTTTACAGGCTTTCAGGGTTGTTGATGCAATGCAATCGCAATGCAATGCTGACACCAACATTAGTTTAAAAACATACAGGTGGCCAATCTCTGGAGGACCCCCATGTCTATGGTGCTGAACTTTTTTTAATAGGTTCAACACTTAGACAATATTACAGTTGCCAACAGAACAAGAAAAAGAGAAGAAATTCCTTTATTTGCCTACACTTGTTTCCATTACATATGCTGTGGTTCTTTTGGCTACTATGACAGTATCAGGGGACAAGTTGACCAGTTAAGGCTTTAAACATGTTTTTTTAAATATGTGGACAATGGTGGCGTCGCACGCCGCGCCGACGGGGACAATTGCAGCGGCGCGGGGGTTATTTAAAAGAGACCACCGTTGGGGTTCCTCACATCCGACTAACATCCCTACAGCACATCTTACTAGTAATTCCGCTGAACTCTTTACTCTGCATTTGGCTTTTTCTCTTGCATAAAAACGTTCTATTAAGTGTTGGGTCCATTGCTACTCTCCACAGGACACAAGTAATTACGGCACATACCTTCATGTGGAAATACCTGTTCTTGTGAGCCTGAGGAAAGATAGCATACTTGGTCCGATTCCATGGACGACGATCACCCATCGTCGATCCGGCGATGTCGAGCGGGAATCGGAGTCCGAGCGAACGGCCAATTAAGTCTGTCCGATCGGCCAGACCCACCTGTCCCATGGGGTTCCTGGACGATTCCGGGTCCGATCCATCGGACTCCCCACCAGTAGTCGATCGGCCATTTGAACCTCTCAGATTGGGTTGTACCATTTCCAGCAGTCAATAAAGAGGGTGCTGGTGGCTTTTCCCTCACATTTGCTGGACCTTGCAAAACCACTGTGGACAGATGCATCGAGTGGAGGACACGACTGGTGGCAGCACTCCTGCTGTGGGTATTGGAAGAAGAGAAGGAATCAGGAGGAGGAGGAGGAGAAGGCTCTGGGCCAAGTCCTGGCTTCTCGAAGGACACTTTTCCACCATGCCCTACTCAGACATCTCAGGGACGATCACCCAGAGACTGAAGAACTCCTGCCGCATGACAGACGCCAACTTCAACCATGCTCCTAGGCGTCTGCGGCCCAGGTTGCCAAAGAGGGCCCCACATGCGAAGGCATCCCCGGGAGGAACGCCTGTAGCCACCTGCAATTCTGGCAACAGGACGCTCCTATGAGACCTCAGTTCTCCTGTTGCCATCTCAGTCACAAGCTCTGGGACGAATTGTGCCCGAAGACTGCCAGGCCATTGTGGATGAGGTAGCCCCAGAGTAAATCACAGGTATGTAACAATGGACTTAAATGTGTGGCGTCCCAGCCACAACCCCCTCAAACGAAAAGCCCCTTTCCACTCCCAATTCCATCGAGCACCATCATCAAATAGAGTAGGTGTAGAATGCCCCAGTGCTTTACCTTGGTTCAAGTCAAACACTGTGATAACCATTACCCATAGGTGAACCAATAGTGCCCCAGAAGAAGAAACAAATCACCTAGTAGAAACGAACCCCCCCCCCCAGGTAATGGTTGTGCAGCAGGGGTGTCTCGGCCATGTTCCCTGGGGGGAAAGGATGTCCAGCATCCCAATGCTGAAAACAAAGTTGCCCTGCTCAATTCCACCCATCCTGAGTGCCACATCCTGGATGCCACTACATGCACTTGTAGCCACAGCCTCATCCATGACATCCCCACTTCTTGAAGTCCAAACCAATGTCTGTTATTTGAAATGTGTTGAGTCTGTTATACCTCTAATGTTCGTGTACTTGTCTTCCAGCTATCCACCACCCCAGATGAATGGCGAATGTCGGCAGCAAATTGCGGACATGTGCAGTTCCCCAACTTTGGCGGGCGTGGATAGGAAAAAACGTAGTCACATCCGCCAACCCAAGGAACTCTGGTCCTATTATTATTTTAACTATAGGGCTTCTATAGCATTGTCATGCTAGCTCTTGGTCATGCCAAAGATAGAGTCCTGCGGGTGGATGTGGGGAAGAATGGGCGCAATCTGATGGTGGTGTAGGGCTGGACACCTGAATTTTGCCGGCAGATGAAGAGCAAGCTCCTCACCTTCCTTCGCAGTCACAAAGTGGGTGGGCTCGAAACTTTGGGTTTGTGGCTGATGAGCCTTTGGGCCCAGATGCGACCTCATGAAACCATTGGGGTGCGTTCTCTGAATCTGAGCGAAGGGTTTTTCAAATACCGCCCTCCCGGCCCGTAGGGGGGTGGAGAAAAGCTTCGGGGGGTTCTCTCCAGCGGGTCAGGGTGTCCTCACCACCATAAATTTGCCCCCACAGAAGTGGACAAGGTTGTGTGGCGAGCTGTGTTCTCCACAACTTCCTCCGCCGGGAACAATCAGGTCCTATGCACCCCCCCAAAGCATGGTTGATTGTGGAGACATCAACACCGGTTGTGGAACCCTCGTTCATGGCGCCATGAACCAGGGGCCCTCACTGGCATGGCAGCCGTTCCCAACCTCAGTGGACAATCCCTGCAGGCCCAGACCAACCGTGAAGGCTATGTAGGCCTATTTTAATGGTGTGGGGGGCTGTTCTCCTGGCAGCATGACAGACCACCTGATGTCTCCATGCACCCCATTGTTTGGCCAAAGATTAGGCATTGAGTTAAGTCAAACTGTTTATTGTCAGGGCCAAAATAAAATATTAACTGGTAAAATAACAGTGTGTGCTGTTTGTTCAAAAAAATAATAAATGAACACAATGCATTCACATGGCCCAGAAGCAAAAGCTGCAGGTCACAGATACAGGGTTGTCACAGCTGGGTAAGTGTAAACCCCCATCCTCGGTTACGTAGTGGCCATAGGAAATGGGGCTGGGAACAGGGCTGGCCAGATGATGGGTCAGAGAGTGGGGGGTCCCATGGGCATCACACGTGAACCAGAGCCGCGGGGGTTAGCAGTGTCCAGTTGCCCACTGCAATGCCATTGACACGCATCTCTGTCATCAGGTCCTGTGCAGCCTCCGCTGGGCCACAGAGCCCTGCGCAGCTTGGCAGCAAGGAACAGACATAGTTCTCCACTCGTCCGCCCTTGCTGCCAGGATCGGCTGCGGTCTGGGTGAGGTGTTCTCAGGCCCAGGCTAGCTCTACTAATTGAGGAACATCTCGGTCCCCAGGGAGGAACGAGCGCTGGGGCGGGAGGGGACATATATGCCGGACGGCTTCTCTCATACGAGGGACAGGCTCCTCATCATACGAGGACAGGACTGCCCCTCTCATACGAGGACCAGGTCTGTCATGGAGGGTTTAGAGAAAAATTTAGTGACAAGCATCCACAGTGGTGAACATGAGCATTACAGAACAAATAACAGTTATCAACTCACCTCAAATGCAGGAGCTCCGGAGTGGAACCATCCTCCTGGGTGGGGTAAGTCCGTGGGCCGTCAGGCCCCCACCCTCAGGTACTTGCCTCACGTGGAGGTTGTGCTCGGGCGGTCCTGGTCCTGCACAAACGACAGGCGGTCGTATCCAGACCAGGCCCACTCCTCAACCACCTGCCCCCGCCGCTTGCTATTCCACCTTTTCGGAGCCTCTTGTAGGACCGACGCAGGGTGTTGATCTATTCTTGAGGCAGTCAATTTGGTAGCGGTCGGCTTAAAGCCCCTGCAGAAGGTACAGCGTTGTTGATACGCCTGGTGCTTGACGTGCTGTTGAATAGTCAGGGGCTCTTGACTTCACAGGCATGCAACTTGGCGATACTGGTCAATGAACTCAGCCGGTTCAGGGGTCATTTCCAGTGTAGGCCTCCTATTCTGCTGGGGGCCATGCCGGCTTTAAAGAGGAGCACAATGTCAGCACATGGGAAACAAATCTCAGTAGGTGCAAAGTCAATAAGCAAACCCAGATGGCTCCTGAGGAAAATCCCTGCCTCTCCTACACTTCACCATTCTCTAGGGACCTGAGTCCAGGGGGCAGGCATGGGCCCCCCAATGGTGGAATGCCTACACATACTTGAGCATTACAGTGGGGCAGGATATAAGGGACATCCCCAGGTACACATGACGCTAGAGCAGCCCATAACCTCATTCAATTATAAAAATCAGTCCAAGTTCTACAATGACGTCTCCGAGACCCAGACATGAGTAAACAAATCTACCCTGCTATCGATTGATGGTATGTGCGGGCCTTGTTGATGCCCAGGGATGCAACCGTGCCCCCCCTTCCACACTCGTTGACCCCACTGGCCTCCACAATCAACTCTCTGCATATCTACAGGTCAAGGGAATGGACATTACCAAAGGACGCATTGCACAGGTGTCGTACTATTGGCCCAGGCAACCAACAACCATGTCATATCACCACAATAAAACCTGGTGATGCACCAAGACTGAATACCACCACAAACAGCCCATGGAAAAGGTCATCACCTATGGGTCAAGAGTTGAGACTTCCCTGAGAGCAACGGCGTATCAACAAACCGAGAGGGGGGTGGGGAACAAAGATGGGGAGCAGAGGAAACGCAGATAACTACAGATCACACATAAACGGCAGTTTGAGGTGCTCCATGCGTCTGAGGGAAGAGGGAAAAGGCCCCCTGTCTGCATACTACCGTGTGGATGTGGGATGGTTTGGGGAAAACAATGAGGTACAGGAATCGCAGGCCTCAAAGGATCGGCGTGGACCGGAAGCATATGCCGAACGCTCAAATGAAATCTGCCGATGGGTGCCGGATAGGCGCAACAGGGACAGTGTGGTCTGCAAACAAACTGGACATGAATCAGGAGAAAACAAATTAGCACAACAGGAGGCCTCAGCACATTCGGGCGAAGTCGGGCAAAAAACACATGCTATGCTACCACATGGTTGATGATTATGGGGTGGAATCGGCGAGGCCTCAAGGAATCAGGATTGGACTGAATCTGCGATCGCTTCTCAAATGAATCGCGATTGCCGGGTTAGGCGCAAACAGGACATGCCGTCTGCAAAAAAAACGGGACATGAATTCAGGAGGGAGTAAACACATAGCACACAGGAGGCTTCGCAGCAGTAATCGGGCATAAGTCGGCCAAAACACATTGCTCTGCTACTCACATGTCTGATGACAGGGGTGTAATCGGTGAGGCCTCAAGGAATCGGGGGGACCCGGGAATCGCGGCGCTAAAATGAATCGGCGAGTTGTGCCAAGATTAGGCGCAACAGGACAAGCGGTCTGCAAACAAAAGGGGACATGAATCAGGCGAAAAGGGCACATAGCACACCAGGAGGCCTCAGCACACGGGCAAAAGTCGGCAAAAACCACAGTGCTCTGACTACTCACATGGTTGCTGAATGGGGTGGAATCGGCGAGCCTCAAGGAATCGGCGTGGAACCGGAACTCGCGGACGCTCAAAGACTCCGCGATGTGCCAGATAGGCGCCAACACGGACAAGTGGTCGCAAACAACACGGGGACAATGAATCAGCGAAAAACACACATAGCACACACAGGAGGCCTACAGCACATCGGGCAAATCGGCCAACACATGCTCTGCCTACTCAACATGATCATGACTGATATGGGGATCGACAACCTCAAGGAACGGCCTACAAGGAATCGGCGACGCTCAAATGAATCGACGATTGTGCACGGATTAGGACGCAACAGGACATGCCGTCTGACAAAACAAACGGGGAACATGAATCAGGCGAAAACACCATAGCACACAGCGACCAACCCAGGCCACACCACTACAGAACACGGCAAAGCACAGCACCAACACATTGCCTCTGACTACTCACATGGTCTGATGAACAGGGTGGAAAGTGAGGCCTCAAGAATCGGCAGTGGAACCGAATCGGCGGCGCTCAAATGAAACGGCGATTCCAGATTAGGCGCAACAGGACAAGCGGTCTGCAAAACAAACGGGACAGCAACAGGCGAAAAACAACAAGCACACAGGAAGGCCTCAGCACATACGGGCAAAGTCGCAAAACACATTGCTCTGCTACTCAACAGGGCTAGACAGGGGTGGAATCGATAGAGGGCCTCAAGGAATCGGCGTGGACCGGAACGGCGGCGCCCAAAGGAATCGGCGATGTGCCAGATAGGCGCAACAGGACAAAGTGGTCTGCAAAACCAAACGGGGACATGAATCAGGCGAAAACAACATAGCACACAGGAGGCCTCAGCAACATCAGGCAAAGCGGCCAAACCACATGACTCTGCTACCCAACATGGTACTGAGATATGGGTGGAATCGGTGAGGCCTCCAAGAACGGCAGCATGGACTGGAAATCGGCGACGCTCACAAAAATGAATCGCGACTGTGCCGGATAGCGCGCAACAGGACATCCGTCTGCCCAAACAAACGGGGGACAACGAATCAGGCCGAAAACACATAGCAACCACAGGAGGCCTCAGCACATCGGGACCCCAAAGTCGCAAACACATTGCTCGCTACATCACCATGGTCTGATGAAAATACGGGTGGAAAACGGTGAGGCCTCAAGGAATCGGCGGGGACCGGAATCGGCGGGCGCTCAAAATGAATCGGACGATGGCCAGATTAGGCGCAAACAGGAACAACGGTATGCAAACAAACAGGGGACATCATGAATCAGGCGAAACACACATAAGCACAACAGGAGGCCTCAAGCACATCGCGGCGAACAAGTCGGCCAAAGTAGATCCAGTCAGAGATTGTCAGTAGATTGGCGTGGAAACGCAGCCAACAGAAGCGACGTCGGGCGGTCGTAAGGAATCGTCGACGTCCGGCGGAAATACCGCGAGCGTGGAGCCTCGTATTGGGGTCTTTTATAGAACAGCCGAAAAAACCACGCCCACCGGAGAGTTTAAGCCAGAATGTAGCCAAACACAGGGGCCGCCCAGGGCAAGGTCGCGCGCCATCTGACAGAGGAACGCAGGGGAGAGAAGCCAGAGGACCATGCAGCGTGACGACAAATGGAGAAGAGAGCAAGATTCCGGGACGATCGACGGAGAACGTAGCGTGGGTGATCACGAGGGCCAACCGGGTAGGATGATCAAGTGAAGGACGTTCTGTGACATGAGTCCCATGATGTGTTTTCACAGGGAGGAAGAAAAACGAAGGAGAAAGCCCGATCCGCACACCAAGGGTCCAGGAGCCCCAGACCACAGCAGCACTGTCACATCCAAAGTGCACAGTAGAGCTGACGTGCAGGCCCCATCACACATGCTTGTGTTGATCATGGCTTCAGCACGGGTGCAAGCTCATGCTTGTAGGCCAGGAGTGTGGGTGATCGCCGTGGGGCCCAGGGCTGATGCACGGTGTGGACAGTATCGTGACATGAGGTCATGAGATGTTTCCAAAGGGGAAAGAAAGAAGGAGAAGGCCACGATCCGCCACCATGAGGACAGGAGAGGGGGCCAAGGATCCAGCAGGGACCAAGGGAGGAGCGGCCATGCCACCACCACCGCCCAACCCTGGAGGACGGCAGGCCACAGTGGAGCCAGCTGGCCCACACAGCCCACCACCAAACAAGATGACCCGACGCACCTCAGGGACCTGGAGGTCCGATGCCCACCATGGAGACAGTCTGCATCACTGGTGCACATTTCGACGGCGGGACATATGAGGGAGGCGACGCTGGAGGATTGCCAAGAGGAAGCGGGACCCTCACGCCAACGTCCTAGCGAGATCCAGGCGAGGTGTGTTGAAGTTGTACCCCAGTGAACCGGCTCGGTCAAGAATGGTACGACCTCAAAACACCCGCCAGAAGACCAACCCCTCCGCCAATGCAAGGGCCCTCATCAGGCAGTGTATGTTGACATTGTGACAGGTGCCACCACAAATGCTGGGAAACACTTAGGAAAGGTTTAATCGGGGTTTCCTTTCAAAACAGCATACCCACACCCATCAGGACGTCCACAGTGCCGAACAGCCAGGAGCAGCACCAGGAGCAAGACACCAAGGTAAGAAGCACCTTGCACAGACAACACCCCCTCCAAATGTGGCGCCGCCTACAGCATGGGGAACGAGCTACGTGGAACTGTTTGATAGACAACTACCAGTGCCCAGCAGTAGAAGGGGTCTGAGGTGACGGCAACAAGGGCTCATTGAAGCAGGAATACGGAGTCTCCTCACTGTTGTTCCAGGCCTATCTTCGTATGTGATAGTGGACCCACAAGAGACAGCCATCCCCACCATCAGGCCACCCCAATTGTTCTGTAGTCCAAAAACTAGGTGTTCTTTCATGACCACATAGCACGGGACATTGCATGTTCCGACCACTGTCATGAGGTGGTGGGCTTCCACATGGAAGACCGTGGGACCGGGGCCACGACCAAAACCCCTCTGTGCCCCCCTGGGAAGCTTCCTTCCAATAATGCAAACTAGAGACCATAGCAAAGGGCCGGGCCGTTAAGCAGGGCAACAGTTGGATGATGTTTAGCAAGTATGATGAAGCACAAGGCAATATTCGAATCGTGAATTCGCGAATAATCTAACTAATATTCGATTCACCATTCGGAAAATTTGAATATCGGGTAAATACCAGGATTGCGAAAATCATAATCGCAATTGCAAAATAAATCGCAATCGCGAAACATCTTACAAATGACGTCACATGCTATGTTATTTTCGCCAATGCGAATATATTTTCCACAAAACATGGCACCATATTGCGACATATTTGGCATTGCGAATATCCGCCGAGATATCGAGATATTGACGCGAATTCCGAATTGCCGATATTCGCACAAAAAAACATTCGGCATTCGAAATTCGAGTCAACACCTAATTACAGTGGGGACCAATTTTTTTGTATTCTTTTTCAGACCCACAGCACAGTGGCCACAGGCGCCAAGTCCAGTCCAAGCCTTCTAAAATCAAGGTCTTGTGAGCAGCGGCTGCAGCGCATGGAAGGCCCAGCTGCAGGCGGTCACAGAGGCATAGCCAAAACGGACAGACACTGGCAGACTGCCGCCAGGAGCTAGAAGGGGGAAAACGATCCCTGGCAACCCCTCTTCCACCCCCCCTGGTCACGGACCTTGTTTACTGTTGGGACCCATGGTCACTGGTTGCTGGTTGGGGGGCAGCTGTTCTCAAACCCATGCCCTGTCAGTTGACCAGTATGTAAATAGTAAAATGTTTAATGTGTTTTGTACTTTGTATGGACCGCGAGGGCCACACCATGGCTGTTTTTACTTTCACTAGTAAAATCCTTGCCCTGCATTACTCGGGTGTGTCTTACTGCTGCGCAAGGGGTGGAATGTGGAGGGTGAGTATTTTCCCCCAAAGTGGTAGAACGGCACAGGGCTGCCAGGACAATGATGTGGATGTGGTCCTATGTGCAGCATCTCACTGGGATCGAATCTGTGCGTCCACCACCAAACGTGACACCCGATCGGCCACTGAATCAATCTGAGGACCAACAACATGTGGTCCTGTCCAGATCACAAATTCTGGGCCCACCGATCGATCGGACGTGACGATCGGACA
>CM070034.1:59273913-59299873 GCA_036250615.1 Ptychadena robeensis | reverse complement strand
ACCGCCTATGTTTTGGCCGCTAGCGGCTCCATTAATGTGTAGAAAGCTGCTAGCGGCAGCCACGGCCGTGACTGGTTGTGATCTCTGACAGTGGTTGGTGGGACCTCTCCACCCTGAGGCAAAATTTGTCTGTGGGGACAATCCCTTACTATGGAATACTTTAAAAGTAGCACAGTTAATAAAGAAATAAATGAAAAGCAAAGCTACAGCTACGCCTGGTTCTGGGCATGGTGTTATGATTACAGGATTCTACCTATACTCTGACATTTTTTCAATATGACTCTTTAGTTCCATAATATAGACTATGAAATACTATAAAATAGAAGCTATTATTGTTAATAACAAAGACCTGTTCTTTTTGTACGGTATATAACCTTATTCTCAGTAATGTAAATTCAGGCAATGACAAAGATTTTCAGTATTCTATTTACATTCCATGAATATCAATGACGTTAGTATAATAGTGTTGATGGTTTTGTACATATGTTCTTGTCCTAAAAAAATGTTTTAAACAAAAATGACTGGACTCAATTGGCAGCAACTAAAGAGATGACAATCTTAAGATTAGATTACTGGTTTCAAAATATACAAATCTCTTGTCTTTAGTTGCTGTCAAACAATACTGAATCCAGTCATTTGTTTAAATACTGTTTTTGTTATTTTGAATTTTATAGAATTAAGGATTTGGTTTTGCATTGAAACTTTTTTTTTTGCAATGAAAGTTTCTTATAACAAAACACATGTTTGCACTTGCAAATGTAAAAGATAATAGAACTCAAAAGGAAATTGTTTGTAATTCAAATTACAGCCCTGCATAAAAATTGGTATTATATAGTGGTATTGTTTTTTGTTCACCAGATACTGATTTTCAGCATGATTGCTACTTTTAAAAGCCACTTCAGTTTCTTTTTTTCAGTTTTCAGATTAAATAGAATAAAACTGTAGAAATGTAAAGCAAAATAATGGCCAGTGCAGAAAATGTCAGCAACCTTATCTGTTTTCTATGTTCTTACAATTGAGCCAGTGTTAGCATCCAGTTTTAACTGAAGAATGGAATTGGCATTGAATGGGGGTGGCGTTGATCAAGGTTTTTGTCTCTAACAGGTAGAATGACACCAAATAAGACTTAAGCCCCCCCCCCATACACCTTTAGCTCACTCCATAACATTTCCTTTAGATCTACCAACACCTATCTAGTGCCGGATCCTCCCTGATAGCATACATATTGATTGGAAGGTTTAGAAAGGCCCTCATATTACATGGTTATGGTAAAAGGAAAGTTTATTGTACAGAAATTGTATGGTAGGATTGTATGGGGGGCCTTTAACTTGCAAAAGACTAACAAACATGTAAAGTGTTTGTTTTTTTTGTTTAAAGAACAGCCCACAGATGCAAATTGTAACATTTTACTTGTAATTTGTAGCTGCCTAAAGCCCCCCATACACCTTTAGATCACTCTATACAATTTCCTTTAGGTCTACCAACAACGATGTAGTATAGTGGCCTCTGTGATAGAATAAAGATTGATTGGAAGGATTAGAAAGGTCCTCATATTACATGGTTTTGGTAGAAGAAAAGTTGATTGTATAGAACATTGAAAATTGTATGGTAAGATTGTAAGGTGTATGGGGGCCTTGAGACACAATCCCATTGTGATAAAGTGTATTTTGTCTTCTAAATCTTCTATATCCTCTAGAGGTATAATACATTTGTTTTACTGCAAGATTATCTGGGATTCTCTGGTTTGTGCTATTCTAACCAATACAGAAAGTAGAAATTAGACCTAATTCAGTGATCTCACCCAGGTAATCAGTGTACAGACAAATATCAATCAGCAGATGAAATTTATCACATGGTTCCCAGAAAGTTCTGGAGTGGAATTTATCTTTTGTAGTTTTGACTGTATGAAACACATACCAGAAAGCTGAAACAGCAAGTTTTAATGCAGCAGGCGGAAAACCCTTTCATAAGCTTAGAACATGTATTTGAATTTGTCGATAATAACAATTTAGCTTTTCCCAATGAACATTTATGGTTTAATATTATTGATAGTTTTTTGGCTAATAAAACTGATTAAAATGCAAGCAGTTAAAGAAAATATTATTCATGGAACATAAACTATTTGTTATGTACTTATATACTATACATAGCTAAGCCAAGGTTAACCATTTACATCTGAAAATTATTGGAATATAAACGATCAATCTAAAGTCATGCAAAAATATTATTAAATATTTTCTTCTTTATTAAGTAGTGTTCACATAACAATTCCTGATCTTGTTTGTATGTATCTCAGGAATAGTGAAGACTAAGCAGCATAGGCAATATTCATATTCACAAATTATTGCAAATGTTTTTACCTAATATTCGCAATAAATTTCTAAATTTGTGATCTCCAGTCATTATTACCTTAATTGGATAATAGATTTTCGCAATAATTTGCATATTTTCCCGTTCAACACTACTGATTAGCAAGTATGAAGATATTGCCCTATATTCAAGATCTTCGCAAATTCTTGTAGTGCCGATATTCTAAATAAATATTTGTGGTTCGAATATTCACAATCAACACTACTCAATCAATCAACACTAGGAAAAGAAAATGATCCACCATATTTTCCCACACTAAAAGGTGCACCAATCAGGGTAACTTTTGCCCTACTCTTAAATGTTGAATTCCTTAACCCATTTCAAGTCACCCCACAGATTCACAATGGGATTTATATCTGGGCTTTGACCTCTCCAGGACATTTCTTTTTTCATCCAGTTTTTGAGCCGAGCCATTCTAAGTTCCAGACCTGAGCGATTCTTAGTGCATTACACTGTGCAAAACAGTTAAGTTATTTTGTCTAGAGATGTACTTATATTAATTTATTATTATTATTTTATTATTATTATTATATGTTTAATGATAAAATTAGGAATGTTGAAACAATACAGGCTTTCATTTGATGTCTAAGTTTTTTCACATGGCTGTATACTGTTGTCCACTTGTCTCTGTAAAGCATATATATATAAATTTATACTTAAATAGAAGCCTGGAGATTAAATGTGTTGAACATGTGAAAACTAGGAATTAATTTAAGCAGTGCTGGTTGCAAAATACACAAAGACACACTATTCTATCTTTTTTCTACTATAATTAAAACATAATTTTATTGCAATTAGTAATTGCTTTAATTATTTTAAATGTTAAGGCCAACATCTGCAAATAACGTAACAGTATATTAAACCAATTTGATTTCTGCTAATACTGTGAAATGGTTATGTATAAAACTGTTGCAAAATGAATCTTTATATGTTTCCCTTTGCACATTCAGGCTCATCTTAATTACTAGAGCTGCCAACACATTCTGTTTTTCCTCTGTAACCTGGTTTTAAAATGTGTCTATTAGCCTTATGCTGCTACAGTTATATATTCTACATCTTCATTTATAGTCCTGTATTATTGCTAATTACATACTCATGTTAAAGCCAAGTGCACTTTATTTAGTTATTACACTGCACCTGCTACTCTATGTTCTGAACGATTTCATAGTTATTTTGTATACCTTTATAACCTAAATAGTCATTTATACATTATACCAATATAAACCAATTGCCATTATATACTTTCCCAACATAACCCATAAATATGCAATAAAAACACAATAACCCAAATCAAAAGAAAGGAACAGGGGGAACAAAAATAGAAACAAATAGGTTTGTATCTTGATAGCAACTTATCTAGTCAGCTTAGCTAAGTTTTCAGTTCTGACAAACGAGACAGATTTAACATAGCATTGTAATTTGACATCTTGGCTCACTAAACATGTAAATGTTTGTATTTTTAAGTTGGAATTACATTTAATTTCACTTTGCAACTGTAAATGTAAACATATTGTGTAATGTATCTATAAGAAAAGTAGATGAGGCAATCTTTATATCATTGTTGCATACAACATTTTTTCTAGGTACATAAATGTAAAATTCCAGGGCAATAGACTCAGAATTTGTGAGCAGGTTAATTGGATAAGTCATGGGATTTGTCTAAAATTTTTAGACCTATACTCTTTTAGAGATCAATCATACCTCAAATTAAAAAAAACATATGAACATCATGGAGAGTAACTACCACTTGTTTCTGCCACTACCAGGATGATTGTCAAATCACCGGGCAGAACATTTCTCTTTGGTTTTTTGTTTATTCCTGTAACACAGTGGTCTGGTTGCTTTTGTATCTCTAAACTAGACAGTTCAAATAACTTGTATATCCTAATTCAGCTGTTTAATTATTATATATTCCTTATTTATATTGTCCCTATTAGCTTTCAAAGTCAACGGAGCAGGTGTCTGTTCTACAATGACTAAATTACTAATTGTTAGTTGATGAGTTTAGCAAATTCTGTATATATAATTGAAAAGTATTCTACTCAAAGGCATGTTTCCCCATGTGGAGTCAGCTGAATGGCTTCTTAATTCTTTCACTAGGAAATTCTGTTCTAATTCTGCCATTAAGCCAGTTTAATGTATTAGCTTGACTCAAATTTGTATAAATTGCTTGTTTTCTTACAGTAATCATTTTCCCTAATTCTTTTTTAGATTTTATGAATCAAAGTAATAACTGTAGAAACATTTTGCAATTTTAGAAGATAAATGAACAATCCTGCCCTGTTTATTTAAAAAAAAGGATCAATGAGTATTCTCATTTTCACTGAATTTCCTTTAAACTCAAAGTCAGTATTATCAAATAATTTGTAGAGTCTGTTTTCATTGTTAAATAAGATTCTCTTGGTTAATCAATTGGAGCTCTGAAACATCTATCAAAATTTTTAGAACACACTATGCTAATGATTCTTATGTACTAATTAAGGTCCAGTGATTATGTTTGAAAGATGTTTTGGCTTTTTATTAAAATGTAAGGCCCTTGTGGATTAAAAAAAACAGTTACCATACACTACTCATTACTTCAGTATTTCTTTTTATGAAAACACTATTAGGCACCAGTTTATCTATTATATTTCAACTTTAAGAGCCACACTAGAAATAAAAGGAATGCTAATGGTAGAAGAGCAGGTTGAAGAGTTTTTAGGTACTTACTAAAAACCTGCAAAAGTGTGCAATAGTATTTCAAAGCAGAAGGGTCTTTATAATATATATACATATGTTCCATATTCATCTGCCAGGCTTCTGGGGGTTAATAATCCAGTACAATAACACAAGTGGCCTTTAGGGATACAATACAATGGTCTTCAATACAGATATAGCTTCCTTGTATCCAACTAATCATTCTAACTGGGGTCATTTCACGCATTCTGTGGTCTGATTTCCCCTAAATAAGAATTGTCTGTTGATGTTAGCAGCCAATTGCTTTCCACAATTACTGTTTTATAAAAATGTTAATCTTTACTATGAAATGAAAATCATCAGTTAATGGCAATTTTTAAACAAACATTCCTTGTGCATGTTTGTTATTCCCTGCATATTTTATGCCTGGCAACCTTTTCTCGTTTGCATGTCACATTTTCTAAACATAAGTTTCTATTATTACATATATTTCTCACATTCCATACACTTTATTTATTTATTCCCAGTATCTGGAACTATTTTTGTCCAGGTGCCAGGTAACAACCCAACAGAACTACTCCATAGGGCTGCTAGCAAAGGTTACCCCTAGTTATGACACATGGCGATATTGTCACATCCCTATGACAGAAACTTTCCCAATACAGACAGTGGATTCATGATATGTTTAGAAGCACTTTTTTTGTACAGAAGTCACTTATTTTTTTAGGGTGAGAAATATGCTGCATTAGGGACTGCAAGACACTTTACAAATCTTAAATCCCAAAACATCAATCATGCAAAACATGATTGGACACAAACCATACCCCCAACCCCACTGTACAACACATGTACACTTCTTAGTATATCATTTTACCTCTAAAACGTCCTTTACTTACATAGTCAAGCAAATCCTAAACAACGTGTAACCCCAATACAATTATTTTAGTTTTATTATTGCTAAGCCTTCCTAGTGGATACCCTGAGTGTAGCTCGAGGTAAGGTTGTTAAGGTCACCATGCACGGGACCGATTCCAGGCCGATCGATCACCGGGCGCGTGCACGCCGATCGATCGGCTAAGAATTGAGTGCAGCCCACCTTGCCCGATCGACCCTGCCCGATCGACATGGCCCCCTGAATCGGATCTGCCACAGAACCAACATGCTGGTCTTTCTGATCCGATTCAGCACACATCAGGGGGAGTTGCCATTTGTGAAGTGATCGATTGGGCACGGAATCGTCCAGGAATCGGTGGCCCAAGGTGGTAGGGACAGGCTTAATTGGGCGATCGATCGGACATCCGATTCCCTCTGGCATCGCCAGAATCGATCGGATGGGTGATCGATCGTCCATGGAATCGGCACATGTATGGCTAGCTTTATACAAACCAAACTCACCTCAAGCTATACTCTGGGTTACCTACTTGTGATGCTAGCAAAAAGAAGTGCCACCTAGACCCTAAGGGGATAAGGCCCCCATCCCAAATAAATCTAGAGATACCAAAATGATGGGGGGAGAGGCCATAGGTAATGGTGAGGCAACTTTATGGTGCTGTTGTACCCTGTAACTCGATTTCTAACTGGTTTATTATGTATGTTTTTGTTTTTGTACCTTTTTTATGATTCAAATCCTCCACTGTGAGGTAATGTAGTAAATATAGGGGGGCCCCGCCAAAGTCCCCTCGCCTTGTCCCAAACAAGGAAAAACTGATGGTGGGATAGACCATTACCTATGGTCTCTCCCCCCATCATTTTGATATCTCTACTTGTGATGCTATTCATCTGCGAACTTTGAGATTGTTTCAGGGGCAACATCACTCCATTGGCCCTTACATACCCAGAGTCATCAATGTGAAGGGGGGAGGGGGAGGATTTCTATGTACTTGCTCTCTTTAGCCCCACCACCCTCATCCACAGTGTCCTTATTGATGACACCAAGGATGTGAGGATTTGGGACACCTATGATTGTTGGGCAATACAGACAATGGTGTGGCAAGGACAGCCACCATGAAAAAGTAGGCGCCAGAAGGGACATCACTGGAGGATGCCACCTGATCTGGAACAGGTAAGCAATTCTGAGTGGTGCTCAGGGTTATCACTATTGGTTATTTAAATCTAACCCAAGCCACACTTGCAAGCATGCTTTTCAGCTTGTTCAGCTTGTTCCACTAGGACAATGAGAGATGATTTCTCTAAATAATTCATATGTTTCTAGTACAATAGATGCTACCCTACAAAGTTGAAGGGGGACATTTACATCATGCAACACAAATAAAGGTTGTAAGAATTGTTATGTTCTACTATTTAGTGTGCACTTAGTTATAAAGTAGATGCAAAGTTATTCATAAAATAGTATAGCCTTGTCAGAGCAAGTGAGGATTTTGTGTTTGTTTTTCTTCACCTCTGAAAAACAACAAATCCTTAACATTTTGAAAATAGAATTTATATTTTGTATTCACTCATTTATTCCACATTCCACAAAATTATGCATTACTATCGAATATGACCTTCGACACAGATTAGCATTATTACTAATCAGTAAGGAGTATATGTATCCCTGGTATACAGTTTTACTATTTTACTGAAACGAATGTTTAATGTGCCTAACTAAAACTTTTTGCATTGGCTTCTTACACCCCCACCCCTCCCAGACAAGTGATGCAATGAATTAAGAATAAAGTAAATTACAATAAAAAAAAAGACAACTGTAACTTTAAGATTAACCTGTTATGCCCCCATCCCTCCTATACTATATAGTTTAACAGTAGTGGGGGTATGTCAATGGAGCATTTTAGGTGCCTTTAAATATCTTGCCACCAACAATCTGAATTTTAACTTATTACAACCTTGTTTGCCATTAATTAATAAATATTATCTTCTTAAGCCACCTGCACACATTTTTCTCATTTGTCTCATTATACCAGATATCCACCCCATTAAGGAGCAAGAGTGGTTGCCAGTCCTGTACAACCATAAGTCACATGACATAATCATCATATGCTAGCTGAAGATAAGCTGAGAAAACCTGAAATACATATTTCCAACTTTACTGGTTTGAATATTGCCCAAGGTGAAAAATTGTGAATGTTCGGAGAATTTCAGAAGACTACAGCAAACTTCAGCTTACTGCTCCCTTTATGATATGTGTGGCTGGACACTATCTATGGTCATCCTTCTATCCTTCTTATTCTCAATAACCGAAAGGAGGA
Source organism: Ptychadena robeensis (assembly GCA_036250615.1). Taxonomy (NCBI): domain Eukaryota; kingdom Metazoa; phylum Chordata; class Amphibia; order Anura; family Ptychadenidae; genus Ptychadena; species Ptychadena robeensis. The sequence goes on along the minus strand of CM070034.1, from coordinate 59,291,621 downwards.
ATACCTATTGATATCAAAAGTAATCCTCCAGCATCAAATCAGAGATAATCTGATAAAAAAATATTTTCAGGACTTGTAGGGCAATAGCGCTTTTGACAAAGAAGGAGTAAGAAGAACAAAAGGTGCATCCACAGCACTTGTAGACAACTGACCTATGTATGGAAAAGTGCAGAGCTGACCTCCTGCATATTCTGTGGTTGTTTAAATGACTACTGTGAGAGGAATGGAAGACTTGCCTTGCTTAAAGATAATGTAGTCTGACTTTAAAGCCTTTACATGGCGATGTGCTGTTTTTAAGATGATGATTTAAGATCAGTCCAAAGAGTCCAAAGAATACATAGTATAAGGAATGTTAACATATACCTCGTAAAAAGTGTAAACCTTAAAGAACTAGATTAAAAAATTAAAAAAAATTAACAGGTAACTAAAATATGAAATTAGACAGAATGATAGATATCATTAAGAGATAACAAGATGGAGAGCCAAAAGGACAAAGCTGTACTAACACTTGACGTCTACAATCAAGCGAGACCTGGTATATACACAGACCCTTTCACCCACATGCCCTCACTTCACTGCCCCCCTCCTCCTTTTATCTCTTCTCATCTCTGAGTTTTCTCAGCACACCATATTGTATGTGTTCACCTATACCTTCACTTGTATAGGATTTAGAGCTGGCTACATCCCACACATTAACACACTTCTTCTCACACACATCCCCCAGCCTGTCTTCACAAACACACAGAGCATTTCACGACTCAGGTAATGAGGCCACACAGCACTACACAGCACTACAAACACATTATTCTCATATCAGGGGAATGGTTACACTACACCACATTTGCTGTATGTTTTCCTTGTTTCTTGTTTGCTCTTTTGCTTTAGTTAGTTTCACTTTGTGCAATCACATGCAACACCACCCACATAATTTTCAGCTCATTCACTGATCACCAGGGTAACACAAAGTTTACCACATACCTCTTGGTTGGATTATTGGACAACTTTTCTTTCCCTAACCACTTTACTTCTGTTTTATACCGTAGTTAACAATAATTAGCTAATGTTAGAGTTCTAATAATAATAATATGTACTTATAGTCACCTCCCCATCAATACTAGACTGTTTTACAAGTGACACATGTCTTCCAGAACTTGACGTTGCCCAACATGGGCCCCCGTTCTTCCACCCACGGGCGCCGACTGCCCCCCAATGCCGGGAGTGAACGTTGTGTATCAAAATACTCAGGTGGCTATGAGTCACCGGTTACTCTTTTGACTTCTTTTACATGTAAGGACTATTAGTCCTTGTGGGATACTGATTGCAAAGTGACTGACCCCTCCTCTGATCTCTTGTCTTTTTGCAGTGACTGTCACATATGCCGCATGCTCTTACTTGTCCTGATAAAGTGACAATGATGTTGCGAAACGCGTTGACCATTTAAGCGCATGAATTGTTGTGCAATTTTCTGTTGAATTAGTGTACAATGTGATTACTTGCTGAACAACCACTGTTTTATTGTGCTGATACACACTTTGTTTGTTTATACTTTATTTAATGCACCAGCTACTTCTAACTGCTCTTGAATTTAACATATTGTGTATATCTGTCTTAAAGTCCTTCCCCCTTCCTATAGGGGTTGAGAAGAGTGCTCTGGTGCAACCCAATCTGTAAGTTGTTATATATTTCTTGGGATGTTGACAGATTATCCATTGATTTTCACTGACTTGGTAACAATAGGGCTACATTTCCCACTTCTATCCAATAACAGTTTTTCAAATTCACCATAAAAAAATTTCTATGCCAAAAACACATACAAATAAAATCTGTTTAATCAAATACTGAAAGAAATATCAGTTCATGATAAGAACACATTTTTATGCAAGTCCTTGTCCCTCAATTCTGAAAGCATAAATGATCATACAATTGAAAGTTAAGTCACGAAATATACATAATTGTAAAATGATTAATGCAATTGAAATTACTCCAGTCCACAGCCATGTATTTGTTTTGTCTTTAGCTGCCTTAAATAATAAAGACATATGCTCATGTTTCTCAGACATTGTAATAATAATCTTAAAACGCCATAAAAAATCTATCGGAAAAAATAAAAGAAAATATGCTCTGTGCTCTGTAATTCATGAAAATTTTCCCATGTAAACCACATTTATGTCTTCCTTCAACAAGACAAGAATTGAACCCATAGCTGCTTTTGAGCTTCAGAAGGCCATGTCATAATTCAATGATTTATATGGGTATTGCTTGTGACAGTGTTGCTTGTCAAAACTAATAATAAACAAGACACAAAAGGTGTGCAAATGTACATAGCAAACATTTAATTTTAACAACATTTTATTACTTGAAACTAAACAAGACAATGAATAGTCTCACTCAATTCATATATTGAGAAACATGGAGCTTTTGAATAGTAATGACTTGAAAGAAGGTCTTCCAATGATATACAATAAAGCATCTGTATGTATGCTACTTTATGGCTTATCAGTGTTGCATGCTCTAGGCCTGGAAAGCCTTAATATGCACATGGAGAGCTAATACCTGGTTACCAGCAGCTACCCTCGCACTACATCTTAATTTGTTGGATACTATTGGATTGATGCTAACCACTACTTCTATGAAGAGTACGAATTACTTCTTATGCCTACAGAAGAGGGTGGCATCCCGCATATGATGGGCCCTATTTGGCCGCTCATTCTACTCTCTGGGCAGTCCTAAGTGGGATATGGCCCATACAGGCTTCCTACTACCATAAAACAAATGTGAATACACCCCCTGAAAAAGTTATTTACGAAACGTGCATTGGGGTAGATTCCTTTGGTTGAATCACTATCCTAAACCGTTCGCTGACTTCACCTGTGTTACTTATTCTGTATATAATTTTTTGTACACACTACTGGCATTAATCTGTAATACTATTTATGTGATGTTCATTAATGTATATCAGCTGCTCTCTATGATATCATATGTCCGCCATGTGTAGAATTGCAAATTTCTAATCAAAATTGTATATATACGTTTTTAATCAAACTGTAATACTTGTGTAAACAGTGGCCTTATAATTACCCGTGCCCTTGGGATTGATACCAGGGGGAATCAAGGTGATGAGAGTTGTGTACTCCTATCACACCTAACTTTTGACTTGGCCTTAATAGAGTTTGACTGTAAATTCAGGAAACTCTTTTATTTCTCTGTAATAACACTTACAGAACTGTGGAATTGTGGCCTTTACAAAGCAAAATAAGTAATTGATTTTACCATAGATCACAAGAAAAAACCCAATTAATGATTAAACCTCTCTAGTGCACAGCTGAGAAAAAAGCTTTTTTTACATTGTAGGCCTTTAACATTCCAAAGTTTGTCCATACAGGAGTCTGGTAGATATCCTGAATATAGTAACATGTTCAGATGCTTTGTGAATAACTCACAATATCAGATAATGAAGATTTCAAAAGAAACTGTATCAGGTAAATTAGCACTGCAACCATAAGATGGCAGTGTAAATGTGCCAGGTTACATAGGAGAGCATTGTAATACATTGAAGCCAATGTATTACATTCAGTTCTGTACACTTCTCGTCCTCTGAACAGAAGTCACATCTGTAGAGAGAAGCAGATAGAAGACAGCTGTAGGAGGACATGGGGACACCGTATCATTTATTCAGGTGAGTATTTTACATAGAGAATCATATTGACTAGTGTTTTCAATGCAGAAATGACTATTCAATATGATTTTTATTTACTCCTGCCCGGGGTGGGGGTTTAAAGGGGAGTGTTCCTTTCTCCTGCAGCTGCCTCTTCATTAGATCGGAGCCACACGGATCAGTGAGTTTGCGCTACTGTGGTGCTGATCTCCGCCTGATGAACCCAGCTCGTCCAGCACAGTTCTATCAGGTCAGAGCTGGACAAGCTGGGGCCATCATAAATTACAGGGGGGTTAATGGCAAGGAAAGGTTTTAAAAACAATTCTGCCATGTATAAGGCATTATCAGATTAGAAAAAAACACTATAAAACATTGATTTTATCTATCAGGCATTGTAAAAAATAAAAATTAAGCTATAGTAAAATCAATAATCTTGCTGCAGTTATTTTGCGAATTTCTTTCACAAGCAAAAGGATCTGAACCACATTGACAAGAGCTGAATTGTGAAAGTTAATTTGGGTGGTTAAGGCTCCCCATGGTTGGGGTGTTGTAGGTATTGTTGTCGGTCATGGGGCAAACTGCTGCCCACAGGCCATATCAGGCCCATTTAGCTTTTTAATCCAGCCCGCACTCACCTCAACTCCCATGATCCTAGGCCAAAGTAAAAGGCTGTATGAGCAATTCATTAGCAGAGGGGTTCCAAGGCGACTACATGGGCCAGGTCATGGCAAGAGATAAACCAGGTGCCTTCCCCTAGGAACAAAACAGCATAAAAAAAGCAGAGAAAAGCAGGTAAGATTGTGATCCTCTACAATATTGATTAATTTCTTAGTGTCATGAGGGGAAAAAGTGCATCTTATGGTTAGAAAAATACAGTACTTTATTTATTTGCTGTCTTTTCCCTACTTTCTGTGAATTAGAAGTAAAATACACAATAAAAATGCCCTTAAAATGATAAAATATAATGTAAGTGCATTTAAAACAGAACATGTTGTTCATTCAAATTATCAACTATTCTGTTAAAAATGCAGTATCTGATTACATTTATATCTCATAATGTGCAGAAAATCATCTAGTATAATTACACTGACATAAAAATCAGTTTTTCTAAATATGATGCATCAAGACCTCCACTTTATCAGCAAGAGGTAAATGCTGCCATCCGTCCCTGAGGCATGCCTGGACATTGTCTGCAACACTCCAATGATTTGCTTCATTCATTATACAGTCATCAGCAAGAAATAGAAATGAAAGCGCTGTCCATTTTATTAGCATTTTTAAATACTAAGAAAGACCCTCTGCTGAGCTACTGGGAAATCAGGAATTTCTTCACAGCAGCTAATTTTGAATCCATTCAACATCTAACTCCAGCATTCTAACATTTAAGTATTTAATAACTTAATTTGAACATAAAAATATCATTCTTTCTTACCATGTTTGCATTGTTTATGGAAAATGTATGCATATTTATCATTTATTTAGACCATATGTATAGAATTGTAACCATTTTATTAACAATAATCAAATAATAAAACATTGCTGTAAAAAAGTGGCTTCAAATATATATTATGTATATACTTGAATATAAGCCAAAATTTTCAGCACCTGAAACAAGCTCCTCAAAAAATGAAATTCGGCTTATATGCGGGTCAAGAAATTAGAATCGCTGCATTTTGTAGGTGGAGTTTATAAACTGGGCACACACGAGTCGATACCCGCTCATTTGGCCCACATTTGAAAGCTCGAGTGTTCCTCGATTGAATGGTAAATTGCCGCGCAACACTTTGTACATTGATAACCGCTCGATATGGGGACCCTGGATTAACGAATAAGTCAGTTCCCTGTTTGATCGACCTTTCTTTCAATGGCGCTAAAAGAAAGGGTTTTTATCGATATTATTCAATCGACCTGCAACTGACCACAGTAAATGCACATGGTGATCGATCGTTAGTTGTTTGAACGGAAAATTTTATATACAAAATCAAGTCAGAGTTTGACCTACCTCTTAGCTGGAACAATGAACAATGGTGGCATAGCACTCCACATTCCTAAAAATTTTTATACTTACCTGCTTTTACGTGGAACTATATAAGATATTTCATCTTTATCTGCAAGGCTTTTGGGTTTTTGAATTCAGGATGGAATATCGGGCACCGGGGGCTTTTATAATGATTTTCAAAGGAGAAAAATGTGTATATCAATGCAGAGAGGTAATGAGATCATGTAATTTTCTGGCTTTCACTGCTTTTAGAGATGTGGACTCTTCAGCTCCGCTGCAGCGCTGCTTCATCAGAGAGAGGAGGAGAGGAGGAGCTGCGAGGAACAGTCTTAATTTACTTTTACCGCCCTAGTATCAGCTCTCCAAGTGCCATTTATACTAAGGAGAAAATCTGGTGGTAGGTCAACTTGAAACATAAAAGTGAAACAGTACATGTAAAGCAGATATATAGTGAAAAAATAAACCATATTGTTTGCTCCATAAGCTGCACCTAGGTTTTAAGGAGGAAAACAAGAAAAAAATATATTCTGAACTAAATGGCATGTTAAAATACTTCCACACATCAACCCACATTTAAACATATACAGAAAGACACACAATAGAACACATACATACACACATACATACATACATACATACATACATAAATACAAACAATGTTATAAATTACCTTTGGAGCTATGGAGGATCCTTGTCCCTCCCCTGCCTTCTGTGGATGCCAGGGCTTACATTTATCAGGGCTATATACATTTATTTTCCTTCACAAGTGTTCCACAGTGCTCCACAATCCTTAAAACTAAACTTACTTGTTTCCTTTTGCCCTTTTGCAGTGGCCATCCTTGATGATCATTAGCTGCCAGAATAGCGGTGGTTAATAAATTGCAATATCATATGTTCCCGCTGGAGAATGGTAGACAGTGGTTTTTAATAGTGACAACATATCTCTGGAGGCTGGTAGATTAAGTGTGATTATGTCTTGCCTTTGCTCTTCCAACTGTCAAATATTTTTGTTCTCTGCCATGGTGAAAGGTCATAAGTGGGACAATCGACATTTATATATTTGGGGTTTGACTTTATCTAGTTTTTGGTCATCATGGGTTGCTGTGAACCACTTCTGTGCAGCCCTGTGTATAGGTCTATTTTAACGAAAGAAAAAGAATGATACAGGTTAAAGCTTTGTCAGTCGCTCTGAACACATACTAAATACGGCATTCAACTCCAGAGAAAAACGATCCATTTCACCCTGAGACTCCAGCCCCTTTCCAGCCCCTTTTCCCTCCCTCATGACAACCTTTTATCACTCTTTATATGCACATGTTACACACCCTGACTAGCTCTAAACCGTGTCATGTAACGCAGAAGTACCGCCCATTAACCCATACTCCCTAGACGCCAGCTAGAGTATAAACATTACAGTGACATTACACACGCGCTGATAGAACAGGAGTCTCCGGCAAACACTATACGGAAAGTAGCAGGAAGTAAGGAAATCAATTTAAAGCACCTTACAAACCCTTCCCCATGATTGTTGTTACTATGTAAGTAGAATCAACGCTCACAGATACAAAGAAATACACATAGCCACATATATCCCCAGCCATAATGGGAAACCAATTCTAATGTGATGGACATACCTTGAAATGTCTATTATTCATTTTCATTTTCTTTATTTATTGTTATATTGTAGATTTTTTTCTAATTGTACAGACAAAAAAGGATTTTATAAAAAAATGTACAGTGCTTCTTATGATTCTTATATGATTCTATGAGAAGTGACATAAATTAACCTAAGATACAATTTTTCCTGCTGATATTTAAGAGAAAAACATATATAATATGGTTTAAAATTAGAGTTTAAGGTAAAATATGACATATTAGGACCAGGCACGGTCCAGGTAATTGTCAGTAAATTGGTATAACAAAGACAATAAAAACATGATGGTATTACATATACATCCGCAATTTAGTTACGAATATGTTTTTTATAGGTTACAATAATTAAATATAAAAAAAGAAAATACAGCAATTTTTTATATTTAATTATTGTAACCAATACACACAATTTTGTATCTAGATTATGATCCTAATACCTCCCTGATGAAGCCCATGGGGCGAAACACGTCGGAGGATCAGTATACCATGAAAAAACTTAATCATAACTAAATTGCGGATGTATATGTAATACCATCATGTTTCTATTGTCTTTGTTTTACCAATTTACTGACAATTACCTGGACCGTGCCTGGTCCTAATATGTCATATTTTACCTTAAACTCAAATTTTAAACCATAGTGGTCCTTGATACTCTTAATAAAGACCTTTTAACCAATATCTGATCCTTTGGTGCCTGCAGTTGCCAAACCTAGTAGTCCCTATTCAGGGGCCTGGGTGTAACCATCACCCAAAACAAGGGCTAATCTTTTTCATATACAAATTCATTTGATTACATTTTTGCTTACTTCTGAGCTCTCTCAAATGGCTCAAAGTCGATCAAAAACATAAAAAAATTATACTTATCTATTTTGCTCGACATGTTGATTTTTGTATTACCAGATACAATGCCTTTCAATGGGATAAAATGAAACCAAATTGAAGTGAAAGAGACATAATGAGCTGCAGATTAAAAATGAGCCATGGTGATGCTGAAGAGAGAAGAGGAGATGGGAGGTGCACAAATATCTCCTTACAGGTATTTTGTATCTTTTTTACAGATTGCCCCAATAATAGGGGGGTTGCCAGCGAGGGGCAGAAAGTTCATTAGATGATTTAAGGAACGCTTTAAGTGAACTCTGACATCACATGGTTTTATTTCACATCCTAGCAGTTATTGCTACCCTAACCTTACCAAATGTTCCATCACCAAAGCAAAATGTTCAGCTAATTAGTCAAAGCAAATGTACATAACATTGAGAGGTATTGACTTCAGAACACCAAGGAATCATAGCACATACAATATCAAATCTGAAAACTAACCGTTAAAAAGGATCATAGAAGGCATAAAGCCTACTTGCATGCAGTCTCTGAATTTCATACAACCCTGGTTAGAAAACAAATACAGGCGTTACTGCCTTAAGCTGGCCATACACCTGCAGGATTCTCTGTCAGATTTCCTTCAGATCAGATCAGATCTACCAACAACCATGTAATATGAGGACCTTTCTACACCTTCCAATCACTATGTATTGTATCAGGGAGGTCACTATACTACATGGTTGTTGGTAGATCTGATCTGATCTGAAGGAAATCTGACAGAGAATCCTGCAGGTGTATGGCCAGCTTAAGGTCTTCACCCATACTTAGCTGGGAGCCAACTTCTGTGTCCAGGGAACATGAGTGCAGAAAAGAGCTTGCTGAATCAAAACTAAAAAGAATGACATAATGTTAAGGTAAAGTTGATTTTAAGTTGGTCGTTTTCAGTGCTCGAGGCAAGGTTGCTATTTCAGCTGGCATTAAACAGAAACATTGTATAACAATTCCCTTGACCACAGCATAGTATTTCACTTTCTAATGAATCTTGGCGACAAGGGCAACTGTACAGGAGGCTCTAACTTAAATATTTCAAAGGAACAGAACAAATATTTTATCAGTCTCTTAGATTTTAATATCTTCTTCAGTCCACTTAAATGAGTCAATCATCAATTTGTTCACATTATTTCTGTATATGGCACTAGCCCTTATTGTTATAAAGAAAATTCAAAGTCACTTTAGACCACCACATTCTGAATCACATACTTCAGCAGCAATGTACTAATCAGTTTAAAAAAACAGACAAATCAGCTAATTATGAAAAGTATAAGTGGTTTTGAGCTAAATCAATTCTGCTGTGAAAGTACCAATTCAACCTTCAAAGAATTGTAATCAAAGGTAGCCTTTAATTTCACAATCTGGTTAGATGAAATCTTTAATTATTTAACTTTATTGTTTATTATACTGAAACTAATACTGCTGTACTTTGCTCCATGTACCTCTGGTAAAAAAGAAAAAATCTTTAAGAAGAATAAAAGTGAGAAAGTCCCTAAAGAGATATTTTATGTGGACTTTTCAACACATGGTTTTTTAAATACTCGTTGAATTACAAATGAGGGAAGATGACATTATTTGATACAGTAAGTAGTATCAATGAGGATGGGTGTCACGAACCAGCGGGTGTGGACCCACTGTGCCACGAGTGCTACCTCCTCTGAGGGCGTTGTCTAAGTGAACCCACTCGTTCTTCACAATACCCCTGAAGGTGGGGATAGACTTTCCCGAGGGGAACACCAGGTCGCTACCTCTAGAGGGTTGGTAGGCACATAAGTTAGCTGGTCCAGGGGCACCACGGAGAGGTACCAGGGACACTGGCGTATCAGCAGGCCAGGTCGTAACCAGGGGCAACAGCGCAGGACCAAGGGATTAGGCAATAGTGTCGTCAGGCAGGCAAAGGATCAGGGCTGGCAGCAGAGGTACGGGTCAGGCAGTCCGGGTTGGCAACCGAAGAGTTAATACAGGGAGACAAGGGTTAAACGTATCAAAGTCTCAGAGCTCAGGCAGGAATCAGCAACACAGGAACACAGATAGTAAGCACGTTTGACACTGAAGCATAGTGGAAAGGGACTGGATCCCTTATATACATGCAGGATTGGCCTTGATTGGCCAGCCAGGACACATGACCAATCTTTTAAATCCCAGTAAGTGACACGCACCGATTCCCTAGGAAGCGCTGCAAGGCAGCATGTAGACCAGCACAACTGACATCACCGTTTAACACAGCGCCCAGGGCCGCAGCGGTAAGTAGGGGAATAGCGGCGGACGGCAGCAGCCGTTACAATGGGCTATATGTTATGCCCTATTTCTGGCCTTATCATTGTGTCAAAGTGCTTTATTTAAAAGTTTAATTAGATGTACCCCTGGCAAATATTTACTTAAAGTTACTTTTATTCAACCAGCAAGTTATTCTTTGGCAGTAAATGACAAAGATGTCTCCCAAAAGATAATTAGATGATGTACAAGAGGAATTTTTTGTTTATTTACATTTAAATAAAAAGTGTCATGTCCTTCTTACCCTTCACAAATGTCACAGTTTCTGGGAAAATCAAAAGTTCTATACCATTACAAGTAGTCCAAGCTGTTCTAAATCATCCTAATTACCCTGATTAAGTGGGAACAGCTTTTTATATCAACACAACAGGTGAAAAACACCAGCTCTCTGCAGTAGGTTTGTGGACAGTCATGATTAAGACAAAGGAGCTCAGAAAGGACCTGCAACTGCGTATTGTGGCTGCTCACAAGTCAGGAAAGGGCTACTAGGCCATATCTAAATGTTTTCAAGTTCCAGTGGCTACAGTACAAAGTATTATTAAAAATACAAGATGTTCTGCACTGTGGAAAATCTCAGAGGAGGTGGTCAGAAGCCAAAAGTGACACCTTTGCTGGTCAAGAGGATAGTGAGAAAGGGGAATCCTGGTCAATATGGGCTCTGCTGGTGGCAATGTCTCAAGGCAGACAATCCAACAGACACTGCTGGATTCAGTGCAGACCAAGGAGGATGCCAAAGCTTGCTTGACCTTTGCAAATGCTTATCTGGACAAAGACGAAGACTTCTGGTCTTCTATGTCATGGTCACAATGATGTTTCCTTCATTTGGCGCAAGAAAGGAGAAGCCTTCAACCCAAAGAACACTATCCCCACTGTCAAACGTGGTGGTGGGAACCTAATGCGAGGGGGGGGGGGGTTAGCCAATGGACCAGAAACCTAATCACAGTAAACAGCACCATGAAAACAGAGCAATACATAGGGATTCTCAACATCAACATCAGGTAGTCTGCAAAGAAACTTGGCCTTGGGCACCAGTGGACATTTGAGCATGACAATGACCCAAAACACACAGCAAAAGTGGTGAAGAAGTGGTTAGGAGACAACAACATAATAATGTTTTGGAGTGGCCCAGCCAGATTGCTGACTTGAATCCAAATGAGAATCTGTGGAGGGAGCTAAGCATGAGGGTGATGGCAAGAAGACAATCCAACCTTAAAGATTTGGAGCTCATTTGTAAAAATTAATGGGCAAAAAAACATGTGGAGACATACATAAAGCTGGTCTGCAATTATAGGAAACGTTTGTTAGCTGTAATAGCCAATACAGGCTTTTCTATTGATTATTGAGAAGGGTATGAATAATTTTGGAGCTTACAACATATTAAACTGAATCTGAGCTATGTTAAACCAATATGTTCTTGCCTACAAAAAACAAACATAAACAACAGTCTACTAGTAAGTAAAACTCACCCACAATAGACTAGTAATTCATAGAAAATCATTAGTTGAACAGACCAATCATTTGCTTCAGTGGACACATTTTTCCTTTACCTTGAGAAAGGGGAGCTGACTTGGCTTGCTGGGATAGAAATTACTGGATTTCATGCCAATCAGTCTGTGTGTACCTATTTTAAACTACTCTGAAAAGAAATGGCAAATTAGATTTTGTATCTGTGGATTACAAGACACATTTATACTAACTGCTATTGGTTACTGTTTTATTAAATAAACCTAATAGTTTTACTTCTCACATGCAATGTTCAGTAGTAGTAGAAGGAAAGTGCTAGAAAAGGTGAACTGAAGTACATAACTAAATGAAAGTGAAGTCCGAACAGCTGTTAAATGCCCCCCTGCAGCTACGAACAATGAACAATTATGAATACAAATGTTAATAACATAAAATAATTACAATGTAAGATCAAAAAAGACATTATTATCTTGGGAAATGGAGCCTTGGTGATAAAACAAATGCTTTTGAAGTTTTGAATTTAGGTTTTTTTTTTTATGACAAGTACTAAACTTGACTGTATCAACTTAACTTGACAATCATACAAGCTGCTCATCTCATCAACGAAGTTGCAGAGGTATTATACCTTTCTCTGTCATTAGCATTTGATCATTTTCTTAAACAAAAATGCTTCAGTGCAGATATTAGTCTGAGAAATATTAAAACTAATTACACGCACAGATTGAAAGTTACCGGTCATTTTTGGTACCCAATGAAGCTTGTAAAAATTCACTTTTTGAATAACTTTAATAACTGTTATTACAATTGAACATGTTATTAACCATAGTACTTAAAACTATTAACATTTGTTGAGATTATTTATAGATCACTGAAAATACTTAATGAGAACTCATCATGATCAAGTGTGAATAACGTGTAGAGCTATGAAAGAGAATAATCCATCCGTTTGTATCTCATTTGATTTAATGTGTTTTTTATGCTAAGCACATTGCTCATGATGGCAAACAGCCTCCAATCTCTACTTCTTGGGGATGCAATTTTACAGTAATTGCTTTTTGTGAACTTGACATTTAAATATCATGAGAAAGCACAGGTATAAAAGTTTAAACATATATAACATATAAAGATGTTATACCAGGCATGTGTAAGCATCATGGAAGCAGCCCTAAACTAAGAGATTATGTAGACTTCCATTTCAAGGTTTTACAAAATACTTTTTGCCTGTTGATGTTCTGATGCTTGACATTTGTGCAGCTAAGGAGTTAATTATGGCACAACTTGTGTGACACTTAGCAACATGCTTTTTTCAGGTGTCAGAATGAAACTACTGACACAAATTTGCTTTAAGCAAGCCATACACACACCGAGGGGGCGTGAGCACTTGCAGCCGCAGGCGGCAAAATCGTCCGCCAATCCGGGGTGCCCACATGGGGCGACTGATCACTGTCGCCCCACAGCTCGGCCAGTCAGAGAATGGACATGTCCGATATTCTCTGGCCGATGCCGTTAGTTTCAATGGAGACCGGCATCTTCATTGAAGCTAACGGCTGGCACACAAAGGGTGCCAGCCGATGCTGTCAGCTCTGGAGAGCAGCATGATGATGTCATCACGCTGCATTTCAGAGCTGATCTGTCCTGCTCTGTTGGCCCCCACTCAGTACGTGTGTGGGGGCCTTCAGAGAGTTACAACAATTGGATTTTGCCATTCCTTTGAACAGTTGTCAAGCTATTCAGCTGACTTTCTCAAAACAGGATTGAAGGGATTAAAAATTTAGAGCTGAAATGAGAAATCCAGTCGTATGACTAAAAAGGGTAAGCTTGTCCATTAAGGTTGAATTTACACGTTCACTTTCCAGGCTGCTGACAGGTTAGAGATCTTCCCCGGGTAATGCCTCAACCTCACCAGGCGGTTGTTTTAATTGGGCGTTTACAACTACCCATGTAAATTATCCCTTACTTTGACTACAGATATGTTATGACCTGAATAAATGAGAACCTTAACAGACTTACAAACACCAAGGAAAGCTTACATACAGGGCATTTTTAGAAGGAGTTTAATACACAATGTACTGTAGGTAGTGCAAGTGTTTCCCGTGCACTTGTACAGGAAGTGCTTGAATTGTGCATCCACTAATGTGTGCATGTACTGGACAAGGAGTGTGTTGCTGGTATACAATTCAGTAGTGGGAAGAATTCAAAGACATGATGGAAGATACACTTCTTTTGTGTTTCCTGTTCCTGACACACAGAGCTACAGAGTTAATTTCCTTGATAGGAGTTCATGCATTTTCAAGGCTCCCTTCCCTACCTCTCTTTTGTTGACAAGTGTGTGGGGTATTGGGGCGGGGGGTAATGTGAAAGGGAGATGTGTGGCTGCATACCCATTGTGTTACACCCTCCATAGGGAACCCAGTGCTGCTGGTTAGCTTAGCTAAGCTGGAATGTCCAAGGGCTCAAGTCTGGTCTCTCTGGTCCCTGGTCTACTTTTCCACCAGCATCAGTGCCCTGAGGTGAATTTACGAACATCTCCCCCCTGCAGCAACCCCTGTCAGTAACAGCATGAAGTGGGGTGTTGGGTGGGAGGTGAGAAGAAAAAGAGATCGAGTTTCATCCAAGCAATATGTGACTTATTCATTATACTGCACCCCTACAGTGTTGTTGTGCTTCTTGAGACAACTCTTCCAGTCTCTACCTTTCTTTGAAGCCTTCCCTTAGTCATCCCCTGTGTCTTCTGTAACCCATTGCCTCCAGTGATCCAACTGTAAGACAACCCTTGTGCCAACTGTGACCACAATGTCTTCTGTGTGCAGAGCTTTACCTTTGTCCCTGGGTTTCTTTGACTTTAGTGCAGTGGCATACCGAGATGGAGGCATGGGATTTTCTGTCCACGGTACTTCTGCTAAAGGGGTGTCAGGGCAAAATATTTGTAAGCTCTACCAAACTCACTAATTACAATGATCAATTTAATAGGTGGTACAGGGTAACACTGATCCTTTCAGGCAAATTGCCACAGACTCCTTTGAATAGCATGAGTGACCACACTCTTTGAGCTTGTGAGCTACTTTTAAAATGACCATGTCAAAGTGATATAACAACAATAAAAATGATAAATGTTTATTTATTTATTCATGTATAGTGATGAGCGGCATAGGCAACATTCGTATTCACGGCATGCTGCGATTTTTTGGGAAAACATTCGGAAAATATTCGAATATCGAATATCGGCAGTTTGATGCGAATTTCGGGAATTTTATATATTCGCGAATATATGTTTAACTTGCATTGAGGGGCGTGTTGAAAAAAAATTTGCGAATTTTGGACGCCATCTAAGTGATTTTCACGAATTTTCAAAAGTGACGATTTTCGCAATATTCCGAATATGCCATCACCCCAATATTGGATTTAAAAACTGTTGATGGTCGCAGGGAGTGTTGCTAAGCTCTTGTTGCAGCCTTCCTATTCGTCCGCTTGCATTGAGAGGCATGTGTAATGGAAAAAAAATACAGAATATCCGGAATTGCGAATATTCGGCAAAATATTCACCATCTTCGCGAATTTCCGAATTGCCGATATTCGCGATTAATATTCGGAATCCGAATATTCGTGATCATCACTATTCATGTATATGCAGAGTATAATTTATATTTAAACCCCTATTTACCTTACATAACTGCATGAACATATATGGAACAATATTTTTACAATTTGTCCCCAATGTGGCCAACTTGACCTTGTATTAAGAAACACTAAATGACAGGCCACAAGCTCTTCCATTGCCTTTGCGATCTACCGGTGGATTACAATCCATCTGTTGGTCACCCCTGATCTATAGTGATTCAGATTATCCAGTTCTTTATAGTTCCTCTTTTTCTCTATTAATTGCTTTTTCTCCTCTAGGTCTAACACATTTACATGCACATGTTCAGTAGGGTGAGAGATTTATAATTCCTAAAAGATCACATTTTCCCAATCCAACAGATTTGCCTGCTTTGTGGATCAGCTTGTTCATCTAAACAGATATTATATGTGTCTGTAAAATGAAAAACTAGAATTCAGCTTTATAAATATTTATGGTTTATGAACATATTCAAGCTGCATCTGCTGACAGATAGCTATGAAGACAGTCATGACAAATAGCTGAAGTAGGACAAATGTATAAGCTAGCAATGTTTTCCTTTGGAATAAATCAACGATTGCATGTGAAATTAGCTGCTTTTAGATTATCCGACAACAATGCATTTTTAGGGAAATCTTCTGAACATTTTCAAGAACAAACAACTATTTTGAAGTAAAATTTATGGCAAGATTTTGGCACAGCATCTTTACTGCTAAATTACAGTGTTTATACTTTGCAGTTGGTGCAGTAAATTCTTTACTATCACAATACATTTGTCTAAAATTGCATAGTTCTAGAAGTGTTTCTGCAGAGGAAAAAGCACTTAGCACCTTATTCGATAACACCTAGCACAGCCGTCTTTACATGGACCTTAACGCGACTGCCATGCTGGTTCAACAATAAAGATTAAGAAAGATAATAAAAAAGTTGTGCACAAATGTCAGCACTGGTTATACAGTTAATGTGCTGTCAGTGGCCAGAAGTGCCCTCAGTAGGGGTTTGGGGCCAGGGCAAAGAGAGTAAAAATTGGTCCATATGAGGGGTGCATATAGGTGTGCAGCTTCCAAAATGAAGGTGCTGTAACAGACAAATAGGAACAAGCACAAGAGGTGATCAACCTAATGCAACAAAGTAAAGTACTGTAAATGATCAAATAAAAAAAAATAGATTAAATGAGTGCAGGTTTAGCAAGGAGTAATCTCTTGGGGCCATGTGGTTACCAGAATTACGTCACTTCCTGGTTACGGATAAGATCACTTCCTGGTAACAGATGCTGGTGGGCTTAGTAGGATCAATGCTACGTGTTTCTAGTGGCAACTCATTGTCAACGTTACTATTGATTAGAGATGGTAGAAATGAATAAAATTTGATTCTACTTAAATTTCAAGTTTCCCAATCGAATTTCGATTCGACTGCGAAATTTAAACTTTTTTGTAGTTGAAGTCGAAAATTCGCATAACGCCAAAAATTCGCATAAAACACTCAAAAATTTGCATAAAGCCTAAAAGTCGCATAAGGTCAAAAATTCACATAAGGTGGAAAATTTGGATTTGCTGTGTGAGCTTGAGCTATAATAGAAGGATCAGTGTACACAGTAGCAGAGCTTTACAATCAGAGCTGAGATTTAAACCCAGTTTATACACAAACTTGACATGTTAGAGAAAAACTTATTGTTTTCAAATGTTTCCCCATCCCTTCTCTACAACTCCAGCAATTTTTGTGAGGATACCATTTTCAGGGGTTTTGCAAAAAGCTGACAAAGTTAGCTAGCACCATGCGAATTTACATCACTGCGAATTTACAACAATGCGAATTTACGCCAATGCGAATTTTCCAATCACTTTTAAATAAAATGGCGATACTCGCACGCGAAATAGCGGCACGGCAAATCAAAAGCAAAGTTATTTTTTAAGTTGACATTTCGATTTCAGTCGGAATATTAGGCTGATTTTCGACTTTTTCGTCGAAAACTCGAAATGACCCCATCAAAATTTGACTATGCGAATTTTCGGCGAAAAAGTCGAAATTTCGACTTAAAAATTCGCACTGCGAATTTTTTGACCATCCCTACTATTGATACTATTTGCTACAGGGAGTGCAGAATTATTAGGCAAGTCGTATTTTTAGCTATTTTAGGGGGATATCTGTGTGTGCAGGTGACTATTACTGTGCATAAT
>CM070034.1:59211050-59231174 GCA_036250615.1 Ptychadena robeensis | reverse complement strand
TGTTCAATAATAAAATTATTCCTCAAAAATACCACTTGCCTAATTCTGCACTCCCTGTAGGTCTGTGTATTTATGGTCCTAAATGTTGCTTAAATAAAGAAACCTTTTTAGTAAATTGATGTTGTATGACATTGATCAATTCAAGTAGATCTAATTATGTGCAAATATAATTGATTGATGTAAATGATCCTGCAATAATGGATTGGCTGCATGGTCATAGATGTTTAAATAAAGAAACATTTTAATATATTTATGTTGTATGACATTGATCAATTCAGTGCCAGTTAGATTATCAATTATAGATGGAGTATCTCCCATTTCACTGGTAGGGCAAGTATATAGCTAGCTATATAAAAATGTTGTATGACATTGGTCAATTCAGTGCCTTAAAAGCCCAATTATATCACATGTGATATTCCACTCCACTCCACTGGTGTGTTAGGGCACGTATATAGCTATATAAAAATGCTGTATGACATTGATCAATTCAGTGCCATGAAAGCTGGAACACCAAGGTACATGACAACAATTCAGGGTTGGAAGAGTTATGATGATTTTCCAGAATGTGGTCACATCTATATTTGAATTAATGTTAATTTTATTTTTTGGGGTTAATACTAAATGTATGTTGTTGTTCAAAATTAGACACCCTCTAATTTTGAAACTGTAATGTATCTTTTGGTGCAGAAAATTTATATATTTTCTGGGAAACACGGTACTATATAACTTTTATGTAAAGAAGGAAATAATTACCAACACCTGTGGCATTCTCAGAAGCGTGAATTCAATGATTAGGAAGCAATTCAGTCATATGTACTCAAGTCAGATGTTATACTGTTTTACACCTGCCTATAGTTCTATGCTGCTATTTTTAACCAAGTGGTTGCATATAACCTTGTAGAGAAAGTGATAATTTGTTTGAAGATGCAGGATATTATTAAAATAATTTTTTCCCTTTTTATTTCTTAATGTTCTGTTGGAATGTCAGTTTATTGTATGCGCTGTTGCTTGTTTTGGGAATAAGCCTTATAAAAGTTGTTCCACTGAAACGACAAGAGATAAAAATATTTGCAATCTGTTCATTTCATTAATTTGATGCGCTGTGATGTGAATGGCCACAATGTCAGAAATAATTAGACCAAAGGGTGGTATGTCTGCCAAGAGAAAAGTTGCATCTGTTCCAATTTATCAAGTCACTGTTACTTCATTACTAAATACTTAACTCTGTTAGCAGATTTGTTAAGACTATTAGTGAAAAAGAGATTGATAATGATAACACAGTGTTTGGTGAACTAAACCTTTTATTGCACTTCTGTTCAATTAATGAGCACAGTGAGAAAGCGAGAGGTGGTTACGAACCACATTGGATGTTGTATTTTTGCTTATGATTACAATGACATTAAAAATATGTTTTTTTATTCTTGTGATGGCTACAATTCATTTGTAACTCTTTAGTTATGAATCATTACTTTATTGTTTTCTTCTTTAATGTCTGCAATGCATCAATAGTCAGAAGAGATGGTGATTGATAGGGAACTGGGATTTAACTGTAACTCAGCAATTATCATACTCATCTGGCCTTTGTTGTACTGTTCCCTGGTGTCGCTAGATATGTTCATTTATCTGCATGTCGATTACAGAGTCTGTGTGATACTGATCTTTGTTTCACAGTCCTCTGACTAGAAGAACATTTGCTCGCCTGTGGCTGACAGAACACATTTTTGCCTACCTAATTTAACACTGAGCAATTTTCTTTTAGAGGCCAGCAGTTGTCTAGCTGTTCATTTGGCCTTGTAATCTTCTTGTTTCTAATTTTGAAATTTGCACTAAATAAAGTAATAAATGTTCCCAGACTGTATCTAAATTATAAACAAATATACTTAAAAGCTTTTGAAATGCTTCACTGAAAGGTTAATAACACAGCCGAAATATTACTAATGCTTGAGTGCTCAGGTGCTCCAAGTACTAATGTGACATATTTTTTAGCTTAAATTCAGCATCTAAAAAATATAAAATTCAACCAACTTTTATTATTTTAATATGTATACAGTTTTCAATTGGTAGTAGTGTCTTTTAGTTAAGATTAAGTAGATCATGAAAGGCCTTACCTTAAGCCTGAGTGGTGGCTTGTTTCAATGAGCCCAACAGATATGCATATGTCTTAAGGAGAATTATTTACCATAGCCTGTAAGTGTCTCATGGGGATCATCAGTCTCAGGTTAGGTTGTTTACTCTAATCTCCGCTGTGGTCTTCACCAAGCCAAGCCCCCACTTAAACAGGAGACACAAGAAATCTACCCAACATCTGCACTATAGTGTATCCTAAGGATACTGATGACACAACCCTGGGGCTCCCACGGAGCAAGTCTAAAACATATACAAAGTTCATACACAGGTGATCAGTCCAATAAACAGAGTAGCCAAAGGACTATTCAGAAGAGAGGTCTAGAAACAAAGCAAAAGTCAGTATTGGTGGCAAGAAAAGTCAGACAATCCAAGAGCAGAAATTGGAGCAAGCAATTCAGGTAAACACCTAGCAGTACAGAAAGACTAATACTTAATAGGCACAGGTGCATGTCAGATAGAGACATATCTAGACACCTGGCTGATCCCACAACACAGACAATTACTAACAGATCCTAAATGGGCGATTCAAACAGATCTACAGATCACAAACTAGTGCTAGGGACTAGTGTTGATCATGAATATTCAGATCACTAATTTTTATTTAGAATATCAGCACTTTGTGAATTTTGTGAATCAGAAGTGTTGATCGCGAAAATATGCATATATATGCACTTTTATTTCGAAAATAGAAACTCAATACTTTTTGTCATGTTTTTCACATGAAAATGGAAAGTATGGTGCCTGCCTTCACAATTGTTTTCCATCAAATAGAGAAATCTATGTACAAAAGTATGTTCTTCTAAGTTCCGTAGAACCCATTATTAGTCCCATTAAAGTCCTCTCATCAGGAATAACTACACACAATTATTCATGTCAAAGCTCAAAAGTATTTGTACAAATTAAAAACTGAAAAAAAAATTTAATTAATAACCCCTCTGCTTGAACTCATGAACATTATTATTATTATTGTGGTATTCCAACACTTATTGTACACCCAGGCTGCTCAGCTCTCTGCCAAGCAGTCTACTTTGTCCTACGGAGAATATAAAGAGGAAACATTAGTATGAGGTGCCTCATTTTAGGGACTACAATAGTCCTCATTAATTGTTGCTTGTTTAGCAATCTAGGATGCTGCATATCTAAACAGTCTGGAATGACATTTGTGTTCATAATTGAAATATTAAATTTTTTTAATTTAGGATTAAATAAAATGAATGCCTTCACTTGGTTATCATAAGCATGTATTTTTTCATACAAAGTACTAATAAGCTAACTGCCCCAAAACAGGATGAAAAATAACAAAATCTACTGTTGTATCTAGATTCCTTCAGATCAACATTTGTAGTCAAAATAATTTTGCCTATTTTTGTTCTGAAACAATAGGGATGTTTAAACCTGGTATCTAGTAGAAATGGTCTTTAAATATTAGCAGGTAAACTGAATGCAGTTGAACAATATCTAGAAGCTTATTAGAGAGTTTGCTTCTATTGCTTACATGAAAGAAAAATAATTCATGCCTGGTCTGGGGAAGCTTATAATTAAGGGAAAGGCAAAAGTGAACTTAATGGGATAAGAAAAGTATCAAGATCCAGGGATTGGAGAGATTTCACAGTGTATAGTGAGAAATAGGAAAATCAGATAGCAGGCTTTTTGCAATATTAACAGTGAAGGAGAAAGGAAATTTTAAATTTTTGTCAATGAAGAAAGGTGAAGAATTAAAGATGGCACCAAGATAACATATACTGTAGATGTGGGGAAAATAAAGAATAATCTATTTTGTATGGTGGGTGTCAAATGTTGATGGATACTTGTTCAACTTGTCCATCTTCATTTTCATAAAACTTGAGACATTTAAATGGCAAATTTGGAAAATGGGTGTTGCATATTTTCTTGATCTAATGCCTTTGTTTCCTTCCATGTTCCAAAAACTGTTTTAATCGACAAGCAGATTCCATTTTCTATTGCTTGCTTTTATCCACTTTAACTCCAACGTACATTAACATTCATTAGAATATCATCTATCAAAAAATAAATTAAAGCAATTTATCTGCAGTATGCAGAATGTATGCTGTCAACATCTTTCCGATTAGGTTGATCTTTGACTGCACACAAATGCAACAAAATACAGTACATCATTCTTCCAGGGAAGGTTGTGAGCTGTTAGTAAGCTACTATAAAACAATTAAGGCAGATAGTTTCAGAAGAAACTAATCTATGCAAAATATTCTGCTGGTTTAGTAGCTATCATGGAAAACAAGGGCCAATTTAAGAGATGCTGACAACATAACAGACATTTAATGAATAAATTAGAACAATGCAAATTTATGGTATAGGGTATTATATGTTCAAGCTCTTCATCTTACCTCAATAGATTCAGATATTGTTCTCTAATGATATACACCGTTTCCTGTCATGGCATATTTCCAGAAACCATTTCCTTCAATGAGCATCTGTATGTCTACTCTTGAAGTATTTCAGTTTGAAGAGGCCATTACTATTATGACAATATAAAATTAACGTGTTAGCAATCCATAAGCACTGATGCTTTTCTACTGAATCCTTTATACATAGACTTTCACATTAGTAAAATATGAGCCATGAAAGTCATTTTAGTTCAGTGCAACAAAATCAGTTTTACAGAGTTCACAAATAATGCATTCACTATGATTATTTCATGGAATATAATGAGGGGTCTTAAGCACACACACATACTCCTACTTTGTATATGAATGTGTACAGTGTGAGAAAATAGTTCACTATTAAATGAATCTGCATTGAATAGTGATCAGTGCAATGGTTTCATCTAACAAAATATGCCTGGAAAACCAATATATGTAGCAGACAGTTTTCAAAGATTGTATCTGTCATTCTAGTGAAGAGATACATAAGGATCTGAAATATTAGTTGTGGTGGCATACACACAGAGCCCATCCCTCTAATCTCTTCCAATCACACACACTCATAAATGCATACACATATGACCAAAAACAAACATATTCCCTAAAAGTCTGTTTCAGCAACTTACTTGCTAGTAGGGGTTAGACTATGGCCATTTGGACTTATAGTGGTGAAGCCAAGTGCCATGGACATATGGCAGAGTCTGCTGGCACTGTTTGGGAGTGTGAGCTGGTGGTCACCAAGGGAAGTGTGCTGCCTGCTGCTGAGTAATCCTGAGTAATCCTGACGTAATCCTGTCAGGAGTAAACAATATAGATTAGGGTCTGTAAAAAAACTTTAAAGAAAAGAGAACTAAACGTGGAGTTATGGACTAGAAAACATACTGTATAATAAAGGCCGATTTGTTTATCTTAGCAATTTGTTTAACAGTATATCTGTGAAGGTTTTCATTTATCTAGGTCAAACTAACCAGGCCCTATGTTTGAATGGAAATAGAGGCCAGATTTCTTTGCTGCTCCCCAAGATTTATGATGCATATTTGTTTGCTCCCACAGCCCTTCCCCCAACCTCCTAAACATTGGTTAATATAATAAGGGCCTTTGCATTTAACTGATAATGCCACTAACAATGCAAATTAAAATTTTTGACACATGGATGGTGCCCAGTCCCGGTTTAACATTTGAATGGCTATTAGCCTTTAAACTGGGCATAAATGACTAATTATTTTGTAAAGTCAATGCCCTACTGTGAAATAGGAGATGAACAAAGTAAGAATCCCCTCCATTTACTCACAGGGCATATTTTACTTACTTTTTTCCTTAAATTTGCAAGCTCACACACAGGTTGACAAAAAACTCACTTACAAAATAAAAAAAATCATATTGTAAAACTCAAAAAAGTTTTAAACCAGGCCTCCCGGGTTAGGTCTACTCTAGAGTTTTAGAACAGAACTTTGTAATGAACAGATGGAGCAGCTAGCTTTAAAAAAAGAACAGAGAGAATATTGCTTATAAACAGAGCTTTGGGAGTATAGCACTATTGATGAGAACTTGGACAAACACGTAAACCAGTAGGGATTAAAAAAAATGCTTCTAACAAATCTTGACATTTAACACTACTTATGCCTAACACTATTCCCCAGGGGTGTGAGTATTTTTAAGTACATTATCCTTTTTATCCATGTAGCTCTGTTTAAAGCCATTTGTTTCTTTTTCAACATGTGCTACAGTAAATCCAATTTAATCATACAACTCTGAAAAACATGGGCATTAGTGACATATCTGCTACATTTGTAAAGGATATAATGGTAGTAACTAGATATGTAGTTAGATAAATATACATGAATGGGGGTGCCAATTAAAATAATTTGGAATATATCTAACAAGAAACAAAAACATATTAAGTGTAAATGTTTATTTAAAAAAAATGTTAAATATACTTAGCATTTGCTGAGCTTTTCTTTATCTCCAGGGAAAGCTGTTTAAAGTAAACACAGTGAAGCTCTGTGTGAGATGGTTTATGTATACTAACAATTAATTATTTTTGTTTGATACTTCAGCTCAAGTTTAACTTCAAGGCTCTGAATTTAATGGGTTTTGTTTTCTCAACCTGAACTTTCAGGTTTAAAAAAGCAACATCTTTAATCTCATAAGGCGATTTATAAAACCAAACATCCTTATATTATCAAATACACTATATGCCTTTGAAATCCAGTAAACTGAGCTATGCTTACGGCTGGATTTCTACATGCAGTTTCAGGGTGGCTGCTACTTGTTAGCTGCTTTGAAACTGAGCTGTGCCGCTGTGTGTAGTAGGTGCACACATTGTACTGTGGCTGTTGTAATTTATCTACCTATTAGTACCTTGTTATACCTATAGGTGTGGTCATTATTGGGGGCAAACAGCAAAAGCTACATGGGCCACCATATTTGCTACCTGATAAACATATTGTTTAAAAGTAACTTTGAGATGTGACCAGCCAGGTATCAGTTATCCAGTAATAAACAAGTAGATAGCAGTTATCCAGTTATCCAGTAATAAACAAGTAGATAGCAAGTCTGTCCTCTTTTAAATGGTTGCACTAAAAGCAAAATTTGCATATATTGTAACACAAGGACCCCAAGATCACCTGCGTTACTGGGCAGAGTGCTGGATGCGAGATATGTGGGACCATGGTATCTCAGATTTCCATTCTGAGGTGAAACCAGCAGTGTTTTATTTGGAACTCTCATGTTCCTCTGCTGATGTTTGTAAGTTGTGTTCAGGGGCTGGTTTTACTGGTAATCTGCAAAAGCAGGGTGGGGCAGTTTCTCAATGCCGGGTCCAGTATTTCCAGAGACTCAGAAGTCCATTTAAAGCACCTGGTGCTGAGTGTCAGGGGCTGCTGTGTGTGAAACAGGCACTGATCTGAGAAGGGCCTGTTTTGTTTTGTTTTGTTAAGGAGGTTGTCGGCCTAATTTATGGAAATTTCTGTTACTACTGGCAAACCCCGCGAGAGTAATTTTCAGTTTGTTTTGTCAAATAAACCCAAGCAGGAGCCCTTAAAGAATGTCCTAAAGTGTGGATCGCCTCATTGGGAGCACCATTTGCAGCTGACCCCCCACAATATATATATATAAAGAACAAAACATGTACCTGACAGAGCTTCTCCTGATAAATAAAGACACATGTTTATAATGGGATGGATAGTGTACTATGAGAATTAGTAAGCAATGGTTTCAAGAAGTATCCTACCAACTTTTATGTTCTTGGATGAAAACCCATACACCTTAAATGATACAATGTTGAGGGGTTAAAATAAGTGACCATTAAAAAAAGTGACCATCCATAAGGCTTTAAATGTGAAACTACACAAAAAACCTCTGCACATAACCCAGTTGAATGTATGGAAATCCAGCTGTGAGAGTGCCAATAGGCCTTTTAGGTTTATCAAAGTCTTTCAAATCCAGATGCGCCATACTGTCTTTATAAGCACGGTCTAAAGTATATGAATAAAGCCACTCATAGACGTGTAGTTTCTACTGCGCATGACGACGTCATCACACAGAAAACACACTTTTTTGCTCTTTGGGTGCACGATTTGGGCGTCAACAGTGAAGGCTAAATTTACGCTGTCAGCTCCTGAGCTGCTCTCAGCTAGGGAAGCGACCGTGCGCTCCCACAGCCACAGGAGAAATGACTCCCTGTGAGCGGCTGCAAAATAATGCAAGCGTTCGCAGATCATCTAGATAAGGACCCCATATAGGTCTTTTCGGGCAGGGGCCTAAAAACTGCTTGGCAGACGCCTAATGTTGTGTTCACCGGGCGGTTACGTTAAAGGGTTGTTTGCCTGGAGGTTGAAAACCACCAGTGTAAATGAGCTCTAATGCAGTCATCTGCTGGTCATGCACCCATGTGACATATTATCACAGTATGGCCTTGTCTCCACTGCTTGTACAGATGTCTTTATCACTACATGCCTGCATTGATGTGAAGGAAAAAGGACAAAAGAGTCCTATGACTCAGGATTGCCTCCCCTTTAGAATTCTGCAACTCAGAGCCAAGTAGTATAAATACATTTCAGCTGTTATTAAAATTTTCCACACTGTTAACACACACCACTACAAAACTCTGTGCTTATAAAGATCATTCAAGCTATGTGTGTTAAAAAGAAGCTATTGTATGTTATTTCTAAAAAAAAGAGAGAAAACAATATTTATTACAACATCTTCCTTGAAATGAATTCCCAGTATATCTCCTTTCTTGTTCACAATAGTTCACTTAAGTGTACTGAAAATGTCAACTCAAACAATAAAAAACATAAACATTAAAAATGCATTTAAGTGCTTCATGTGAACAATGATTATACACATTTCATGCTGTTATTGAATATTGTTTCAGAAACTAGGGAATATAAACTACTGAAAGCATGAAACCCATTAAAAAGTAATTTGAATTGCACTTCCACTGAAAATTATTTTTCTTTTTTTTTTACCAAAGAGCAACTTATTGCATTTATTTTAAATGAAAATATTATGAGAATGTACAAAATCCCTGTGTCTTCTACAAAATAAATATATTACATCCTTCGTTTCTACAAATAGAATATTTAGAAAAAGCACTCCACCAAGACTAAGTGCAGAATTTGTACTCATTTTTTTAAATGAAAGCAAGTCGTGTATGCAGTATTTTGATATTAGGCATTTGTAAGAACATCCCTTTTGGTTCATAAGCCTGCAGTTAATGTAAATTTTACATTTTAAGCATTCTCACAGAAAATAAATTGGAGTTCCTTTTTAATTTAAACATAATCTGACTTAAATTCCTTTGATGGGAAAAGGAATTGATTCATTGGAAATTGCAGTCTGCTGGTTCTTTCATTTTTCTTAACTGCTGATACTCAAGACTAAAGGTATATACATGCAATATATTTTATTGTCCTGGGTGTAAATATAGCATCTGAACAGGTGTATGTGGTTATCTTTCACATTTAACTTGCCACCACAGAGAATTATTAAATAACCAATCTCACTTGTTTCCTATGGGAAAGGATTAGTAATGAGCGAGCATGCTCGACTGAATATGTGTTTGGCTTGAGCATTGCTATGCTCGGCACTACTCAGATGAGCACATCTCCGTGCTCGTGTCTATGCTCAGGTCTGCACCCCACACAGTTTGCCCTTACTGTAATGCCAGTAGCCATGTTAGGTGCTGACATAACAGTGATTGGCTGGCCAGAACAGGTCATCGTGTGCTATATAACACAGGATGCTGCAGAACATATTTATTTTGCCATGTAATCATTCCAAAAGAATGATTACATGTCGAAATAAATATACATTTACCCCCATAGTCCGCCCTATGTACAAACACATATACTAAATGAATACATATACCCCCCACCCAAAATAATAATAATCTGTATTTATTTCTGTCATGAAATAAATGATTACACATAGAAACTTGCCACGACTATTGGGGTATATTTACCCATTAGTGGTTCCAAATCCATTAAGCCCTAGCAATAAGCACATTCAAATTCAAACAGTTGTCAAACCCCCAAAAAACATATTTCTCCTCCTAAATCTGCAACATTTATTAAATACAATAATTATAAAACAAGAAATAGCAACTTATTTCAATCATAAAACCACACAATTTACTAAACCCAGTAACAGCAAACCCATACACTATAAAAAAACATAACAGAAGACCACCAAAAGCTACCAATTTAAAACCAACCACCAATAAAACAACACAACTCATAATATGAAATCAAAGTTTAAATTAAATAAATACATTAACTATAATTAGAGTATCATATATTACATAATATGATGGGGGTTTCCAAAGGTGCATTTTCAATCAATATATGACACAATAAAATACTTAAAAAAGATTCACATTTAAATTTTTTAGGGTAAAAATACATATATTTAAAAAAAAAAAAAAAAACAAGCAATGTGTTGATACACAGATATAGCCAATCCTTATAATTTTTTTCTTCAAATAGCAGCCCCAACAATGGGGGTGATGTCCAAGCTGTGTATGGGAGCGACGCGTTTCGTCCCTTTGGGACTTTATCAAGAAGACCCATTCACTATAAGCATTAAAAAACATTTGTAATCAAGAACAAAGTGCATTTGTAAGTTTTCCTTACCAGGGGTTGATAATGTGAATATTTGTTAAGTATTTAATTGTGTCATATATTGATTGAAAAGGCACCTTCGGAAACCCCCATCATATTATGATCCTCTATCTATAGATTCGTCAAAGTCCTCACTGTTTGGTGAGGTGGGGGGAGGGTGCCATTTCTACTCTAACCTCTGATGTAGTGCAAGCCATGAAACACAATACATAAATACATTAACTACATAACTCAAAATATAGAGCAATAAAAATCTTCCAAATAACCTGAAATAAGCCATTCCAAAACATTAACCCCCTATCCTACACTAACCGATAATTCATGCCACTAAAAACACGCAAAGCTTCAATAAATTCAACAAATTAATGTTATATGTAATGATGTTGTAATGGAGATCCATACTCCTCGAGGTCCCACAAATAGTGATGGCCGAACAAGTGCCGTGTCCGTCCGCGAACGGGCGGAGCGGACTTTTAAAAAAGTCCGCCCGTTCGCGGACATATTAAAATTCCCAAAATCTTTCACTGAAGACCGGGTAGAGTCCGGGTATCAGTGAAAATCCGGCTCGTACACCCGGATGTGACGTCAGTGACGTCACATCCGGCACCTGGAACGCATAGTTCCTGGTTGTGCTACCCGGATGTGACGTCACTGACGTCACATCCGGGTTTACGAGCCGGATTTTCACTGATAGACCGGGTTCTCTACCCGGTCTTCAGTGAAACATTCTTCCTGCGGCGGGATCTCGCTGCTAATGATCCCACCGCAGGAAGAATAGAGGGCTCCTTCTCGTCGGCGGACAGGGCGGGTCGAACACCCGTACTGTCCGCCGGCGAGAAGGAGGGTGAACATGCTTGTTCGCGGCCGAACTGTCCGCCTTGCGGCCAGTTCGGCCATCAATACCCACAAAGAAAGAGGCTTGATTTTCAGCCTTGCACAGTAAGTACATATTACATTTTTTGAAGCGTTATGTGTTTTTAGTGCCATAAATTATCGGTTACTCTAGTTTATAAAATATAGTATATAGTAGTTAAAAAAAAATGTTTCTTTTTTTATGTACCTGTAAAGCCGGCCATAGCGCTTCAATCTGTGGCCGATTTTGCGAATGATCACCATGCACATTCGGGGTGATCGCTTGGCGATCAACCGCAAAACGAACGCGCCCACCTGGAGCAACCGTTCGTAGTCGCACAAAACTTTGATCAGCCAGAGAACAAATGTTTTTTCTGGTCGATCGCCAATACTTTGAATGGGGACAAGGTATGCAAAGTATTGGTTGTCGAATCGCAAATGGTGTATTTTGAACGATTGACCATGGCATGATGATGTCATGCTGCAGTCAATTGTTCGATTAACGCATGCCAAGCATAGCGTCTATGGCTGGTTTAACCTCCCTAGCGTTACGCCCGAAGCAACTATGGGCGCAGTCTGATCGTGAATGAAACTGCGCCCATGCCAGTCATCGGTGACGCCCAAAGGCAAAACACTGTATCACTTTTGGTACAGAAATCTGGACCTCAGTGAACCGCCAGGGAGGTTAATGTCATCATTCCAGGAGCTGTCCAAGTTTTGTATTAAGGCGAAATTGGTGCCACAATAACAAATGCAAGCACTTGTTTGATGAAGCAGCATATTAGAAATCAACATTTTCTCTTCAAGATCCATAAGAGGCATGCTTGTAAATTATTCCTAAACATTCAAAAATGTTTGCATAAGATGTCTTTCCTAAGGTCTGTAGCCCAATTAAACTTTTGCAGTACAAAATAATTTTAAATTGAAATCTTATTCATCAGGTGCATATTTCCAGTATTCATGAACACATCGTCAGTACACTGCATGTATAATACCCTCAAATAGCTTCCCTTTTTAGGTTCTGCATATTATACGGAAGACATATTTTTGAGTAACTTCTCACTTGTCTAAACATTCACAATGTCAAAAAAAACTCAGCACATGGCACCCAGAGTTATTCCATAATGCTAAATGTGAATATATCTTTGCTTAGATTTGAATTTTAATATTATGATTATGGATTGCACTCACACCTAATAATCCTTAACATCTTTGCTCTGCTGCTGTAATGATTAAAAGCTTCCTTTCTTAACTTTGAAATGAATGTGGTTTCACTGTGTGAACAGGCAACTGTGTTAAAAAGGCTCCATAAAATATTCAAAGGGTAAAGTCTACATTTTTATGTCATGCATGCATGACAGCAAAGATAAAAAGCTTAATGTTACTTAGATAGTTTTCAATAAATAAAGCTTTAATTATTTCAAAATACATAAAACATTTGTAGATCTATGTCTTGGAGGGGAAGCGGCCATAAGGAAAATGGAATGGGCTGGTGATATATAGGCAGCCAAAGCATGCTTAATGGCAACAATTATCATTAGCAAACATACTAATACTAATAAATTAAATTATTTATTCCATTACAACTATGTATACCATAATGTATTATATAGGAAGACTTAAATTCTTAAAGCTAAAGAGCATTTGAACTTACGTATGTAAGGATGTACTTATTATTTCCCCTTTCCCTGTCCTTACTGAACCCATCCTACCCCTCCATTGATCTCTGCTTACCAAATATTTGCCCTTGTAAAGTGATTACAACCACATGGAGGTTTCTTATTTTGGTTTTGGCACTGCATTTTTGACCTCTCATTGGTATTAAATGCTGTCATCTAGTCACTATGAATTCCCTTTCCATTAAAATATTCCCATCAGATCAGGCATTTTAATGGTATCTCAGAGATGAAGTTACATATTGACCTATTGTTTATGGCACTGTTCATCAAAATCAACAAACGTTCGAAATAATAATAGAATTACAGAATTCCTGGTGGGTTGCTTCCTCTCATCAGCCTACTCATGGATCGCTGTCATATAATGTCATACTATCCCAGCAGAGGTAAAGCATGAACTGACTTTTTTGGCTTTTACCTCAATCAAAAATTGAAAACACCAGGCCTCTTCTGAATTACAGCGTTTCATGTCTTCTAAACCAACTTGCTAAAAGACTGACAGAGGTCCTAGGAACCTGTACAGATTTTTGATCCTCCCTGACAGTAATCCTAAGCACGGAAAATGTTTCTGTACCAAAAGTGGGGGCCCCTAAAATGGCTTACATGGTATATAGGAACCCAAATTTTTCTCAATCGATGCCTGCTCAGCATTTGTGTCCCCTGTCATTGTAAACTGTTTAAATTTCATTTTACAACTTTGACCAACAAAAAATTATTTAAAAGATTCAGTCCACCAAGAAAAATTATAGTAAAATCCAATATATAGTATGCTAACAAACTATTTGAAATGGGTTGTTATAATTGGTGCAAAGAAGTTCAGGAATATTGAGACATACATTTTACATTTAATTAAAAAAAAGACACAAAGATGTGATCTCCTTACATACCAATATGTGTAATGTTATATATAGCCAAATATCTCTGGCTTTATGTAGCCACTTGCTATGTCTTCTGGAGAGCTGATGTGGGAGCAACTTGTTGAGGCTTTACCAAGAAGGTCTACTTGTTTTTACTAAGTGTGCTAGAGTGTCAAGGTAATACCCTATGCTCCTGGAGTCTATAAGTTCGAGTATTGCTCGAACTGTCATTTTAATGTCACAAATTGTGTTCTGATGTTAATTTGCAGTGTGTGTCTTCACAACAGACAGACTCCCCTCCCAATGTGTTGAGAAAACAAAAAGCTAATCATAGCTGTTGGCATGATGTCCTTCCACACAATACAGTAGGTTTACAGAATGAGCCAGGATAGGATATACACTATATTTCTTGAACACCTAAAAAAAAAAAATCTACTTTATGATAGCCAGCCAGGTAGAAATTGACATCTCACATCTCAACTGTATGTTTAAAGTGTATCTCTGAAAAAAACAGCATTTTTGGTTTTTTTATTATTCCTCTTCCTCATGTATCTCTTTTGGTTTCTCTATAGACATTTGGTTTCTCTATAGACATGTATATCTTTTGGTTCATTGTAGACATTTTTTTTATTTGACATGTCTTTATTCAAAAGATTTTTAACATCTTTACACACAGACCAAGCTGTCTTTCAAAGGTGACACTTACAATCTAAGAAGCTGTAACCCTGAGAAAGAAAGGTGCATAACTTTAAAAAGGACAAACAAATTCTATTGCTTTAATGCTTAAGATGTTAGCTGAAGCTTCACCTTCATTGTTTGTTGTCTACCTAAAACAGAATTAAAGGTAAAAAGTCAGCCTAACAGGAGCCAACCGGTCTGTTTAAAAATGGAAGCAGCATTTAATGTTTCAATGTATCAAAGTATCAAATGTGGCTGTGTTTCAGTATCAGATCAGTTTTTTAAAATGCAACCTGCAGTGCGTTGACACTCAATTTAGCTAAATTTAGAGGTGGATCTCAAGGCCTATGTAACTTAAAGAGTAAAAAGGTCAATGGGCTTGATCAGTTACTGTTACAGTTGCTTATGTAACTCTATTAGTTCATCTATCACTATCCTCTCCACGGACTAACAAAGTCTAAGAGTGGCCACATTTCTTATCCATAGATATCACAGAAATGTAATATGAAAACTTTTGGGAAATGCTAAAAAGTCTATTAAAACTTTCCTTTTCATTTGAGAAAAATGGCCCATGCTGCTTCTTAAATTCACGGCACAGTATTGCAGCAAAGTAGAATAGCAGATCTACTGGTAGGTTCAACAGATAGTAAAGCTATTTCATGGGGAGTCAGGAAAATAAAAACTGCTATGGTAATACAAGTGGCAGACCTCAGAGTTTTATTTTCCAAACATTGAAATGGAGTGGGTACTAACAACATCAAAACTGTTCATATGTTTTATATTGGAATACAGATGATGTATATAAACTAGGTACTTACATTTGCATAAAAAATGCATTGAAAACTTTGGAATTTCTAATTATGTGCCTACTATTAAACAGATGGTTTGCACTGCTCAGAAAGTTTAAATAAATGTTACCATGTATTAATGGATTGCTAATATAATAATCACACTGGTATATTTTTCAGTAGGTAGTATTTTCCGCACTGCATTTACATACAGATTATTTTTCTGTCATTTTCAAGTTGGTATAATTGCCTGCTGTGGTAGACTCGTTATAAATATATAGAAAATGACATTTGTATTCATAAACAAAAAATTTAATTTGCTTATGTTTTCAGTGTTCATATTTATTGTTACACATTTGAAAAGATTGTAACCCATAATGTTGCCAAGATTTGAAAATTATGAAAAAAGACCAGGCAAATTAAATGCAATAAACAACAGCTGTCTATTAGAAAAGAACCTTAATACATATTGATCATAAGTGAGGACATTTAAACGTAAAGGAATCCTGAATGTGAGAGAAATATACAGATTGCCAATCCTAACTAAAATTCGAATCATCAGTTTTTGTCTCAGATCTGGCCTTGAGCATGTTGCAAAGAACCAAGCATCAGTGAAAATCAGTGATGGTAGCCTATGTAGACGTCTAAGCCTAACCATTTCCTCATGCAAATAATTGTTACCCAGTTTTTTACATCAGCTGTCTTTGAACATGTCAGTGTATTTAGTGGAGGGTGATCTACAAGTTTAGGCTGTTAATTATTGGCTTATTCTTCCATAATTAATCTTTTAAATTAAATAATTAAAACTTTAAAAAATGCTACAGCAAAACACTAACACAACACAAGACAAAGTTAGGGATACAGTAAAGAATGGCTAGAGCCCATGTTTTTATGTCAGTCTTTATACCCATGAAGGGAATTTCCCTCTATTTCTCACTTTCTTTTTCCTATCCAACTCTAAATATGTGTCACCAAAATAGAGAATGGATTGCTAAAGGAGGTTCTAAACATTTTCCATTTTACTTCTATTTCTGTATGTTATAGAGAGTTACCCTTGTGTCCTTGCTTTTCCCAAGAGGGACCCAGACAGTTTGCATGTTCTCCTTGTGTCTGTATGGGTTTTCTCTGGGTACTGTGGTTTCCTCCCACACTCCAAAAACATGCTGATGTAAATTGGCTTCCCCCAATAGATTCTCAAATTTTAGCTTTACATAACTTAGGGCTTGGGTCCACTGCTGCAGTGGGGAAAAAGACACAGAGAGGACACTTCCCATTCTAATGAATGGGACAATGTCCACTCTGCACTATTTGAGCAGCATGACCGCGGTGCTGTTTTATGCATTGCAGCATGGTGCGGTGCCGCCAAAGACACCTCTATCGAAGATCAATGGAGGTGTCTCCAAGACGTGGAATAACAGCACATGATGCTGTTCGGGCGCTGCCTTTCCACATCTTTGCTCTGCTCAATCATCAGGCGCACTCCCACCGATGCATGCTCCCACTGATGCAAACTGCCTGTAAATCTTCAGGTGTGGACACATGGCCCTAGACTGTGACAGATGATTGTGTTACTTACATATACATAACTATGATAGTTTTGGTAGACATTATATTGTGAGCTCCAGAGACACAGTTATTTATATGACTATATATATTCTGTAAAGTGATGCGTAATATATCGGTGCTATATAAATAAGAGATAATAATAAAAAAGGTCTGCGAGAAATCTAAAAAATTGTTAAGAGGCCACCACACAAGTAATCCAATTCAAGTATACGTAATACTAGCAAAACCCGCAGAAGGAATGGACAGATATATATCTACCCCTCCACAAATCCCAATGCTGTTTAAAAAAATCTTCTTTACTAACTTATCTCTTCAGTTCAGCTACATTCTGAACATATCACAAGTATATGAGGATGAACAAGGTGGGGGAGTCTCTTTGAAGTAATATTGAACGATTCATCTGTTTGAGTTTGTTAAACTATGTAGGCCATGATACAATTGTCACAGGAAGAATGGCCAAGCAGAACATAAATGCAGGAGGAACGGCCACGTAGAACAAAAAAGCAGAAGCATACAATATTTTACTTCAACCTGCGGATTGCTTCCCATCAAAGTTTACATTAGTATCGGACCGACCTGATTCAGAATTTTCTTCTAACTTTCCTGAAGCAGACATTTATTAACAACGATCACTTGATTTGCAAAACATCACTGAAAGTTAACTATTCTTTAGGGTTACAAAACACTAATGGCTTAGCCCTTCGTAATACAGAATACTAGTAAAACTGATTATCTTCACGGTTTCCAACATTCAATTATTTAGATGAGTGGATATATGAATATATTTAATTAACAAAACATTCACTATACAATGACTTATATGAAATATTAGAATGCACTTAAAATAAATAAATGCATTCGGTACATCCAGTTATACTGAGATAATCTGTTAAAATGCTCTTCAGCAATTTTATATATAAAATAGATAGCTTTTACTGCATAGAAAGCCCCTGGGGCTGGTGATATATGCCATTTTTTTCTGGGACTTGTATGCAGTCACAAGGGGGAGGTAGAAGATTAGGCAGAATGCCAGGTTAACCATAGATACTTGAAAAACATAACCCTAAGGTGAAAACAAATTCACCGTTGTCCCAATCGATAGGGACTGCTAAATTGGCAATTGCAGGTACAAGACGGTTGGTATTAACTAATTTGGTCTTAGGGGTAGGTAAAATGGTCTTTATTTAGAAAGAGCAGTTGTTAGGCCCAAGGCCCATAAAAACACATATATAAACAAGTCATTGGCACATGTTACAATCCAAGGTGTAGAAATATCAACTGTAGCCAAGATGGTAGGATTGGCATAAGGAAGGTCCAAAAGCAGTCCTCCGACGCGTTTCG
Source organism: Ptychadena robeensis (assembly GCA_036250615.1). Lineage (NCBI taxonomy): Eukaryota > Metazoa > Chordata > Amphibia > Anura > Ptychadenidae > Ptychadena > Ptychadena robeensis. The sequence continues at coordinate 59,212,765 of CM070034.1, read as the reverse complement.
CCCACCTGGGCTTCATCAGGGAGGTATATATGTACAAGATACAGTTATATACTATCTCTAGATGAATATTTCAAAGAGAGACCAACATTAGTTTCTCGAATCAACAAAAGAAGAAAATCAAATTTCCTGTGCAAATGCTCTACATTTCAGTAAAACTATCCAACAGGTTATATTTAAATATATTTGTATATATATATGTGCATATAAATGTAATCATCCATTAACATCAAGATATTAATATTAGAGACATTTACAAAACTCACAAATTCATAGTACTCACGTATGTGTAGATAAACGTACGTATCACAGAACCTAGTATGTGTGACCTGGACTGCGGGTATACGTGTAGTGCCGAACAAACAAAGACCAGGGCCGCCAAACACGTCCAGCACCAGCCCCCAAGGGGGAGAAGGGGGGGAGGTCCCCAGAACACCCACATAGTGGGTTGGATGGTAAATGGGCAATAGCCGGATGGGGAAGCGGAGAACAAGAGACTGAGGGGTAAAAGTTAGAGGGGGAGTGTTAGCAGAGATCACAAATCTGAGTAAGTACTCCGGGGACTTGGGGAGTGGAGAAAGTAAAGACTTACCCTGACAGGTAGTACCCTGGGTTAGCCACAGGAAACTGGGAGTAAGTGGTTGCCCCTGGGTGGTGGATCCACCCTGACCTAGGCTAAGCTGAGAGATAGAAAGTGGTAGAGTAAAACAAAAGAAACACAGATCAGGAAATTAAACAGGCTAGGATAGGTGGAGACAAGTAGGAACAGGAGATGCTGGTGGAAGTGGTAGAGTAAAACAAAAGAAACACAGATCAGGAAATTAAACAGGCTGGGATAGGTGGAGACAAGTAGGAACATTAATGTGACATTATAACTATTTGCATACTGCTTTAATACCTGTAACGTTTTTGGAGTACTGTGTTTCAGATCGCTTCTCTAATAAGTTTTTTGAAATTGTAGCCTGCACTGTGCTGCGGTTTTGTGTGTCTGTCGGATGGCCTCCTGGCCATGGCCGCTTGACATATGCTTGGACCGGCCCCCTTTGGATGAGGCACTGCCGGATTTGGGCTTGGCTTGCCCGCTCTTTCCCTTACCATCCAGGGAACCCCTGCACCCCTTCAGCTGTCTGTCTAAACCGGGAGTTGACAATGTTGCTCAGCAACAAGCCAACTCCTTCTCAGGGGCGGATCTTACGTCACTGGAGCGCAGCTTGCGTTCCGGTGACGTCACTTCCGGTGACGGTGGTCTCATTTTGGCCTCCAATGTAGGGGAGGCGAGCCTGGGACTACTGGGGCGTGCACCCGACTCTTTTCCATCACGGGTGCACGTTCACCTCTGGGAGTGAGCCGGGTGCCTGCCCCAGACCACGTGGACCACCTTGATTGGACCTTTTCCACCAGGTAAGGGGTGCTTTAATGGGGGCAGACTTACTTCCATCAGGCCCCCCTCCCCCTTCCCTCCGCCCACTATAGGTGTTTCCTAGATGGGGAGGTCTATAAGTAGTCTGGGTTTGGCGTTGAGAGGGGATATATCGACCTCCTGTGTGGCTGCTCACTCCTCTGGTCGGACCTTCTACTCAACGGTAGGCTCCCACTTCCACCTGCATCTCTTTTTCCTACTTGTCTCCACCTATCCCAGCCTGTTTAATTTCCTGATTTGTGTTTCTTTTGTTTTACTCTACCACTTCCACCAGCATCTCCTGTTCCTACTTGTCTCC
>CM070034.1:59166753-59176920 GCA_036250615.1 Ptychadena robeensis | reverse complement strand
CTATAGGAGGGGTTAAAGCCCCAAAGTAAACTAGTTGGTTCATTTTGTTAAGGTACTTTGTGTATGGAGTGCAGTTTAGTTGGAAAGCTAAGACCTTGTCTATCTTTTGCATTTTCCTAAATCATTTCTTGCTAAGACCTGGTCTATCTTTTGCAGTTTCCTGAATCATTTCCTTTTTACAATAAATCTGATTTAATAATTTATGAGTTAGAATAATTATCTTTATACCATGGTTTATCCTCCCTGGTGGGATACAGTGGAGCTGGGGTAGAATTTCATTATAAATAGTTTAACTATCTACATCTGGGATGTCACTTTCTAAAGTCGTGCCTACGCACTATTCTGGGTTGGTCACGGGGTCGTTTGAGCAACATCCCTGGTGTCAGTGAGATGCGTGGAGAGGGGTGTCCTACTATTAGTGTTAATAACGCAGGATTAGTAGGCGCCAGAACAGGTGGAAATCTCCCATACTTTTTGAAGAAAAAGTAAATATAGAAAAGCCATGAGGTTGACAATCTTCTAATCACTTATATAAGACCTGGTGTTTTAAAATTATATATAGATTAAATTGAATCATATATTTTTTTCATATATTTTATGAATTTAAATCTCATTTCATAATCAATTTTAGGAAAACAGTTAAACAACTTCCTAACATTAATCCTAGCTCTTTATCAATCAAACTACCACCACATTTCTTCTTCACCCCCACGACTGCATCTTATCCTTTCCCCGTTCACCCTTCCTAGAGCTAAACATCGTTACTCTTCATGTTACAGCTTATTTTACCGCTAGTATGTTCCCATTGGTCCAGACCTTGCAAATGTCTTATGACCGTGTGATCCTGCGGTCAAATATTCAAGTTCGACATCACTGATCCTGCTCAGTAGTTCCCTATGAGTGGGAGGGATGCGGACTTCCATTTCCTGTATTGTGCATCTGGAGCTGTAATTAAGTGTTACCATTCCGTTTGGCTGTAAGATGGGTTATGAGGCCCCCCTATGTGTGTTTCTTTTTCAGGGATCCTCTCTTCCACACCTGTTTATATCAGTTACTCTTTCCAGACATTTCGCTCTTACGCCCAGAATTGTGCCTAGTGTGCTTTTTCTATCCACACCCCAACATTCTTCCAGCATCCTGTTAAACCTTCATTTAAAACTGCATTTTGTGTTCAATTATATTATCTTTGACTAATAGTTAATGGTTTTGATAAGCTGAAACATTTAAGTGTGACAAACATGCAAAAGAATAAGAAATCAGTTTTGCATACCACTGTATACATTAAATGAACCTTTGTTTTTATTAAGTTGAGTCTGTTACTGCCTTTAAAAATCCCTTAAACATTTTCTCTTTTTGTCTATATACTTAGTTGGGATGCGAAAAACCAGCAGATATATGGTCTAATTCCTTTTTCTTATTTCTCTTGTCTTAAATAGGGTAAACCTTCTTCACAATGCTGATGTGATACACCTGTGTGTGATATGAACCATTTTAAGATGGAATAAATGTGAGAGTGTCCTGATATATTCCTCACTGGAAAGTTTTGTAGATTTAGTCTTTCTTTCACTTTTAGTTGCTTAGTTATATTACTTGAATCTCCATGTTATGTCAATGTTGTTACCATTAGGATTAAATATACAAATGCTTTCATAGGGTGTAATTATTTTCACATGACCGCATATATTTTTCAGCTTCATCGATGTTTCCATGCAAGAGATGTAACAGCATGGAATAGCAAAGTTTTAGCCATGTACTGCAGGATTTTGCTTTTAGGGAAGAAACATCTAAAGTGCACTGGTTTATACATCTAAATACATACAATTTCTAAATACATCTTTGAGTTACAGCTCTATGAAATTAAATATATATGTTTTTGAGCAATGAATGCTTGAAAGATGTTTGCAGAATTTACTTGAAGAAATGTATTTGGTAATATGTCTTTACCAGTTCTAGCAAGAAGAAAAAAGTCTCCCCAAATGTGTCTTATAAGTGAAATCACAAAATGGATAAGCTGCAGGAAAGTATATAAAGCAAATATTTTTTAATGCATGTTAATCCTTAAAATTTACTTATTTACATTCATTTTTTATTATTTTACAATTTCAATAACATACCTGTTGTTTCTGTCAAATAAAGCCAGTCTATAACTTCATGTGCACACTGTGATGTCTTTTCTTTAGATACGCTTTAAATCTAAATCTGAGCCTAAAACTAACCTTGGAATTAGATTTTTATACACAGCCACTTGCCATAGCTTTATTTGCTGTATATGTATTCATGAAAACTAACATGGCCACAATATGTGTGAAATGTCTTCTTGTGTGTGGTACTGTAGATCTAAGCCAGAGGTGGTTAAACATTTTGACTTGTGGACAACAATGTGTTCTTGAATAGTGTTGAGCACGAATATTGAAATCGCAAATGTTTATTACGAATATCAACACTTTGAGAATTCGCAAAGATCTTGAATTTAGTGCTATATCTTTGTAATCTTGAATATTTGAGATTCTGTGGAAAGTACCATGGATTGTGTTTACAACATTCGCATGTACAAGTACAAATTTTCGCAATGCATTACTTCTATTAGTGTTGTCTCATGTGGTGATTACACCTTCAGCTGCTATTTCACATTCTGCCACTAGATGTGGCATGATAACATATTGCATTCCCAATATGTGCATGTAGAAGTGCTGTGCGGTAATAATAATTACAGGAGATCATGAAATTTGCTTAACTTAATTGGAGAATAATTTACGAAATGTTGGGAATTCGAATTTGATTCTAGGCAAAGAGTCATGCATTACGCAATTTTACATTCTGCTCCCATATATGTCGCCATGACAATACACATTGCTTTTACACATCACATTAAACCACATTAGAAATTCCGATTTGTGGGCTGATTTCGAATTTGTGAGAAATTAAAATATTGTCTATGCTGTTCATCACTACTCTTAAATTTGACAGAGGGGCCAGATTAGGAGCTTGTAATGGTCTTTCAGGATAGGTATCCTTAATCCACTGCATCATTGATGGTGCTGGAAGCTTTCAGTAGGAGCAAAACCTGGTTGGAAATTTAAACAGATTACATTGTCATCTATAAATTTCCAAATCAGTTTAGAATAGAAGAGTAACAAATCGTTATTTCCATGATGTTCCAGCATCTCCAGGCATTATCTCATTGCATGGAGCAATGGGAGGAAAACCAGAACATCTTATTCTAAAGTTGACAAGCGCTAGATTAAAAAACTAAACAGCCTAGATATAGCAGCCATAGTTTGCCAATGACTGATCCAGGCACTGTATTGGCAGTTGAGGGCTCAGAAACCATTGGTGGATGCAATTTTTTGGATGATAAGGTAAAGGGAGTTTTTCCACTCTAGATTGTTAAAACGTTGTCACATGAGGACAAATGAGGACAAATTGCTTATGTGATTTTAGGCCCACTTTAAATTGACTTTCAAATGATATAAAACATTTAGAATAATATTTTTCTTTTAAATTAAAATATGTTTTGGTAATAAAAAGGAAAACGTAGACAAATTCAGAGTGAAAGGCTTTCCATACCCCAAAACTCTATCAAGATCACTGACAAGGACAAGAAGACCTTCTGACATTAAATTTCCCCAATTATTGACTCAGCCAATGTAGAAAAGCAATATAAATCATTTTAATATGCATGTATATATTACATTGTTTAACTCTCAAAATATTTGTTGTTGTTTTATAGAAATAGCAATCACTGCTAGACAATCTGTATACTAATACATTGAGGTTATGCATACTGTATTTGCAGTATTGGCTCACATGAGATCTTGAGTTTTGTTTTTCCATCCTTGTTGCACTGATTGTCGTAAATAGTCATTGTGCTTTTGCATAATGCCCACTCTTGATCTAACAGCAGTTCAAATACAAAATCTGGACAGTAAAGTTAAGCATGCTGGAAAACACAGGCAAACTATACAACCATGCAGAAAATATAGGCTGAAAAATATACAGGAACATCAACATGCGCTATATATATAACACCTTTCCTGGGAAGCCAGGATATAATTGTACAGTCCTTGTGTGTTCTTTTGAAAAAAATGTCTTCTCGTTTGAAAAAGAGCCAAGTGCAAAAATATAGAAAGGCACATTGTGCCCCAATTTTGCTGTTTTAATAAATTTTACAGCATGCATTCTGGTCTTTCCCAAGAAGTATGACTTTAGGTTCTCATATGGATAAAAGAACAGCCCACAGTTTATTGTTTCAATGTTCTTCGTAACCATTGGAAGAGTTCTTCCCTGTATAGTCGCTGCCATCGTACGTTAGCATCTACAGTTTCCAATGCTCTAGACAGGGGAGCTACGGCTGATCCTACTTTGTGGAGCTGTATAAAGCTTTTCAGCTGAAAAACAAGAAATTAGAAAAATAAATAAATAAAATGGTAATAAGTAGTATTGGTAACTGCAGATCTCAATTACCTATTTCTACAAATGTTATACAACTGTTTTAGCATAGTGGAATTTTGGTCTGACAAACCATACAATAGAAACCTTTAAATTCCTTATTGCCCATGTAGGTTTCCTTCCTGCCTATGTCCCAAAGCAATATCATCTGTATACATGAGAGAGCACAGTATTGTTGCTTACAATCATTAAAACTGTCATCCAGAAGCAGTCTTGCTTTGTTTAAATATTAATCAATCCAATTTTTTGGTCTCTGTGCATCTCCTGATTAAGATCTTCAGCACAGTTCCTTCCAACTCAAGCCTCCGGCCATAAGTGACAGTAAGAATGTTAACGGGATGATATTGTTAACACTTCTAATGATGTAGAAAATCTGATTGAGCTGAGGATACATTTTTAATGTAATTTCACTTTAATTCAATTAAAGTAGTTTTTTTAAAGCTCTTTGGCCATTTGTGCTCCATTTGGGAGATTTAAATTTGCTGTCTTGTAAACAGAATAGGAAATGTGAGGAATCTATTATTGGAGAGTTGACACTGGAAAAATATACCTTAGATTTTTTTTCTATTCTTGTCCCGGTAACAATTCACAATTTTAGATTTTCCTCTCCCTATCAGAGATGCAGACAGCAATAAAAACCTGACAATATAGTCTAATACCTAGTGATGGCCGAACTGTCCGCAAGGTGGCGCACTGCTCGCCGGCGAGCAGTGCGGGTGTTCGACCCGCTCCGTTCGCCAGCGAGAAGAGGATCTCTATTCTTCCCCCGGCAGGATCACAACCTGTGTGATCGCGCCGGAGGAAGAATCTTTTCACTAGAAGACCGGGCATAAAGCCGGTCTCCTAGTGAAAAAACCGGGTCGGAGCAGGAAGTGACGTCAGTGACGTCACATCCGGCTCATGGAACCAGGAACTATGCGTTCCAGTATGCGTTCCAGGGACCGGATGTGACGTCACTGACGTCACATCCGGTTTTTCCGATTAATTTGAATCTGTCCGCGAACAGGAGGACGGAGGACTTCTTTAGAAGTCCGACCCGCCCGTTCGCGGACAGTCCTGGCCGATGTTCGGCCATCACTACTAATACCTGACAACTCTCATTTCCCCAAGTAAGTGATGCATGAGATGTTGTCTTCTATTGCCCTGTGATCCAGTTTGAATGCTCATGTATCCATTATAGGCAGTTATAGTGGCAGACAGTAATCATAATAGGCACTGTTATACAGAATCTACACAGCTTCCACACATTTGTATATGCATCAAGCTGAGACATAGTATATACTGTGATATCCTTCTCTTGTGGCCAGATTTTATCTAACTATTTATAAAGGCACATTTCAGTAAAAAGGAAACAAATAATTTCATTGGATATGTTGTAGCTCAATTGGCATTGTATATGGTGTAAAAGAGCTTTAATGCAAACTAGCTTAATCAAGAGGTAGATCTATTATTTCATACATACTTGCCAATTATTATTGTAATGTACTGTATTTTTCGGACCATAAGACGTACTTTTTCACCCCCAAAAAAGTGCAAAAAGTGCCTGCGTCTTATGGTCCGAATGCGTGACCCCCGCGGCCACTCAGCCACAGGTGGTCGCACCTTGGCTGCCCGCCAGCTCTCCCGGCACGGAGATTAGCCGGGAAGCTGTCAGATGTGAGATGCCAGCGATCTCCGGCTCTCCCATCTGTACTGTGCATTTGCCTATGCCAGCACAGAGTCCTGAACTGGCATAGGCAATAAAGAAAGAGATATAGATAAACTGGCTATATCTCTCTCTTGTCCGAACACCGAAACAGCTGATCACAGAGGGAGAGAGGAAAGCTGTTTCTCCCTCCTGCCGATCAGTGCTGTGAGTGTATGGCTGCTAGTGACACCTGCTGGCTGAATTGAATATTGCATTCATTAAATTCATTGCATTAACCTAATTGATGTGAAGATGTATTAAATATTTTTTCTCTGGTTTTCCTGCCCTAAAAACTGGGTGCATCTTATGGTCCCGTGCGTCTTATAGTCCAAAAAATACGGTATGTAACAATCCCATAACCTTAAGGAAGGCTGGGATTGTGGTCCTTCCAGCTGTGTAGCCACATTTTACCCAATCACAGAAGTCCTGACATTGCCCTATCTAGGATATATTGAGAATCAGTAAAAAGAACCCCCAGAACTGCTCCCAGAATGCTGCATCCTGATGTAAGGGTAATGCAGATTGAAAAAGACAGCACAGGCAGGCACAGCACATGGCTGCAGAAAGAGTTATGGGGGGGGGGGGATAAGCCAAAGACTCAGATACCCCACTGACATTGCAGCTGTGGCTCTGTGAAGATAGATGTCCTCTTACTGCTCTCAAAGCAAGCCCTTTAGCCATGTTTATAAATAGAAAATTGCACTGGTCTTCTCAGTGCCTATTGGCTCTGGATATATTTGATTTCATAAGGCTGAAATCAAGTGGAAACATAAACAAGGGAAGCATTTGGTCCCTGGGCCAGACTTTGGACATGCCTGCTTTAACCTCCCTGGCGGTTCACTGAGGTCCAGATTTCTGTACCTAAAGTGATACAGTGTTTTGCCTTTCTGCCCCCATCGGTGTCACCGATGATGCCGATGGGGGCGGAAAGGCGTGTGTGCCTGCAGCTCTGTAGAAATGCTGCAGGCACACAGAGAGCCAGCAGTTGCGCCTGATTCCGGCACGCGCAGTATGATTCACGCCTGTACTTGCTTCAGGCGTAACGCTAGGGAGGTTAAACTGGCCATAGACGCTATGCTTGGCGAGCATTAATCAAACAATCGACCGCAGCATGATGACATCATCATGCCATGGTCAATCGTTCTAAATACACCATTTGCGATTCTAACACCAATACTTTGGATGGGGACCCTTGTCCCCATTCAAAGTACTGGCGATCAACCAGAGAAAATGAAATATTTACCTTGTTGGTGTGGGCTGTACTGGCCACGTGACTTATAGGTGCCATCTCCCTCAGGCTATCAAAACTAAAAAGAAGACGGTAGTTTTTGGACTGTGTATAGAATTTAGATAGATAAACACCGTTGACAAAATGGAAAGCATCTGAGACATGTATAATATTAAAACGAATAATTATGGTAAAAAAAGCATACGGGCATTGTTTAGAAGTCTGCCAGTTTATTCCCTGAAGAATTTCATTGGCTAAATCTCTCCCATGTGGGCTTTTCTTGCTACATGAATTTATTAAATAAATGCATCTTGATCCAGTACCACTTCTGAATTCAGTTGACAAGTTGAGAAGGCCTTGAAAAGGAAACAAACATTTTAGATTGTGTTCTTTGAAACACAACAGCCACCAACACGGTTTGTTTTCTTTCTTCAGGGAGATCTAATGTTATATTTGCCCTGGAGCGTGTGTAGTGAACTATGCTTAGTACATTTAAAATTAATTTCAAAACAAGTTCTGACACTTTCTTGGTTTGTATGTATTTGATTTGAGTGAGATAAAAAACATGCAAAGTCACTAGTCAAATTGTAGGAGCTGATCTTAACGGATTGTTTTTAAAGGGAATAGTGACACATATTTGATGTATGTATCACCTGTTGTTGACAAAGTAAGTTTGGATGCATTGTGACTGGTGTATATTTTTCAAGTGTGCTTCTTCAAAATATTTTATTGTCTTAACTACATAGATAGGCCAGGATGTGGAGAAGGTAGAGACAGGAGACGGTAAGTTCATGCCACGGGGAGGGCTAAGTGACAATTATACTATGTAGTCCTTAATGTTAATAGAGCTGAACCCCAAAACACAACAATACTTATTTTAATAAATAGTTATAGTTTACAGACGTATTAGTACTTCTTGATCGTCTCTCAAAATGTCTCCTCTATGAATACAAAGCCCAATTTCTCTTCTACGCATATACAATTGGGTAATCGCCATCATTGTTAGCATAGACTTGACTTTAAACATTGCCTGACTCTTGAGATAGGTAAAAGTTTTTTTTTGTAACTTATACAAAACTCAATTTTGTCGCAAAGGCAATTCGACCAACCTTTAGCTAGACCGTTACCTTTCTTCTCGGACAAATAGCAGAGAATCTTACAACACAAGCGCTATTCAATGGGAACACTGCCATCGTACAGGGAGTGCAGAATTAGTAGGTAAATTGATATTTTGACGCACTCATCCCCTCTTTTATGGCATGTTGTCTTACTCTCGCAGACTGTATAGGCTCAAAAGCCTACTACCAAGTTAGCATATTATGTTGATATGCATCTCTGTAATGAGAATAGGGTGAATGTGTTCTAGTGACATCAACACACCCTATATTAGGTGTTGCATAATTATTGAGGCCAACTTTCTTTCCTTTGGCAAATGGGTCAAAAGAAGGACTTGACAGGCTTAGAAAAGTCACAATAGTGGATATATCTGTGCAGAGTTGGATGCAGCACGTCTTACAAAAATTGGGCCAAAGTCTTCTTGAGCGCTGTGATCATGATACCAAAACATCAACGTTTCATTCACAATCAGTTCAACCAAGTGGTTCGCAAGCAATGCGTTTGGTGGAAAGATGCACTTGCCACCAGTTTTGGGCCATATTTCGAGACTGCAAACATCAGCTGGAGTTGCCCCAAGCATCAAGATGTGGGGGCACTACTCAGAGACATGGCCAAGGTTAAGAAAGTGCTGAAAGACTGACCACGCTAGGCTGAAAGCAGACACCCAAGCTGAAACGTCGGACGAAAGAGTGGGCAAAGAATATGTCTCGAAGACGGTCGATTTTCTAATAGGTTTTATGGACTGATGAAATGAGAGGTGGTCTTGATTGGGCCGAGATGGATGGCTCACGTGGTCACTGGATTGGTAAGAGGGCAGAGAGCTCCGTCTGACATCAGACACCAGGCCAAGGTGGAGGTGGGTTCTGGTTTGGGGCTGGTATCATCAAGATGAGCTTGTGGGGGTGGGGGGCCGTTTTTGTCACAGTGTTGAGGTATGGAGTCAAGCTAAATACACCAGTCACTACTTGGCCAGTGTTCCTGGAAGACCCTTCTTTCAAGGCTGTGGTAGCAGGAGGAGTCTGCATCCTTCAAGAAAATGCATGATTTTCATGCAGGACAATGCTCATATCACACACGTCGCAAGTACTCCTTCCAAAAGAAATCGTGGGCTTGGGCAAGAATTAGGTAGTATAAAGATAAGCAACGAATGACATGGCCAATCACTTGTTCACCTGATCTGAACCCCATTTGAGTAACTGTGGTCCATCACACCAAATGTGTGATTTACCAGTGATGGGAAAACAGTCACCTCTCTGAACTCGTGTCTGGTGCGTGCTGTGGTTGCTTTTGCTGCACGGCAATGTTTGATGGTGACAGAGTCAAACACTGACATGAATCCATGGATGGCTGCTTTTGAGTGTCCTTGCAAAGAAAGGTGGCTATTTGGGTCACTGTGTTTGTTTTTGTTTTTGTTTTTTGAATGTCAGAATGTATATTTTTTTGAATGATTGAGATGTTTATATTGGTTTCACTGGTAAAAATAAATAATTGAATGGTGTATAAATTAGTTTTTCGTTAAGGTTGCCTAATAATTCTGCACATAATAGTTTCACCTGCACACACAGATATCTCCCTAAAATAGCTAAAACTAAAAACAAACTAAAAACTTGACTTCCACTAAATATTCAGCTTTTGATATTAAATGAGTTTTTTGTGGTTCATTGAGAACATGGTTGGTTGTTCAATA
>CM070034.1:59145331-59166728 GCA_036250615.1 Ptychadena robeensis | reverse complement strand
CAATAATAAAATTATTCCTCAAAAATACCACGTGCCTAATAATTCTGCACTCCCTGTATATACAATGCCAGCCAGACAAGAGATGGTTTAACTTGCTCTTATTGACTGTTCAGTGAAGGTAGTACTTTGACCACCACCATTCACTAAGTAGCCTGCAAGTTAAGCAACCAGCTGGCAAAGAATTCTTAGCTTGAAATTATTAAAATTTTTGCTACACATATTTAGCTTAAAATAAATCGTTCACTTCAAAATTATGTTAACATAAACTCGCTTATTCATCATCTTAATTCCATGGTAGTTGATGGGTTCAGTAGTTTAAAGAAGAAATATAAGATTGTTTTTATATATCTTTAGCTCAATGAGACAAGAGTAGCATAGAATAAATGGAAAGCAGTTATTACATGTAGGCTGGTACACTTCAATATATAAATTTTTTGTTTTGCGGCTTAAATATACCTTATTTGAGATAGTGTAAGCACCACATAGAAAGGGAAATGTTGACAATACACTAGATAACTTCTAGTCTTGCAATGTAGAAATGAGCATAAAGCATGAAAACTGTGCAGCAAATCAACATATGATGCAGAACTTGAATATATAATGAACACTATAGAATGCGATAACAAAAGGAAAGAAGATTATTATACTGAATAGATTTAATACAGATGTACGGAATTGAAATCCGGATAGAATTTAATTACATATGTTGAATTAGAGAAAGAGATGCTGATAGCATAGGTGTTTTGAGGTTGCATGGTCCTTGCAACTAGTTTACACACTCATAAAGAAAATAAAAATACAAACATAGAAAACAAAAGCAACCATGTATATTTCCCGGTAATTTAATGTACCTGTTTAGTAGGTTCCTATTATCACTGCAGGTTAATGCTTCCAGTAGTATTTTCTTTTCTGAAACAGCTGTTGTGGAATGAAATTTCATCCAGATAAACTCCCATACATCTTCATCCATTAGGGAAACGCCTGTGCAGTAGACAATATCCCGGACGTTGGGTGGAATTCTAAAGAATCAATTACATACAGAACATTATCTGTCTCTGAAACATATGCAATTAGGTACACACTAGTGTTGAGCTCGAATATTCAAATTTCGAATATATTCTGCGAATATCGGCTATTCGAGAATTCGCAAAATTCGCGAATATGGTGGCGGATATTCGCAATCTCGAATATTTGCATTGGGATGCTTATGGGCATGGATTGCGAATATATATTCGCAATGCGAAAATAGATAGCACATGTGACTACGAATTCGAATATTGCCTATGCCGCTCATCACTAGTACACACAATGGAACATAAAAAGTTACTATCTTTACATGAATAGAGACAATTGCACATTGACCAGTTTAAGTCCCTCCCAGTCCATTCAGGAATTTAGAGATTATAGGATTGTGATCATGCGATGGTTTGTAAATATTTTGTAATTGATTACTGTACAGTCAGTGGTACACAAAATCAAAGCATTATAACTTTTTGCAATTTATCCAATAGATCTGGGAAACTTGAAACAATACAATGGAAATCATAAATGTCAGCTATTCGTTTGGAATTACCCTTTCCTCGGAAAACACCACATATGTTATTGTTATGCCATTTCATGTTGGAACAAATTGGTATGATTTTAAAAGTAAATAAAAGAACAAACTAAACAAATTGTAAGCATACGTTTTCTAAATACTCAACATTAGATATTTTTTCTTACCCATCCAAAAAGAAAAGTTAGCCACTTCATTAACCCACTGGGGTAATAGTTTTGAAGACAACACATAATATTCCCTTTATGTTTTGATTTGCTCAATGTGATTAAAAACTGAGAAATTTGAAGGCCAATCTTACACACTTCGTTATGTTCCTCAACCTATTCTACAAGCTTGGCAGGGTGGTTTGGTGAGGCTACGGCCATATTATAATAAGTAGCTGAACTGAACCATATTCAACAGCTTGATCTCACATCTTCATTACATAGTAGCATTGTTCACAATGTAGAAAAATGAAATGTATGGATCCTGATACAGTGGAATTTAAAAGATGTATTTCCAATCAAATGATAAGGTTTTCTTTTTTTTAATACTATGGATTTTATTAATAGGTCAGGTTTAAAGAATAAAAGCAGATGCTAATGTTTGTTATAATTTTAAACTGGCATAGATGTACTTAGCACCTGGGTTAAATAAGCAAAAGGTAATCTGAGAATACAATTCATATGGCCTCTGTTATTTAGGTAGGTATTATGTATTAAAAGTAACATCCACATAAATACTGGGACCCAAGCTTTCCCCAATGAACATTGGTCAGAGTACAAAACTGTTTCTACAACCTCCGAGAATAATGCAAGGCATCACACTACTGTCATTCCCAGATTAAGACAAATGTACCTACAGCTGTTGTGTTCAATGTATGTGAACCCTTTAAAATGTTCTTGTTTTAAGTAAATGTTACCTGAAATCCATCTGATTTTCAAACAAGCCTTAAAAGTAAACAAAGAAAACCCCCAAATGAAAAAAAAGTATATTTGGTCATGTATGTACTGAAAAAAAGTATACAATATTATATCTGTGTAAGGCAACTGTAAATGATTACCTCAAATTTGATCAAATCTGAAGGTGAAATTGGATGTGAGTATGGAGGAGGAATTGTTTCATTGTGCTTTTTTAATACTTATATTTTTGGACAATATGACTGGTCTTCATCTACAAAGCTCCACACACAGAAAATTGTATTGCACTGTGCATTTGGTCATCTTTCCTTTGTGGAAATCAAATTCATTTTCATCAGTTTGTGCTCAATTAGGTCTTCTGTGGTATTGGACCATACAAGCTATGTAACTTTAGTGCTTGCCCTTCCTTCGACCCATTTTAGTAGGTACGAACCACTACATAGTATTAACCGTAATTTTTTTTTTAACTACCTGACTACCTAAGTTAGTTGCATAGCCCCTGAACATGGTACTTTCACCAAAATTGCTGATGATGTAGGGAAGGGTTGTACCCCCCCCCCCCCCCCCCCCCCCCCCCCCCCCCCCCCCGTTCGCCGGCGAGAAGGAGATCTCTATTCTTTCTCCGGCAGGATCAGAAGCAGCGAGATCCCGGCGGAGGAAGAATCTTTTCACTAGAAGACCGGGCATGAAGCCGGTCTCCTAAAAAAAAAACGGTTCGACGTCAGTGACGTCACATCCGGTATCTGGAACACATAGTTCCTGGTTACGGGAGTCGGATGTGACGTAACTGACGTCACTTCCTGTTCTCGAGCCTTTTTTTTTTAGGAGACCAGCTTAATGCCCGGTCTTCTAGTGAAAAGATTCTTCCTCCAGCAGGATCTCGCTGCTTCTGATCCTGCCGGAGGAAGAATAAAGATCTCCTTCTCGCTGGCGAACCGGGCGGGTCGAACACCTGTACTGCTCGCTGGCGAGAAGGAGGGCGAACATCTATGTTCGCTGCTGAACTGTCCGCCTTGTGGGCAGTTTGGCCATCACTACCCACAACCATTCTCTACATCTCCTGCAATTGTGGTGTTGATACCTTTTTCTGGGGCTTTGCAATTAACTCTCAAATAAACTAGTAACATTCTGTGACCTCCCCTACAGGAAACAACCCATGGGTTTAGACCCTTGGTAAAGTAGGTCCTCACCTTTTTCTTATCATGCCATTCTGAGGAGACAACAGCTGACACTTCATATTTTAGTTTGATTAATGTTTTTGATGACCACTGTGTGTGTTTTTGTATATATTATATACACATATTTATTTTAACATGTATATATCATATTTTTACTTTAAATATCAATAATCCACTTAATTCTTATACGAATTGCTAATATGACCAAATAAAAAACATTGTTGATATTTTAAAATACTGAATAAACATATTATTTTGTACAGTAATAATAAATCAAATTAATGCAATAAGTAAAAATAATTAAATAGTTGCTCATGTATCAACTACTGCATCTTTCACAATGCAATAATTTGCATAGTTTATTTCCCAGAAACTATGACAGTAAAAAAAAAAAAAACGGACAAACAATAGGATGCAAATTTAGTGATCTGTTTATTCAAAGCTCTTCAAATGATCATCCCTGGCCTGCTATCATCAGCACTGATGATATGTTTTCATTAAGCATTATCTTCACTATTGGCTTCCTGGCATTTCGTCTTAGCTGTGCATTTTAAAGCAATTATCTTTATTTGTTTTAAAATATTTGTTGACGGAATTACTATGTATAATTATGGAAAGTAGTAGACAATTATTTTATCTCTAACAACATGCAATCAAGCTATGGAATTCCGTGTGACATTTCATAAGAGATAAAAGACAGCCTGAGCTTTAAAAGAATGCACTAACACCATAGACGCGTCTGTCTGGATTGTAATGTCTCACTATTTGCAAACATAATGATTTTGAAAGTGTTGATCATTCCTCACTTTAAAGTATAATTAAGGTAAATTTTCAAAACAAAACAAAATCTCAGGTTTTATAGTAGGTGATAGTAAAAATTTGCATGTTTAGAATTTTGAAAAGCAATATGCCAACCTAGTTTGAAGATGTTTAGGTTATATCCTTCTGTAATTCATAAAGGCTAGTCAACTTTTGCAAGACCAAACAGATTAACAATGTTAAAGGAACCCTTTTATTCTGGGTTATAATTCATAATCATATGCTCTAATTGCATAGTAGGTGTGCTAAATGGTCTCTTTTGTATCATTTATGAATGTCTTGAGATGTTAAATGATTACAAAAAAAACGTACATACTATTCTCCAGTGATGATGGGTCAAGCGGCCCTTCATCCCCTACCACTGCATTAAGATGTTGTGCCCCTCAACCCCAAAGGACAGCCATTAACCATGTACCTTCTTCACATGTGTGCTGGGATTACAGTGTACAGCTCAATTTCTGTACAGCCATGAAAAAGTGTTTCTTTTGAAAGATTTTAATGACATTTCTGCATACAAAAACATCAAACAATATTTACTGCTAATAAAGTGTTTTACCTTTGTCTATTTTCAAAAGAAAACATCTGGATATGAGACTCATCAGCTGCACTCATCTTCTTTAAGATGGTTGAATTTTTTTGACTAGCTGACTTTGTGGGTTGATTGCAAAGCTCCTGAACATCATATCATGGCCAAAAACATCACCACCTGAGACCGTATAACACTTACCAGTCATATGACAGCGGGGAGGGAAAATTGGTAAATGGATGCAATTTGTACATTTTTCACTTACAGGTGTAATAATTTCCATTCAAAAGTAACAATGCTTCCCCCCAGAGATACACCACAGTGAGTTAGTATCATCACCCAAGCACAGGAAGTGTGTTACTGAAAGCATTGGCAGGACAATATAATGAACCAACTCAGTAAAGAAAACTAATGCTTCTTTTACTTCTAAGTTGCAATATATTACATTCCTTTTATTGGCTATAGATACATTTAAAAATTCAGTAGAATTTGGGCTTTAAACATTTCTTATGTAAGTTTCATTCACTCACATGATACATTGGTTAAGGTGAAATGCCAAAAGCACCAGTTTTTTGGACTCTTCTATTTTGCTCACTTCCTGTGACTTTTTAACCTTAGGGCCTCTTGTGAGGTCCAGATGTACCAAAAGCACACCATAGACTTTAATGAATTTTTTTATGTTGTAGGCCTGTAACTTCCTAAAATATGTCCGTACCAGGGACTAGTAGACATCCTGAATATAATAATGTTGAAACACAATTATTTACAAAACAAAGTAAGTTAAAACATTTTAATAAAAGGTATTATTTAAATGATAAAATCTCTAAAATACCTATTTTGTATGAAAGATTTCAAAACAGTATGTATTTATATTTGTTTTTTATTTATAATAAAATGTATTCAATTATTCAATCATCAGTTATCACTATATTCAGTACAATTTCCTTAGGCACCCTCATTCCCCTGGTGTGATGGACCTGGAGACATCACACCAAGGGAAAGAGGTTTAACTTCAAAGGGGCACATCTGGGGATTGACACTGAAAACAGACTTCTCCATAGAGAACAGTTTTTTGTGATTTACTTTTAAATCTCCTGCCACCGCCCTATTGTGACACCATCAAGTCACTCCACGGGGGGAGGGGGGAGAGAATAGGATCTGCAGCAGCCTCTTCAGCAGATTTGTTGGAGCCACCGAAGCCGCGAGGATCAGTGAGTTTGCGGTGCCGGGCTCCAATCTCCGCCAGACGAACCCAGCTTTTCCCAAACAGTTCAGCACTGGATGATGGTCTGGGTTCGTTAGGAACCGCGGGGGGTCAATTGCATCTTTTACAGGATGAGATGTAATTAAGTTTACCTATCAGGCGAACAATTTGTGCCTAACAGAAAGTGAAAAGAAGTTTGTGTTAAACTTTTCAGATGGTGTGCTCCTTTATTCTACAAACATGCCACTTCGTAAAACGTGGACATTTAAATGTAACTGTCCTTTATGAGCATATGTAAAATATACTTTTTATTCTTACATTTGAAATTTGGAATAGCGTTCTCTGGTTTGCTAGCTATTCTATCTGCATTTCCAGTAATAGCATGACTAAACAGCTGTTAGAACAACCCTGCAGCAAACCTGTCATCTCTAGTCTTTCTTGTCCATCTCTCTTTATCTACTCCGACTCATGTAATCTTCTTTGCTGCGTGTCAGATGTGGAAAATGTTCAGAGAACTTCTATTAAACATGCTGGGCTTTGAAACATTTTACATAACTGATACAGTGAAGCATGTAAAAGTGATATATGGAGATCTGAGGGAACAACACTGCCTCAAGATTGTCATTCTCCTACAATGTGCTGTCTATGCAATAAGATCTGTAAGTCGACTGTCTTTATGGTATTTTCTGTGGCTAGACAGTGTTCAGTTTATCTTTTGGCTGTGAAATTGTGTTCTGCATTACTACATAATCTGCAGTTCATTTATTGGTATGCTTTTGCAGTACATGACCTTTCTTAACCACCGTGACACATATTTCAATGACTAACTTGAAAATGTTGTATTGACCTGTGCAACTCTGAGCAGGAAACGTTATTTATTTGAATTCTAAGTTATGAAGTGTTCCAATACATTCCTGAGAAGATTTCCTCTTCTTTCTAGAAGTAAGGGATAGATGAAGCCAGCATATAACTGGCTGCTAAGATGTATATAAAAACTGTAAATCTGAACATACTGCAGCGTATCAGTTCTTAGATATGGTGGTGGCATGAGTGACTTTTTTTCCTCTTTATTTTCAATGGATTCATGTCCTAGGGTCACAACCCTCACATGTCTTGCTGACTAAGGAACAGCATAAACAACACAAAGGAACAGCACCCTAGGGTAGGAATCACAGCACCTTCCCATCACATTCTGTACAAACATTTGTATGGGGTAATGGGCAGTCTAAAGTAAAACAAGGTATGTAAAGCTTAGAGCTAAAAGAAATGGTATAGGGCATTTGGCAGTCTAATGTAAAAACAAGGTATGTAAAGCTCTAAGATAAAGAAATATGAGCATTTAAATTGCATGCAGACTTCAGTGACTTTATATTCAGCAGTAACGGAGAATACAACGGAGCATACTAAAAGCATCAGGTATTTAACTGTGGAATAATTTTTTTGTTTTACATCCCCACATTTTACTCATGTTGAACTCAAGGAAAATTGAATATGGAAGACATGGCTTTATAATGTGTCTGTCTCCACATTGAGGGCAATGACGCATCCATTGAAAAGCAGGTGCATTTTGCCCTCAGAAGTAAATAGGGTGCGTTAAGTGCTGCATTAAAATAACACAATGCTTATTGCATGATAAACATGGGGAAAATGCACCTGTGCCCCCTGGATGTCATGGACATGTTGACTCTGGTACAACTGCACCCTGAGTTGATACATTTCTATTTTCTTTTGAAGAAAAAGGATCATTTCAGGAACGTTTAGCAAGAACACATACATTTTAAACAGACATTTATAGCAATCTTTGACTGGCAGATAGAAATTAGCCAAAAGTTCATTGCAGCTATCTTGTTGATACAAACCTATCTTGCTGCTGGCCAACTTCAATACAGCACTCATTAAAAATAAAACACAGTGAAGATGGCCAACAGCAGAACATCTTAATAGAAATAACTGTCAAAAGAATGCTAGGTAAAAAGAGTACACAGATAAATGTTTCCCTACAAAAATGAAAAGGCCAGCAGCAGGGCAATATTAAAAACTGAATAGATTACAAATGAGACTTTGCCACAAGAATTATGATATTGCAGAGAATACAAAAGGGTAAAATAGGCCAGTATTGGGATACTTTTAATCCAGGCCATATTTATCTTGAGGTATAGTAGTCAAGTGTCTTACTTCAGGAGACAGTGGGATGGAAGCATACACTCAGGACAGAGCTAAGTCCTTAGCTGTCCTTTCTCTCTCTATTGGGGGATACACCATATTGGGATCTCTCTCCTGGATTGGTCCATGGCTGCAGAATGTTGTTGGATTAATTACGCAAATCAGACAAGTTTTTTATGCTACAAAAATTTCCTGGTTAAGCCCAGTTGGGGTGAACGCGTAGAAAAATGTCAACAAGACATTTGTTGAACTACTACTATATAATGATGATTGGCATGCCACCAATCTGTGACTATGTAACAAATGTTTAGTGAACTTTAGTGACTTTTAAAAATGTCCGCCGTCCGCCCGTTCGCGGACAGATTAAAATTCCCCGCCTCTAGACAGTACGGGTGTTCGACCCGGTGGTATCATTAGCAGCGAGATCCCTCCGCAGGAAGAATATTTCACTGAAGACCGGGTAGAGAACCCAGTCTTTCAGTGAAAAACCAGCTTATAAACCCGGATGTGACGTCAATGATGTCACATCTGGCACCTGGAACGCATAGTTCCTGGGTGTGCTAACCGGATGTGCGGGCAGTTCGGCCATCACTACAAATGTTATATATGCCGGTAAAGTCTGTAAACATAGCAATTAAATGTATAAATCTTGATAAAGCTGAATTGGACATCATATGTATTTATTGCCGTTAAAGTCCTTGACTCCGACATCTCTCTTTTAAAGATGTGTTGGGGTTGTGAAAACAAGGGTTTCCCAACCCCAACAAACATTGATTACATCTTTAGATTTAATAATCATCTCATATGTTTAATAGACAATTACCATATATACTCGAGTATAAGCTGACCAGAGTATGAGCAGAGGTACCTAATTTTATCTACAAAAACTGGAAAACCTTATTGCCTCGAGTATAAACTGAGGGTGGGAAATGCAGATAGTGGAATTTTCTAAATGAGAAACATAGAGAGAAAGCACCATTGCCCCTAGGAATTAATCAAACAGGATTAATACTAGTGCCACACCCTCAATAAAGTTAAGAGAACACAGGTTTATTGTCATGGGTTCTCAAGGCAATTCTTATGATTGAAACATGAAAATAAATGACCATTTAAATAGTCATTATTATTATTATTATTGGGACCAACACATGGAGTGGAAACTTATTCTCATTTGAATCAAAAAGAAGTAGTGGAGTGTTCTATTTAAACTAGTAACAGTAACCGGCCACCAGATGGAAGTGTGGAGTTTGTTTACATTAGATCAGCTGTTGTCGGGAAACACGTACTTCACAGAAACTGAATGCTGAGGAGGAAGCTCCGCGCTGCCTGCAATTCAGCCACCTGGGATCCAGGACAGGTGAGTGAACCCTGACTCCAGTATAAGCTGAGGGGAGCTTTTCCAGACCATTTTTTGGGTTGAAAAACTCAACTCAGCTAATTCACAAGTATATATGGTATATATTTTGTAGATTAAACATTACATAAGAAAACTGTTGAGATGAACAATGACATTTTAAAGTTTCCATTCCTTTTTACTAAAAGGACCATTCATTTTATAGAGTAGTGAATGTGACTTTCACAAATACTGTTGGCAAAGCAATCACTGACATTTTCAAGACATGCACTTAGGAAGCTCAACTCCTAAGAAAATTCTGCAGCTTTATAAATATGAGTCACATAACCAAAATATAAAATTTTATATAAGAAACTTTACATTTTTGTTTCTGCAGCTACATAATTACTTTATTATGTGATCATTTGGAACTAATTCTAATTTAAAAAGTTAAATGGGAATGCAATGCATTTCCTCATGAAAGTTTCATTATAATATTCAATTTTACAACATTTGTATTAGAGAAAAGTTCTGTACACCAGTTATCTCCAGTAGGAACAAATGGCCCTACCTAAAGCACATACAAATCTCACAAATTCAGAATAATTAGCATATTTTTAATTTCAGCAAAGTTACAATAAAATGATATACATTTGTAAAATAGAAGATATAATTACTTATCTTCTGGGCAAATTGTGTTCTAATTTCATAAAATGTAATTGAATGCATTTCATACTATTCTTTAATTAAGTGGAAAATTGAAATTCCACTTAGAACCGCAACTTTTAAAACAAAAATCTAATCTGTGAGCCATTCTTTAACTAGTTTAAAGCTATGTCACTTCTAAGAATTATGAATAACAACTCATTAATATGTACAATGCTGTGAACAGAAAGAAGTGCAGTATAAATGAATAGAAATGCATTCAGCCTATTAAATATGGACAATTTATCAATTTTTTTTAACTCATATAATGAAACCTCCAGCTTAAGTGTTTCAGACAGCATGTAATTGTTATGTGCCAATAGCTTCTTAATTAAATAACTTATGGTGGTATTATTTTTATTTTATTATATTATTTTCTATGATAAAGTTAAGAGATTGTCCAGCAAAAACGTGGATAAGAAAACTCAGCAAGTGTTTATGATTTGAAACACAGATTTTTATATTTTATGAGCAGATTCCCTTCCAGTGCACAACAAACAGTTTGTACCGAGTGAAACCTTAACAAACAGGAACAAATTAGGACACATAAAACATTTCTTTTGGAGGTAGCAAATTTTTTGGCTCCTGCAGAGGTGAGCTTAATGTTCCTACTAAACTGGTGAAAGGTTCTCTGTTCTCTGAGACCCTACCGTTTTTTTTTACTTTGAAGATTGCTGACGGGTATGTGGCGGGGCTGGCACATATATTAGGCCTGTAGAACATGAAGATAAAAGTTTCCAACATATAAAAATATGTCAACCTTTAAAACTGTATATCGGTGTGCTTTCTGCATATCTTTTTAGCAAAATTCCCCCCAAACAATACAATAGAATCCCACATATTAAGGATTTGAACAACCAAAACTCTCAAACAACCAAATGCAACCTAGTACTGTATTGCTATTATGCCTCTATCGATATTGATTTAAACCACACCTGTAAAAAAAAGGTGAAAAAACCTGACCTGCAATCCAATAATCCATATTGCACCACATCACTCCTCATCTCCTGTGAGGTTTTGCTGCGTGGTCAGCAGCTTTTTCAGTGCCGGTGCTATGGATAGACCCCAGGACACCAGCCCTGTCCAATCTCATTGGTTTGCCTGCTCAACTGAAAGCAACAGTGTTTCTGTTGGAGCACTGATGCTTTAAATCAGTGAGCGGGCACACAAGCCACAAGCAGGGTGTAAAGTTAGTAACTCTCCCTCCTAACTTCCCACTCAGCTTGTCTGAACAATATGTGGGGTGAGAATTATGCTTACCTGTACTGTGTTCCAAAAGCTAGAAGTGGCTTTACAGGGGGCGCCATTTCATTCAATATCGTTTTTGGTAAGCAGTGTCACTTCCAGTAAGTTACTGGTTACCCTCATGATTGTCCATTTAATATTCTTTGGCACTGAGCCTTAGCTTTTCTGTTTATCAGTGACAATTACATTCCCTTCCTGAGTCTACAGATATATGGTTTCCGCATTGAAAACCATTATATTTGGTCATCTAGTGACCGTTTGCTTTACTGCAGTTAATAAACTCCCCAAGGATGGCAGGAAGATATTATTTTAAGAAGTAGAGAATGCAACTGCAGAGGCTCCAGGGAACTGCAGATAAGTATATTTGTTAGTCTTACTTACATAAGTAAACATTTAATGCATTTTTTTCACCAGTATAGATCTGGTTTAAAATTGTGTATTATGTTTCCTATAAGTGAATAGGGACTCTCAACCAACCAGAAACTACCAGAATGTACCAACCCCAGTGGCTGCTACATAATGGAGAGTTTATTGTACATGTAAATATATGTACAAAATTCACCCTAAGTGGTGTCACACCAAAAATACATTGTTTATTTAAAAAAATAAAGGAATAAACTAAAGGAACAATTTTTCCCTTTGATTTTTATTGCACTATATTCCCTTTGGATCATTGTACATATTAATGAGCTCTTCTAAGGCACAGCAGGATGTGAGACACCTGCAATTTATCCATATGACTAAAGAACTAAGACTAAAGGAGCTGACTTACAGGAGATAATTTGTTACCTTTCAAAACCGATCACTGAGAGGAAACAGCAAAACAGATAATGTGCCATCATATAAAGTGGAAAACAATGCTGTCTTCTATGATTTCCATCAGTTATATCAATATTATAGAGGAACTACAACAGACACAAATTGCCATCTGAACAGTAATGCTTTTCTTCCTCCATTCACAAATTACTGTGCACATTAGGAAGGGCATAGGGCATCAACAACTATGCAAATTTAGGTTTATCATTAAATCCTGGTGACCTGGTTTGAACATGGAAAAAATAAGGTAAGAAAAATTACGGCAAATGATGTCAGTGATTTTAGTACAAAACTCTTCATGAATATGCATTCAGACCAACTTGTTTACTACTGATTGAAATGACATTGGTGGATAGTCGGGGCTATGAAAAATAAATTTTAGGGATTGTAACCATTTACACTGCAATATACAACCTGGTAGTATAATTTATACCATTGTAACATTTCACCATCCACCACCACAAAATATATATTTAAAAAATATTATCAGGTTTTGTGGAAATGAAAACAGAGGTGGTTTCAAAATTGGTGCTTTCTCTATATTTTTCTCATTTAGAAAACTTCACTATCTGACTCTGCATTTCTCATCCTCTGCTTATACTGCTTATAATCATGTCGGCATAATGCAACTTACTTTAGTAAACCCAAGCCTACTCTCACTTCTTGGACAGCCCACTCACACATCATTGCAAATAACCTAAAAAAGTTTTAGTGCTAAGGGGCAATCAGGGCACATTTTACCAAAAAAAAGCACTGCATATGCAACAATCCACCAGTTTGATGTTGCACTATATTCATAGCAGACAATTGCACTTGAAAACGTGTTAAGCATAATCAATGGGGGGAGTATTAAAAAAACTTGTAGGTATCTCAAACCAGGAGTAAAGACATAAAGCCGGCCATAGACGTCCCGATCTATGGCCGACATTTAGCAGACTCTTCACAGCGTGGTGACATCACCACGCTGTGAGCAGTCTGCTACAGAACGGACAGGAATCCTGTGTGTTCCACTAACACACGGGACTCCTGTCAGACTGTAGCCAATTAACTCGGAGAGGGAGGAGACTCCCCCTCCGAGTTAACAGCCTGCAGTGCAGGAACAGAGGATTGTGCAGAAAAAAACCAGCAGGACGGATCTGTGTGCGATCCGACCTGCCGGCTTTTTTTCTACAAAACTCAAGATGGGCTCCCTCATAGCTCAGCGGGAGCGAGCACACAGGTTGGTCTGCTACAACTATGGTCGGGAATCGGCCCGTCAATGGGGGGCTTTAGAGGAAAAATTTCACGATTTTGTTAGAAACACCTTTGCTGGAAAAAACGTATAGCAGCTTCACTCCAGTCTCACAGCAAGTTTTAACTATTCATCAAGACTGCAGGCTGATCCCAGTGATCAGTTGCAGGTAATTGCAGTTGCAGGTAATTGCAGTAGATTACCAGCACAAGTTCTTTATGAGGCCAGCTTGTGTCAAAGTATAAGCTCCTAATTACAGTTTGTTTCAGTCCCCTTGTGCTGTGTCTAAAGCCCCCCATACACCACATGCAATTTCTGTACAATCAACTTTTCTTCTACCAAAACCATGTAATATGAGGAGCTTTCTACACCTTCCAATCACTATGTATTCTATCAGGGAGGTCACTATACTACATAGTTGTTGGTATATCTTATGGAAATTGTATGAAGGAATCTGAAGGTGTATGGGGGGCTTTACACAGCCAGACAAATGGCTATTTTTTGTGCATATTCCACACTTGTTTTAATGTGTTTTAACTGATGTTGTGGTATGGTGAGGGTAAAGATTACCAGTTGTTTAAATATTGTCACTTCGCATAATAAATGTTATTTTTGTAAAACATACCCAGGTAGCTCCTCATCACCGTAAATTTTTTTTTTTGTAATATGCATTTGGTTTGGGGCTCAGCATTATGGGTAAAACCTATAGGAACTCCATATGTCCATATGATTTATTTTATAATAGTCTGCTCACACATCATTAAGAGAATGTTAAGCTGTCCCGGAGGAAAGAGGACAATGTCATCATTGGAGGAGAACTGGAAAGACACTTTAGAATATTAGACTGACAGGAAAAATATATATAACTTGAATAAACAATGGGGTTAGCTGAACTTTAATTTAATCAAATAACAATATAAAATAAAATCAATAGCTTCATAATTTTACTTTACAGACTTCGTTGACATAATGCTTGTTCTGAATTAGTCAATCCTGGAAAGGTTCACTTAGCAGATATGCTTCTTGTGAACAGACGTAATGAACCTACATTGTAAGTTGTTGTTGCAATTACAAATTACAATTACAAATATCAGCCATACCTACTTCTACGCTACCTTCCTATTCTGCTAGTGAAAAAAAATCTACATTGTTATAAAAAGTATGTACTTCCTAGCAATCTTGTGAAATACAACCACCCAGTGGACATGACATATTGTGAGCGGTGCTATCTGAATACTTATTAAGGACAGTTTTTTTTTTAAATCCTCCCATTTCTCTTTCACTGCAAATCAATATGAACCTAAATCTCTTCTTTACTTTGTCCATAATTAAGAGTGAAATGTTTGCTATAGCAAATTTTAATAATGAACAGTAAACATTCATTACTTCTAATTAATGTAAAAGAAACAATGTTTACTTTTGGCTCATTGTTATTAATTAAAATTATCCTCATTGAGTTCAGTGTGCACATTACTGTATATAAAGGTGTATTTTATACTTATAGACCTAATAATATTAATATAAAACCTTCTAGAGGGCACAAAGTCTGGGAATATTATAACACTTAAGCATTAATCCATCACAGGAATATAAAAATATTATTATTCTGGCACTGTACTTGCTGGCTGTACTGGCTATGGTCTGGAACTAAGGGCACTCCCATATCCCCTTTTTCCTCCGTGCAGAGTGGGTTTACTACTTTTCAGGAATAAAAAATATTTAATATTAAATGAAAGGCATTCAATAATAAACAAGATTTTTGGGGGCCTGTAAAAAAATTAACATTGAGGTCTATGAACACTTAAAAAAAATTTCACCAGTAATAGTCAATAATATGATCATATTGATCATGATCATTTTACATGTGTACTTATTCTTTTATGTGTAGATTGTTATTATCCTTTTGGGATGGATTAATAAATAACACTTGCAGAAATACACAGCTTGCACACATACTTGCTAAATATATAGATGTGCTGAAATACTTTTCCCACTGATAATAACATGGAAAAGGAAAGGAGGAACAAGTATGAACATTTTATCCCCTCACCATCGAGGATGAGCTCTCGACCCATTCCAATGGATTCAAAACTCCACTCATATAGTGTGTGTACATGTACATATGTATTAAAATTGGTATACCTATAATGACTTCAATGATACTTATGATGATAATGTGTTTAATATTGTCAGCAACGGGAAATACATGAAAATCTCCTAAAGAAGCCAGATGGCCAAAAGCGTCGAAATAGTGTTCCCTACTCAGCACAGTAATTTCTACAGTAACATCTGAGTGTGAGGATAATTTTTTGAAAATTTATTCTTTTATATTTTACTTGATTATCAAGGATCACAACTAGTGAATTGTTACTGACTAACTGATGAATCATATGTACTGTAAACACGCTGTTATATTTATTCTGTAACAATAAATGATGTATGTTTGTTTAATGACCATTTTGTCGACATTGGGTGCCTTAAAAGTCCCCCTTTTGAAGTCCCTAGTTCTCAGGTTGGAGAGTGAAAGTGTAGGTGTTGAACGCACCTGTCCTTCACGCTCAAAGTTTTTTGGTACAAATCACATGACACATGCCTATGTATTTGTTTATGTAATCATCACTGGATGGAACTGAAAAAAAGAATTCCAATATGTCAACATGATTGTAAATGTGAGTCCTTTATTAATGTATTCAAATAATATATTTTCATACTAACTTTGAACTTTGTTTTCATATTTCAGTTTTGAGAATATGTGTCATTCTAGCATTATACTAATTATAGTAGCTGAAAATCGTAACAAGTTTATAGATTTGTCATAATAAACTGATTGGTACACATTGATTTAACTGCTTTGTGGCCACACATGTAATTTGTTACTAGCATAGGTCATGACCTCTATTTGATACAACATGCCTTGGGGGTTATGTAATAAATTACACTACATCTAAAATTCCCAAATGACTATGATAGATTACCGTGACTCTGTACTCTGAAAGCGCTGTCACAAATAGTTTTGGGTTTCTGTTTTAGAACCTTCAGCTACAACAGGAGCTGTTCGAATTGTGCACAATAAAAAAAAAGATTAAAAGGAGCAATGGAAGCTTACCTGCAAGTTTTTAAATTCACAAACAAATTAAGGTGGGTTCTCAAGGCATCTCAGATCAGTACTCAGGGCTGTATCATAAACATAATTCTTAAATACCTTAAGTGTCTCATTACATTTTATATACCTATTGTACGTCTTACCACAACATTCATATACACTCTATACTCTAGGGAACTTAATGTTTTTCAGCTTCTCTATTTGCATTTTAATGCTGAATATTTTCCTATAGCGTTATGTAACTTAAGTTTTATTGATGAGCACTGTTTCTGTGTTGCAATTGAAAAAAAAAAATACATATACTACAAATGCTAAATTACAGATACAGAAAAGGTTAAATATTTATGAAACATTATAAGCAAATAAATGTTTTTCATTTTTCAAAAGGCAACACAAAATTTGTATTGGAGACCATTTCATATGGATCTTATGGCTTTTTTTTAAGCTGATTTCAAATCTGTGATTTTTCTCTAGGACGTCAAGTTTTTGTTTACTATAAGCCTTTCTGTGTGAGTTTGTGCTCAGTGCTGACAGCATAACTGGTTGCCTCCGCAGCGGCCCATATTGCCCAATGGGGTATTGCACGGTTAGGCCTGGCTAGAGGATATTAACCTCCCTAACGCACTGCTGAGGTCCAGATTTCTGTACCAGAACGCACCATGGAATTTTTTTTGTGTTGTAGGCTTGTAACTTCCAAAAATCTGTCTGTACAAGGGTCTAATAGACATACTGAATATAACAATTATTTATTATTATAAAAAAGTACATAAAAAAATTATGAAATGTATCATTTGAATGCTTAAATCTCTTGAATACTTATTTGGTATGAAAGATTTCAAAACAGTATTTATTGATTTCAAAACAGTATTTATGTTTCTTTATAATAAAATTTTTATTTTGTTTTGAATTGTATTGGATACAGTTATCACTGTATCCAATACAATGGCATTCTCTGAAAGGGTTAACTTCAAAGATCACATCTGGAATGACAATGGGGGTGATATTCCAGGTGTGCTCTTTGAAGATATCTCAATTTGCACATGAATATCCCAATTTGCACATGAATTGGGTGGCCACGGGACATTCATGTGCAAATTGGGACATTCATGTGCAGATTAGGCTGGTAGAGGTGTCACAGCCGGCTTGCATAAGATCGCACAGACAGCACAGAGCAGAGTGTGCAGCCGGGGATTGTGAGCTTAGCTGGACAGCACTATCTCGTCAGCTGCAATACTGCATAAGCAAGTGCAGGACGAGATAGTGCCGTCAGAAGCGCTAGGAAGGTTAAGTAGTTAGAGCTGGCTAGAGGGTATTGAGCAGTTAGAGCTGGCTAGAGGTATTGCACGGTTAGACCCTGCTAATAGGTATGACCTGGTGTTGTGAAGTATTATGTATTGCGCAATGTCACTAGTGTTTTGCAAAATTGTGCGAGGGTATAATTACCGGGAACAGGCTCAGTCATAAGAACTCAGTGTACGACCAACAGCTGTAAATAACAGCCTTTTGAAGCTATTTGATACAAACTGTGTTTAAGTAAATCCGCTTTCCTCTATATTCAGGTGGAATCATACCTAGGCACTGCAGAAAGAACCTGATAGTTTCTGTAACGTATGTGGGTCATTTACATCGTTAGAATGAATGTCGAATAATTACTGCAGATCTTAAAAATATGGCTGTCCATAGGCGACCGGGAGAAAACCTGGGCTCCACATATCATGTGCACCTGCTGTTCCAGTGGCCTTTTGCCATCCCAATGGTTTGGAGGGAACCACAATACCATATTAACTACTTCTACTTTTGTCCTAGCCTTGATTCAGCAATAAAGCCTGTTCTCCATAATGATTACTTGCCTGTTCCGATACCACCAGATGATGGTCTTGCAACAGTAGAAGGTGATCAGGAATGTGATGAAGCCACTGGCCATGTTCCAGAAACATCAGACCCAGACTATTTGTGAAATAAACCAACGACTTTTACTCAAGCTGAACTAAATGATCTGGTATGTGATTTAAAGCTATCTAAAGATCAAGCTGAGCTTCTTGCCTCCAGACTTAAATAGAAGAGCTTGCTTGTCTTCATTCTTTACTCTTGATAGCTCATTGTGTTACTGCCATGATAGCAATGGACTCTTCAATGGTTTATCACAAGTGCACTGCTCATCTGAATGGTGTCTGTTCATTGATTCTTCACAAGAAGCTTGAAGGCAGTTTTACTGCACAATGATAACTCCAACCCGAGCGTACCAGTTGCACATTCTGTCCATATAAGAACATGAACACTTTGTTGGACATTATTAGTTTTAAGCCAGACCAGTGGCACATCTGGCAGTTACTGGCATGTTGATGGGGATGCAAGGGGGATTCACCAAAAGTGATAGCTGAACATCAGCCATGTCCCGGACTTTTAACCTCCTTAGTGTTCATCACGAGCCCATCTCGTCCAGAGTTTGTGTGAAGAACAAACTCTGGATGAGCTGGGCTCCCATGAAAGCCGCATATCCCCGGAAAGCTACGGCGATGCTGCTTCCAGCCGTGGGGCTCTGTGGCTTCACTGATCGCGTCGCGGTGACGCGGAAGGGGGCGAGGGTGAGCAGTGCCATAGACCTCCATGTTAATGGAGGGGCTTCTGCTCTCCAGACCTCGCTGCCAGTGTCATGAATGACACTGGCTGTGTGGAGAGGGGAGGGGGGAGGGAGGAAATGGCAGGCAGTGTACCTCATACACTGCTGCCATTGCCTGTACCACACTGTTAAAAACGGTGCGGTACAGGCGGTGCGCTAGGGAGGTTAAAAAAGTCCGCCGTCTGCCTGTTCGTGGAGAACTTCAAATTCCCCACCTGTTGGCAGGAAATTAGAATGGAAACTATACCAGAAATTACACCACGACGTCACTTCCGGTATATGGATCGGACAGTTTCTGGTCCCAAATTCAGTGACATTGATCGTTGTCTCTACCCGGTCTCAAGTGAAAATAATTCTTACTCCGGCTGGACCAGGCATGGAAAGGTCTGGCCGAAGGAAGAATTATAGACTTCGAACACCGTGCTGCTCCCCAACGAGAAGAAAAGACCAGGCGCGGAAAGGTCCACCCGGTGGACAATTCGGCCATAACTGTTCACTGAATGCTGCTTTCTGTGCCTTTGGGACAACCGGTCTACTGCAGAACATTATGTCAAGCGCGATTGGCAACCAAGAAACTACTATACACCTGGAACAAGTAGTGTCATGTTTCTGCCTCAGGTTATTCAAAACAAGATTTATCTACCTCCTCTCCATATCAAGTTAGGCTTGGTGAAGAATCTGTCAAGGCCATGGGTAAAGTGAACTCAAGAGCTTTTCAGTACCTTGTGAAGAAATTTCTCTGCATCAGTGCTGGAAAATGTAAAGAAGGATTTTTTAAAGGATCGCAGATTAAATGTATGTTTCAACAGTGTTTAGGGATGCGATTCCCCCTTCTTCCTTGACAGCAATGTTTGCGCATGCCATACATATGCAACACTGTTCAAACGGTGTTCAGAGGGACTTGGCTGGCGGACCCTCTTAATGAACTAGCACAGTTATGCAATATGCTTGTAAGCTTGTTTTGACTTTTGCCCTGAGATACTGAGAAATTTACTTGGCTGCTGTGCGTACATGATTAAGAGTGGGGATTAAAAGTAACATTGTTCATAATTTTAAAACCTGAAGTGATATGGAAAAACCAATTGCAGATCAGAATGCAGCACGAAAATGACTTGAAAATGTGTTTTCATCTCTGATACAGAATTTTTATTTTGTTGCTTTGTGTTATCAAAGTAGTAATACTGCTTGAAATACAATGAAATACAACTCTTTAAATGGCAAAACATGAAAAAGGGCTAAAGATATTTGACAAAAATTTTAATAGATTTTTTAAGTTGAAATTAAAATTTTTCAGTGAAAATATTTTTTGCGAAAGTTCAAATTTTAACTCAATTGATTTTTATATTTACTAACAAAAGAAAAATATTGTTGAATAAAATAAAAAAGAAAAGAAATATAATTCACTTACCGTATTTTTCGCCTTATAAGACGCACCGGCACATAAGATGCGCCCAGTTTTTAGGGCAGAAAATCCAGAAAAAAAAGATTTCATAAGTTTTCACATCAATTGGTATAATGCAATGAATTTAATGGATGCAATATCCAATTCAGTCAGCAGGTGTCACTAGCAGCAGTACACTGTCAGCTGAACACACATCACACTACACTGATCTGAGGAGGAGGAGGGAGGGGGGAGAGGAGAGCTCTGGGCTGTGGGCTGTGTTCCGCTCTCTCTCCTCTGCCGATGTCACAGTCTGCCGATGTCACGGATTCTCATCAGGAACATCGGGTGCTGTAGGAACCGATCTGCTGAGCTATCCACAGCAGGAACATCGGGTGCTGTGGTTTGGTAAGTAGTGATGTCACAAACCCAAATTTTCGGGTTCGCGAACGGCGAACGCGAACTTCCGTAAAAGTTCGCGAACGCGGCGAAAGTGGGGATCATCCTATTGTAGGGGATGGGTCCGACGGCAGTTAGACAGTCAGATAGGAGGCCGAACATAGCTCTTCATCTGAAATGACTTGCCGGGGGGCCGCTGCGTTCGGCGTATAAGGGC
>CM070034.1:59108196-59139118 GCA_036250615.1 Ptychadena robeensis | reverse complement strand
GTCATTGGACAAACTTACAAAATCAGTGAGGGGTCAAATAATTATTTCCTCCACTATAAGTGATACATGTATCCCCCCATTCCCTACACAGATTAAGATTCAATGTTTAAAAAAAACAAAAAACAACTCATTCAGTATACACACACTAATCATAAAGAGGCATATATATTACACATAAACACCAATCATGCAGAGACATATATCATATAAACATACACACATTTCAATCATGCATCATACACACACAAAAACACACACATACTCATACAAATTGTATTTACTTTGTCAAGATGTTAACCAGGCTTCCTGCTTGTCCCTTCCCCAGGCTTCTGATGGCTGGCAGTGGAGGGGGAGGGTAAGGGCACTGTGTCTATTCAGCAGAGGGAAAAGAGGACTGACACCTCAGATGGCCAATAGGCACCCTATTGCTGAAGTTCTCTCTTCTCCCCTCTCTCTGTCTCTGTGTTGGCTGATAGCAGTGTTCTCATATAGATGGCTCAGAATGATACCTTGGCTGCCCACCCTAGGTGCGTCCCCACCCACTGTAATACCTCTACACCCTCCTATTTGGGAACCCCCATTATAAGCAATGGAATCTTAAAGCTACAGAAAAATATGGATGATCCAAACAAATTATCTGGAAACTGACACCTTTCAGCCAATGCAATCTTCATCATGGAGGGGGATAACAAGGCAAGGACTTATGAGATTTCTAAGATGGTTTATACAGAATAAAAAGACATCCAGCAATTAAGATTGGAGCTGAAGCCAGGATGAGACCCTGCTTAATATTGTAATTTCCAAACAACATTGAAGTTATGTGAAAAAGTAAGTTTAATTCTACTTACCGGTTCCTGTTGCTTGAAATCCAGTCAGAAATCATTGTTGCTGCTTCTTGATGGCATTGCTTATTCCCAAAACTGCAAGCCAGCATAATAACTTCTCTTCTGAGCTCCCTAGAACACAAATATATGCATGGAAACCAAAGGTACATATTGTCTTATCAAATCAATTAAATCAAGCATATTGCACATTTATATTCAAGGTTGCAACAATTAAAATTACTATTGTGCTGTACAAGTTTACAATGAAGATTGTTTGTCATTTGTCTGATTTCCAGACAGTTTAATGTGCCAAAGAAATCAAATTTATTTCTTCTGTCATTGCTAAAAACATGTGGTTTTGTTTTTTTATTTCTCATCCTGGACTCTTTCACAATTAATGGCTACGCAGCAAACAGCTACAATTTTCATTAATATATTTATCTCCTGATATAACTTTGCTTTTTATGAACCTTACAGGTAAAATGTTCAAATTACACTTTATGGCTTTATAAGGCTGTAATTCTGATTTAATTACCTTCTTTTATTGTTTAAATGTGCAGTTTGCCAGACAACAGCTTGGAAAACAAAGCATTCACAAATTGTGCATATTCTATGAGGATGCAAATGTAGCCTTAACAATTTCCCTCCTAATTTACTGTAAAGAGTTAAGAACAATAATATGTTTTAAAAGCATCAGCAGTCAAAGATGGCAGCTCTTCAACAATGAACTTTACATGAACGAATCACGACTCATAAAAGCCTGAAATAAATTCTGACATTTTAAGGCGACTGATTCACTTATATCAAAAAGCCTTTCACTTGAAGGCATGTTTAGAACTTTTGTCACTGCACAAACCTGACATTAATTTAACAAGCAATAGGGGAGCAATCAGAAAACAAGCAAAATGTGCTAGTTCAATTTATTTTAGATCAACACATTTCTGAGTGAAATCTCACATTCAGTACTGAAACCGAGGAACACAAAAACTACAACCAAAGGGTAGCAGATTGGCAAGCATCATCTAAAGTGCAAATAAACTTGCACAATTGGAAAATTTGGGAAATAACCATCTATTAAACATTGGCAAATATGTCAAATAGTCAGGTTTTTTGGGGAAAATCCCCATCCATTAAACATTGGCAAATATGATAAATAGCCATCCATTTGTAGGACAAACAATATGTTTTGTATATTTTAAAGATAAAAAATCAAATTAAAGTTAAAGTCCTCTCTCCTGTTTTAAATTATATTGCTGTGGAATTTGACACTCCTAGATCAGTGGATCAGCAGGGGTTTGTGAGGCAGTTGTCATATATTATGACTGACTGAAAATCCCTGTGATTTTCATGAGGAAAACAGGAGGTTGGCAACATTGGGACCTTACTCATGTAGCAGAGTCCTGTATAACACAGAGGGCAGTTCTAGATGGAATAACTGGGAGTATAGTTTTCTATTAAGGAAATTTCTCATTAAAGAAATATGAGAGCTGCTTTGCCAGATGTTTGGCACCAGAGCCTTGTGTCTCTAGAGTTTACTCTTATATGAGTTGTTTCACACTTGCTTCAGATAAGTATTCAGAAAGTTTGTAGTTCAAGTGATACCCTTTATAACATAAGTGAACTCATTAAAGAACAAAACTTTTAGAATCTCTTAGATCACTTTCTCAGGCTATATATATATATATATATATATATATATATATATATATATAGGGCTTTTTAAGGAGGTTGTCTATGGCAAATCTCCCAATTGCTATCTAAACAGGTTTTCTTTACCCATTAATCGTTATTGTTAAAGAACATAATGCTGATTGTGATCTGTATGTTATCACTGAACTCGTTTTCCACAGGGATGTGTACGATTGAAAGAGTTTTATTTACTGCACATTGACATACAGCAGGAGAAAGACACAGTTCAAACTACACAAAGAATGTATATAGAGAATAAGTATATCTGAAGTAATGATGTTACGCAAAGAGACATTTGGTGTATGTGCAAGCATTCTGGTACCCAGAGATAAGCATAAGTTCAAATCTCAACATCACTTTGAGGTCGTAGCTCAGGAGATAAGCAGAACATTGTTTGCTTTAAAAATGTCATGCAGGAGAATATAAATCTCAAAGATGCTGGGTCTCGGAGAAATGAAATATCAAACGAGAAAGACAGGAAAAAGGTGCATCATGCTGCTACAGTCACACTGTGCAACACTAATGGAGCTTTCTTCTTTTGAAGCTGCATTGTATGACTTAGTATGAAAGATAAACTCCCTTAGGATTCATAAGAGTAACTACAGCAGAAAATGTGTGAAGGGAAGGAAAACACAGGCAGAGACAAACAACAGAAAGCTGTGGACTAATCCTTGTCAAAATATTTTCTGAACCTGTGCATTTAAATCAGACAAAACTTGAGAAGAATAATCCAGATGTCTTGCAATTTAATGAAATCCTGTCATGGCAAACACAACACTAAAAGTTAGCTTCTCATTTAAGACATAAACAACAGTTTAGTGGGACTGTCACAATATATGTTTTTTTCTGTCTAATTGTGATGTTGTGCAATGGGTAATAGATGATATCATACTCAGTCTGATAAGACGTTTGGATTATTGATCCATTGCGTCCATTAGCTGGCCATCCAAGGCGGAAGTACATGGTCGCCACTTGTTTTAGTACATATTCCTGAAAGAAACAAAAAGCTTATATTAATTATTTACAGATATTTATACGATTATGTCTTAATGAAAGAGCAAAATAAAAATACAATCTATAAATTGTTAAATACCTAATATATTTAACATACTGATAATCTGCAAAGAAAACAGTATTTAAGGTGTATCCACAGCTTAACATTGATTATCTAGTTTTTGGTGAAGTAGAAAAATGTAAGTTCTGTGTATTAATCTGTATAAAACATTGATGGATTTGAACTTCTAGCATTTTATCAAAAGGACAGTATATATTGCGGTTTGCCAACAAATGTAGGAAAGAATGAAATAACTGAACAATTTCTGTTTGGTAAACTTGTATTATCAAAAGGGTGATTTGATAAATGATTTCAGCCTGTTTTAAAAATCACTTTCATTATAAAGTATTGTCCAAAGAGAAACACTGTTTACTTATTGGATGAACTCCTTTTTCTGCACATGACTACAACCAAAGTAAGTCTACACACATTTTTGTGTGAACATTCTCATATTCTTTAACAAATAAGTATTGATGACCAATTTACAATATTGTTATGATTAAAATGTACTGTATAAGACTGCTACCTACTACATAATAAGGAAAAAATAAGAATCTCTCAATACCCGATATCTCTCTGCACCCGATCCCGGCACGGGCACAGTTTTATTCACTATCAAACTGCGCCCATACTGGTTTCAGGCATAACACTAGGGAGGTTAAGGAACATTGACAATCAGTTTCCAAACTTGTCGAAACAATGAGCAAAATCATCCATACCACGTGGCACACATATTTGGTTTATTGGCTTTTTACTATTTACAGTCTTCAAATGTTGTGGAATCATGACCTTGAAGCAGGGTTCCAAAGTAGTGATGCCCATCCTCATCCCTTGGTAACATCTAGACCCCTTTTCAGTATATATATATATATTTTTGTTTTGTTTGGTCCATTTGCTTCTATTGTAAACAAATATCAAATATTCAAAAGTGATCATTCTCATTGATTGTCACAATTATCTTTACTTAATTTTGATGATTCAATTGTTTTTGCTCCTTACCATCTGCATCTCTTCCCTGGTATGTAAGTGGAGATGGAACACAACTATCTATATATAATTCTCAACCATTTTCTGAGGCAGTTTTACGTGATGGGACAATCCTTCTCCCATCAATTGGATAAGCAGTGTGTGACCAAAAGCACTGTAATCTAATTTTAGTTTGAAATACTTGACAAATAGTGCAATTATTTGTTGTTATTTTTAATAATTTTCAATGCAAACAAAATAGCAGTTCAGTTCGTTCTTCCCCTATTACTATTCTGCATTCATTAGATATATTTGTATTACTTGCTATTAAATATGAATTATGTTTGCGTTTCAATTGCTACAATAAATGTTTTACTTAAACCCCCAGAGAAAACCTTCTCACAATCTGCGGATTAAAATGCAATGGATGCTCCTGACCAACGCATCTATGACCCTTTGAGGATACATACTGTTGTACATATTCATAGAGGTATAGCATAATATGGAAAATATAATATAATATGGTGATATATATGTAAATGCTATACCCCTATGAAAATGCACAATACCTAACTCTTCCTATGCTGAAAAAGATTAGTGTTCATCTGGCCACCTATGGAAACTGCTAGAATCACTAGGTTAGTGATTCTTAGGCTAGGTTATGAGGCCAGGTGACTTCAGAAATAACACTATCCATGGCTGCAACAAAGGTGCAGAGAATGAAAGTTGCTTTAATAACATTGTTGGCATACTCCAAACTTAGGTCCATTGCTTTAAAGAAAACATAGTTAATTTACCAAAATGCTTATGGCACACTCATCTGTTCTTACTGAAGATGATCAAACAGCATAATGGCTTTATTACATCCTTTCCATTTGCAAATGCCAGCTCAGTTGCTTTGTTAGCACGTTAATCTACTGGCTTCGGGCCACATTTATGGAGCCCCTATGCTAAGGTTGAGTGAAGGAGCATAGCTCCATTTGCACCTTCCTCTGGCTGACAGGTTAATGGTCAACTTACTGTCCTAATTAAGCCTGAAAAAAACATTTAAATATTATTAAAAAAACATAAATGATACATGTTAGCTCTAGCTCCCTTAACCATACCGTTTACTGACACTCATAAAGGAAACATAGATACAATGTACTTTATTTCTTTGTTTAAGATTTCATTTTACTAATTCAACTTTTTTATTACTCCTAGTAATTTGAAAGAATGGAAGGGAAGGTTAAGGTGAAAAACTCCCCTTCTAGGCAAGATTTATAATACAAATGTGTCTTTTGTTGTGAATTTCACTTACTGCTGAACTCTGGGTTTTATTGTTACAAAGGTCAGACGAATTAAACACATAGCATACAAAACTTTGAAAATTTTAACTTTCTTAACAATTTGTTTGTTTTTTCATGTTTGTGCTTCCAGCTTGGAATAAAAAAAAATTTAAAGGACAAATCTGACTCAATATATATATAATATATATTATTATATTCACAATATATATTGCGAACTAGTGTCCAGGGGCTCACGGCCACCAAACTGTAGTTCAACAAATTTTCCCCAAAACACTTTATGGTGTTCAAAAATCTATACACAATAAACAATAAGGCTTAACTGCAGCCATTCAAAACAACAGTCTTTAGGGTAACACAAAAATAATAAGTTGTCTTACAGTTAACAGACCATGAGTTTCCCCCTGATTAGATCACCTGACCTCACTACGCCTCAAAGGGGGCACAACCCAAAAATGGTTCTGGACCCATCCCTGGTGTCATGTACTATATATATATATATATATATATATATATTAAAGTATTATATATATATATATATATATATATATATATATATATTGGAAAGGGATCAACTGCGCAGTCATGTAATAAACAAAAACTAACCCAAAACACAAATCAAATCTTCCAATACAGGAATTGGTGGTATGGTATTTAGCACACCAAACAAACATCCACTGTTTTTTGGTGTTACAGCTCAACAATGATGCTCAGCCATACAGCTCCACCTGCCCTCCTAGATTTTCCATGTGAAATGTTTCTCCAGAGAGAGTTGGACTACATAGGCTACACACCTGACCACTGCTTCTCTAGTCCACACCCTCTCTGACACCATAGCTTTGTCATCCAGAGTTCCAGTCTAGCTCGAAGTCCTTTTTAAACCCAAGAGTGTACTTTGGAGTGGGAAGGCCCATCCAGTTCCTTCCCTCCCACTCCAGAGTCTGGGGCCCTGAAAACTAAACAAACAGCAACCATGGTTGCCCCTATCTTTACTCGCACTCCTTACCTGGAATGCAGCTGGGACCACTGCCCATAATATGGGGTGATATACCGCCCATCCAGGATCCACCCTTTGGATATGCAATATTTATATTTCAGTAAATCTGATATTTACCAGATAATGTCTGAAGGTGAAGTGTGTTTTAAACAGCCATGGTTGACTAACTATAAGGGAATATTCAGTGAAGTTGCATTCACTGCTTGCAATCAATAGTGTTGATTTACTTACGGAGCAGGCTGTACACTTACCAAGGTGAATTACTCTGCAATGGATAATTCACTTAACTTCGTGAATGTATTACAAATACACTTTGTAAACAGTATCCAGTCACAAATAAACATAAGACAGACATTATATATAAAAGACATAAACATTTATCTTGCACATGATTATATGGCCAAAGTTAATAGAGCTTTGCCTTATTAAAGATAATTATTCATTAGAGAGTGATAGTTTACATTTTCAAATGTGCAGCCAAACTCTTTTAATAAATCAACGATAATGCTTAATTTCAGGTAGCTCATATTACTTGCAAAAACTAAACATACACACAATCATAAGTAAGTAAAATGTAGCTTACTGCTAATAGTCATTTTAATATATTCCTGAAACTTGACAGCAGCTGCAGATCCTCATTTATCAGCAAGATTTAACTGATGCCCACAATATTTCATTTGGTCAGAACTACACTTGAATTGGGCTACCCTGAGCTTCTAGTTCCAAAAGTACACATTCAACAGAAGCCACCAGATATGGATCAAAAATTAAGATGTCTATGACTAGTCACGCAATACTATGTCTGTTCTACTTTTAAAAATATGAGTAAAGAAGCATAACAAATGGGCTGAAAAATCTATAAATCACAAAGCAAAATGTTTCAAAACTGAGCTCAAAATATATGTCTACAAGTCAAGCAGTTGAAGCACACACATTTAAATAAACCCTCATCCATATGATATTGACCACTTAAAACAAGTATTCAAATGTAACAAAACCAAACAAAACAAAAAAACAGACAGTTATTTGAACCCACATACTTAGTTTTTGCTCACTGAGAAAAAGGTATTGATGACTGCATCTCAAACTCGATTGACCGCAGGACTATGAGTGTAAAATCTATGGTCACTAAAAACTAATGAGCACTTAAATGACTGCTCTAATTGCTGCAGGAACAACATTCATAAAGGATGAATATGAACAACATATGACAGTTTCTTCTTCTTCTTTTTCTAACATGTACAAATGAGTGTTATTGATCGTGTTTCTTTTTTACAAAGTCATATTGGGAAATATATTTGTTTAGTGCTTGTAAACATTACATTGAACTAGACTTAATATTTATTGGCAAACAGAATCTTTTATTTTAAGCACCGATAGTATAAACTAGAAACCTATCTCTGTTCCTATTATATATAAAGCCCCCCATACACCACATACAATTACCATGCAATTTCTGTACAACCAACTTTTGTTCTACCAAAACCATGTAATAGGAGGACCTTTCTACACCTTCCAATCACTATGTATTCTATCAGGGAGGTCACTATACTACATAGTTGTTGGTAGGTCTGATGGAAATTGTATGGAGGAATCTAAAGGTGTATGGGGGGCTTAAGTTACAATTTACCCTTTTTGGTTTGTAAGTCAAGACTATTTTTCACATACAAAATAATGTA
Organism: Ptychadena robeensis; assembly: GCA_036250615.1. Taxonomy (NCBI): domain Eukaryota; kingdom Metazoa; phylum Chordata; class Amphibia; order Anura; family Ptychadenidae; genus Ptychadena; species Ptychadena robeensis. The sequence goes on along the minus strand of CM070034.1, from coordinate 59,130,623 downwards.
AATACACATAATGTGTTCTGAACCTCCCAAAGCACACCTTTCCTTCCCTTTTCATAAAGAAAGTTGTATAAAATGGGTCATTTTCCAGAAGAAAAAAAACAATAAGAACATCAGGAATCTGGCTTTGTATTCTTTTACATATTGTTCAGATTGTCTATTTTAATGTACCTCCATGCAAGCAGAAACATGTTTTGGCCTTGACCATTATTCTGGTTATAAGTCAAATCTTTGGTTGTAATTTAAAACGGAAATGTTGGTTGTAACTTAAGTTGCTCTTAAGGCAAGCCAGCTTTAACTCAAGGGTCCACTTTACCTTATAACCTGTAACCCTAATAGTGGGCTATTAGATATGAGAAGATGGAGCTGATCTAAATGTGATACCCTAAATGTGAAATAAAAAGCTAGTGTTTTAAGGATGACAAAAATGGTAAAAAGCAATGTGAGTAGTGAAGGCTAAGGATATTGTTGACCAAGTATAATATACAGTGGATATAAAAAGTATACACTTTTTATAAAATGTCAGGTTCCTGTGCTGTACAAAAATGAGACAAGGATAAATCATTTTAGAACTTTTTGCACCTATAAACTGTGCCACTCAAATGGAAAAAAATACATTATTTTGGAGGAGGGAAGAAAGGGAAGAAAGAAAACAAAAAAAAACTAAAATAATGTAGTTGCATAACTGGGCATGCAGCTGTATTCAGAATTAAGCCATCATTTTCAAAATCGTGTTAAATAAGAGTCAGCATACACCTACCATAATTTACAGTGTCTCTGAATAACCCCAAATAAAGTTTAGCTACTCTAGTTGGTCTTTGCTGAAATTTTTGTGGTTGAAGCCATATTTCACAGGAACCAGACATTTTACCAGGGGAGTGTTGACTTTTTATATCCACTGTAGTTCTAGCAAAATATTGGATTAAGATGTATATTAAATAAAAGATCTTGTTATGTTTAGGACTATGTGCACAAAGAAGTTGGGGAGCTTGTAGTGCTCCTAAATAGAGGGATTTGTCAATAGAGATGGTACGTTTTTCTCTTTTTTTACATTTCCATTAGCTGACTTTGTGAGTTAATTGCAAAACCTTTGAACATGGTATCATGACAAACATCGTTAAAAATGTAGAGAAGGGTTGTGGGAACATTACAAAAACTGCTCTAAAAAACTTACTCTAAAAAAGTATCAAAAGTAAAAAAAATTACTTTACTTTGAACTTAATTTTAAAAGCGACATATGCTCGAAGATAATTTTTTTACATAATGTTCCCACAACAATTTTGATGATGATACCTTGCTCAGGGTTTTTTTTATAGTTAACAAATAATTTCTATTTAAATCAAAATCTCTCAATTGAACGGGGTTTCAACATGTCAATCTCCATTACTTTGAATGGAGCAATGAGTCTTCATGCAAAGTATTGAAGGAGCTGCTGCTCTTGGACTCTGCTGTCAGTGTAGAAGGGGCGGAGCCAGCACTTCTGACTCCGAAGCTGTGAGAGGCAAGCTGAATTTCTCCCTAACTGGCAGCGCGTGTTGTGATTCACACGTGCTACGAGCTGGGGAGAATGGGTCCCCAGGGTCCCCATTGAATGGGAATCAATGTGCCCATGTGGTGCACATTGATTTCCGTTCAATTGATCTCCGATCAATCACAGCGTGGTGATGTCACCACGCTGTGATTGATGGGGGGTCAATTGCGCGTAAATCTACCCATGTGTGCCTAGCATTAGTTTCAAACTGCATACAATTTGAATGCTAATGTCAACATCTCTGCACTCTCTGCACTCAAGATAGTCTTTAGGCTTGATGAGGCCAAAACCTTGGGGCTAATTGATGCACTATTTTTCTAGCATTCATAAATAAAGGTTTTTTCTTTGTATTCATTTTACAAAATGTGATAAAATTGTTCCATTTTAATAGAATTGCCACTCTGTAGGTGGAAAAACTGTTACTGTGTATTTATACTTTCTGAATGTCCAATGTAAAGATAAATTCATTTACAATGACTGTAGATGTATGCTATAACCACTTCAATTCAAACAATAACATATTTTTCTCAGGCAATGAATATGTCACTAAGTTATGGAAGTCTGCAAGAATTTCACATTTATATATTAGAATATTTGTGTGACACTTTGTGACTTTGTAACTGAAGAGTTAATAAACTGTTGTGTTCACCATGTTTACATAGTTTGAACCATTGGCACTCTTTCTACAATGAGTGTTCCTTCTCTATTAAATGTATTTTCGTCATACTGTGCATTCACTACAGAAAATCCTATATACAAATAAAAAAATGTAATTATGTAGGTTTCCATGAGAGTAAAATCAAGGTCTTAACTTTACAGTAGAAAATAGTTTATCTTTTACACTGAATATAGTGTAGTCCTCAGTTCGGTCCAGCAATTTATCTAGAGGATAAAGAGCTCGGCTTGCAGCATGCCAGGGAAGGAAATCCTTTTCTTCAGAAAGGTATCGGATAATCTCCAGGGGAATATTTTGAGTCAAATATCCAGCTCTGAAAAATTAAAGAAAATATTGTTAATATGATTTACAGTACATAGTTAAAGTTATTGAAGTTATCTGAAAGCAAGTAATAGACACATTCTGTGCAAATAAATTAAATATGGGAACCAGTAAATACATTTCTTGATCACTGTTTTTAAAATGACTGCCTTCGATATTCATATGCACATTTCTCTGTTAAACAATATGAGATATATCCTTTATTCCTTCTGGTATGGTAATATTCATTTTTTCTTCATTGACATTTGTTCTCTTAAGGTTTTTACACTTGTACTGCATGTCTGATCTGCATCAAAAGAAAGATCAAATAAAATGTCCAGCACCTGTACATATAATACCACCCAACAGAAACTTGGTTTTAGATTTTAGCAAGAAGTCATATTATATGGTTGCCCTTAGCACTTTCTAAATGAAATAATGCCCCAAATGTGCAATGTCAAGTGCTACATATTAAATAATTTTTACAATAGATGTAGACAATGACTTTCGATGTCTGTGATATTAAAATATAATAGTAGGAAAGTCCTTGTGTTACAGAAAGGTATAAAGAAGGGCACAATTAATGGATCTGTAAAAATAGCTGGATCTGGTAAAAATAGACAATACAGCAGTTTGTTGCTGGTCCTTAACCTCCCTAGCGCACTGCCCATATAGCGCCGTTTTCAACGACACGGTACGGGCAATCAGGGCAGTGTACAAAGTACACTGCCTGCCATTTCCTCCCTCCCCTTGCCCCTCTCCATACAGCCGGTGTCATTATTGATGCTGGCTGTGTGGGCGGGAAAGCCGGCCGGCTTCCCCTGCGGTTGGGGCGACCCTGAACGTCGAACAAATAGGGTTCGTCTCAACCGCTAGGGAGGTTAATGTAGCGACACATGGTTTTATATTTCCATTCGATCAACTTAAAATCCATCAAACAGTGATCGGACATGTTGGTAAATTTATTAGATCATACAAGTATCTGACGGGTTTTCTAGGTATTTTGATTGATTTGTATGACCACTATTATATGATCGATTGGAATGAAATTGATCACACTGTGTGGTGGGACAATCGATCAATGTAAAGCTGGCCATACACCTTTAGATCTCCTGGTCAGATATCCTTTAGATCTATCAAAAACTATATAGTATATAACTATATATAACTATATAGTCCTCTGCAATTGAACACAGGTAGACTTGATTTAGTCCCTCGTATTACATGGTTTCTAATATTGACTATTTAAGAATTAGCAAATTTCACAAATATGGTGGCAGATAGTTGCAATTTTGAATATTCGTGATATTCTGCATTGATATATTCACAATGCAAAAATAAATAAATGTGACCATTCATTTTGAAGGTCATTGTGAGATGATTATAATTGCTAATATATTTTTGCAATGTGTTCGCAATTGCGAATATTCGCAAATATCAAATTGAATATTAGTATAATTATGCACAAAATATCACAAAATATTGTTTATGCTGCTCATCACCAGTGATCTATATTTAAATCGCACAGCGCAATTAAATCTAAGATCGAACTCAAGTAAGGTGAGTCCTACAGTAATCATTTACAGAGTACAATGGGCTACCAATACAAAGTGAATGGTTTTTTTTTTGCACTTTTGTACAAAGAAATGCCCAACAGTACTTTGTATATACCGTATTAACTGCTTTATCAAATATTCAGCAACCTAATGACGTTTGACAGAAATGTAAGCAAAAGCAAGCTGCCTATAAAGCTCATGCGTCATCTGAGTCTATTAACCATCAAATTTTTACAGCTGGATGACACAGTGAAAGGCTGCTTTATTAGATCTATATGATATCAGGAAGCCATTTGCAACTTGATATTTATGAAATGTTGAGCAGGTGTTAAAAAAATCATTTGTCAGGATTTGTGGCCATTGTTTAGTCATCCGATAGGCTGTTTGGTTAGTCACCACCAGGGAAATGTAAACCTGCTTGCAAATGATGAGCTAGGTGATAAAAAAAATAGTACAAGGAGAACTGATGTCAGTTCTCTCACATCTATATAAATGTGATCTCTAAAATATTCATAATACATTCACTGGACTTGTGTAAGATAGCATGTTATTTGACATTTGCTTGATGTCTCCTTTATGACAGGGTGTAACAATGCTTAATAATAGATATTACAAAACACTTCAAAGTGTTGTTTAAAATCAGACCTAACATGATTCATATTGAAGTGAAGCTTTAAAACATACATTTTGTTTTCAATTCAGGGAGAGTTTATTATTGTTGTCACAGTCACTGCAAATGAACATTTATAACTAAAGTACCATTTAGAATTATATTAACAATAAAGATATAAATTATGCAGTATGTTAGACTACTACAGATTGCATTCCTTAGGGGTGGAAGCATTTTAATGTAGTGGCATAACTATATGCCTGGCTGTATAGTTCTTTATTTATCTCTTACAGTTTAACATCTGAGGAAGTAAAAGTGCTGTAATACCTGCTCTGGCTAAGAAAAAATAAAATAAACACTATCTTCAGGTGAAATAGATATTAATTGTATCAGGGAACACATAAATACAATAATAACAGTATTATCAATTTGCTTTTGTATGCTTTTTCTCATCTATTATGTACTTTAAGTCGCAGAGAGAAGCCACTAAAATCACTAAAAGTTTTAAATATTCTCTTCTGTAAATAGCAAAATATGCAAAGCTCAGTAATATGCCACCACATCTTATCCATAAGTAAAAATCTTCATTATAAACTTCTAATAAAATTAGAAATAGGATGTCGAATATGAACGAGGGGAAATAAAATTACTGCTGGATAGTGATTTTTCTTATCGTAAGAAGCTCAATCTATTAAAATTGTATGAATGCTTTCTCTTTATTTATTAAAGAATCAGCCTCAGGCATTTTGGTAAATACTTGAGAGTTAAACCTGTCAATATATTTTATCTTTGGAGAATCATACACTGTTGCCACTAAGATTAATTGCCACTCTCCATTTTAGATTTTTCATTTATTTTGTATAATGCAGAATGTAACATGAGAAGCTAAAACATCAATAAGTGTCAGTAACAGTGTTAGCAAATGTGGAAGTAAAAAGTAACTGCTAGAAAAGTCAAGGCATGTAGGAAGAAGGGGATACACAACTAACATATCCCTATTTTTTAGAATGGAATTGGGGAGGCTGCCATGGATGGATCTTCCTTCTGCCTCTGCTTTGTGTATGTAAGCCAGGAGCAGCAGCAAAAAAATCTGTCCACAGGCTGATTTTCTCTCTACCTCTGCAGTGGATATGACAGCCAGGCTCAACAGACAGCAGAAGAAACCAAGTGGGACCAGGAGGCAGGAAAACTGTCATCTGTTTCCCTTTTCTGTTTTATAGAATTTAACAACCTACAGATCCTTTGGCAATTCATTCACTTTCCCCATGACTAAGAATCCAAAAAACATCAGTGCCGCACTGGATGAAAGATGCAAAGGTCTTTTAGATGTCTAGAAAGTCATTGAATTTTTAATGCACACTCACTAATTACAAGCAATTTGACCACGGTCAATAAGTTGGATGTGATTATGATTTTTAAAAATCAACATGGCTTCACAATGAATGGCTTTAGCCAACCAAACGTTTTTGTGTTATCATTCATATTCTCTGAATATAAAGCCATAAAAATAGAAAGCTAGGTGTAGGGACTACATGACGGGGTTAAGTAGGAGCTGTCATACTAAGCGTTAGTAAATCTTAAAGTGCTCAGTTATGTTATTATGTCATTCGTTGGCTGGGTCAGTTGAAAGGAGTGTGGGTGGAGAACACTTCAGTCAGAGGTCAAGCTTCAGGGTTGTAAGGCCTTTGATGGTGGTCTGGTCGTTTAAATGTAATTGGAAGGGACCTTTGTAGATACAGAGCCACATCGTTTGTGAAGGATGTAGGAGTGCCTGGCCTCTGTATTGGGTAATACAGATACAGAGTGCTGGGAAACTGCTTTCAAAGCTACTACATTGTACAGTGTGTGTGTATGAACATACCTCTAGATTTTCAAATACATTTGCATGAAATTAATATCAGAGATAGCTGTGTAATATTTATTTATCATAATATATCTGAATAGTTATAGTGTGTTTTACATAATTTTAAGGTTGGTGTATTCCTTACCAGATCCACTGCCCATGCTATTTATTGTATTATATCAAGGAACATTAAAGCTGGGTCTACACTGTACTGCCCCGTTTTCATGATGTTATATATTATAATTTGTTATTTATGTTGAAAATAAAAGTTTGCCAGGCCTTTAAACTTCAGCTATCTTTTATACCCTACCCATGACTATTATCTACCCCAGTCATGACCCTTCCTGAATGTCTATAATATCATGGTTATCTGGGTAACATAAGCTGGTAGAAGATATCTCTCAAGTATAGCAATGTAAAATTATGCTTCAATATAACAAAAATGCTATATTAGATAGACTACATGGCAATTCATACTTGTATATGTAATGCCCAATTTCTTTTCAGTATACTGTAATATATGTAATATGGTTGATTATGCATTTTACTTATTTATACAATCCTCTACCATTTAAACTCCTTGACATTATTGGGCCTCAGTAATGTTGCTGCTACAAGTGTTTTTGCAAGTCTTTTAAGTCTTTAAAATTTAACTCAAGCATCTGTTTTTTGCTGTGCAACTGCAGTATTACCATGTATTATTTAGTATTGTGTATGTGGGCACTCTGCTTCCAAATCTACCATGTCATTTTAATGACCTGGTTTGTTTCACATTTTCTGAATTTATGGTGGATATAGTTTGTATCTCAGTGATCATTTTCCCTTGGCAATTATACCACCATTTGGCACTATGTCCCTGGAGGGAAAATAAATGCACTAGGATATATCCTTGAGTTCAGCAGCTTGTTTTAAAGAACAAAGCAAGGTCAAAATGCTGGAGAATATATTGAGGCTTAATTCTGTCTCTGTCTGTCTCATTAGCAGCTTGTGTGGTTTGAAAATAGAATGTTAAGAGGTCAAGTATTTCTAGAGAAACCAACTCAGAAGGGATTGTATTTATACAATTCTTCTTATACATAAGGAGTGCTTTGTCTTTTCTACCTTTTGGTCTCTTAGGGAATATATTACTAGAATATATTGTTCCCCTGTGTTAATGTTAATAATAAAATGAGCTTGCTGGTGTGCTAGAAGGACATGTAACAATGGGATGCCATGATTTCACTGTCCCTTCTGGTCTTTTGTAGGTCTTATTGTGTGCAGGGAATGATGACTGTATTACCCTCCATAATTTAGGCAAGCTACTACACTTCTGTGTGTATGTATGTACATCCCTCTAGATTTCAGAATACATATGCATTAAATTAATATCAGAGATAGCTGTGTAATATTTATTTACCAAAATATATCTGAATAGTTATAGTGTGTTTTACATACTTTTAATGTTGGTCTATTCCTTACCAGATCCACTGTTATATGGCCAAATAAGGTAAACAATAACACATTTAGATGTGAATCCCTCTTAGCAAGTTCAGAAAAACCCTTGAACATTATAAAAAAAATTTTGGATTGCTGTTAACACATCAGTGTGGGCGGAAGTGTGCAGGTGCCAGGAGCCAAGATGCTTACATGCCTTCTGCAAGCAAGACAGTTTAGTGTGGGGTTTTTATGTGTAGCAGTTTCCCAGCATCGGAACTGCTGATAGGTGAGTATTGTGTCTGTTTAATTAATTTTATTTTGAGTGTAAAACCGCTTTAAATAGCAGTTTGCAATTTTGCCCATCTCTTTTTCAACCCAAAAAAAAAGAGTTGAAAAAGAGCATCTGCTCGAAACGCGTTCCATTGTTCCTATTGAGCCCCCCAGTATCTGTAAGCAGGAAGTGATCTCATCCCCAACCAGGAAGTGAGGTCCTCCTGGAAAACACATGGCCCTGAGAGATCCACCCTTGTAACCTCTCTCAATGTGAGTATCTTGTCTGTTGTTTTGTCTCATTTTGTTTCAATTTGTTTTATCTTATCCTATTCCACATGATTTAACCATTTGTTGTACTAGGTTGTCCTTGACCCTATGTTTCCAGATGGTGACATGGATGCGTCACTGTCCATGCTGCTAACGGGCTGTCTGTTTCACCGTGAACAAATCTCACGTGATTAAGGGCCCCTATCCATTTGAATTGGCTGCGGTCACGGTCAGCGTACATTAAACGCAAGGAAAAACAAGCCGTAAGTCATGATATGCATGTTATTCTCTGGATAATCTAGTACAAATAAAAGAACAATAAGCCTGAAAATTAATACCACACCAAATCTAGGAGCATGTAAGCTGCAATATATAAAAGTTGTTTTTAAGTTTACGTATATTTTAAGCAATATCATAACAAAATACTATGTTTTTTAGTTATTGCAATTGGTCTGCTATTTATCTAATAGCGAGTGAGCTCTCTAACCTGCAACCAGGCCTCCCCTCTTTTCTTTAACCTATTTATATACTAAATCGACTTTGTGCAAACTTTTTAAAGAAAAGAGCTTTTTTATTGAATTACTTCAAACCCGAAACTAAGTAGCGCTCGGATTTTCCAAGTGTAAGTAGATTTGACTGTCAATCAAATCTGCTACTGTCTGTGAGTTAATAAGGATAAGGAGATTGAGAGAAGTAATATATATATATATATATATACTCAAGAGATAATATTTATATGAAAAGCACACATACAGCTCTGCTGGCCAGGGCTAGAGACAGCTTCTCCACCCCTTTGACTTGGCGCTTTCAAGTATAATCTGCGTCCTATACATCGGACCGCTTTATAGTCCAAAAATACAGTATATGATTGATTTCCACTGCTGTAGATAAATAATTTCTTGGGTAAAGCTTTTCCCAATCATCATTAGTGCTGTGTGAAGAAAAAATATCTTCCTTCCAACTTGTCTCCTTGGATGATCTTTTAGAATAAAAACAAGGACAGAAATGCCAAAAGAAGATGATAATATTATTATGAAAGAGCGTTTTGAAGGCTTCAGCTACAGGGACAAGCAGAGATTCTAGTCTGTGAAAATACAGTTATACCTAAAGGCATTGAGATTTTGGAAAATAATAAATAGTTGGTAGTTTCTGGTTGAAAAAGAGCCTCCGCTCGAAACGCGTCCCATTTTTCCTGTTGAGCCCTCTAACATCTGTAAGCAGGAAGTGATCTCATCCCTAACCAGGAAGTTAGGTCATCATGGAAATGGCCCTGAGAGATCAATCCTTGTAAACCTCCTTAAATGTGATTATCTTTCTTGTTGTTTTATTTTAGTCCATTCCATATTATTTAACCATTCACGGTACATTACTCACCTTACTTGCCTTACGTACTAGGTTGTGCACCTTGTGTCCATGTTCCTGTTGAGATTTTGCATAATATTGTGCAAGGTTTTAAAACCAACCATGTTTTCTTTTAGGGCTCTCAGAATGATTACATATTTTATAGACTGCTATGTGTTATGGAAAATGTTTTTTAGTTAGCTTTTAAAATTAAGTTAGTGTTAAACGTAAATCAATAATAACAAATTATTCTTGGGACTTTCATAAAACATAAGCAGCTTACTCAAATTTAACACAATAAAGTAATTTGCTTCAAATGATTGAAACTCTACTAAAATGTTTAAAGTAGCAATCAAAAAATGAGACCGACCACATACAAAGGTTTGTACAACATCCTTTCTTCAGAAATCATCTTTTGTAGTTCTTTGTTTAAACGCATAGCAAATACAGAGTAAAACTGTCCCAACTATATCCAGTGCATCCGGAATGTATTCACAGCGCATTACCTTTTCTACACTTTGTTATGTTACAGCCTTATTAAAGAAGAAATTTTCCTCAGAATTCTCCACACAGCACTCCATAATGATGACATGAAAAAAGTAAAAATGTTGGCAAATTTATAAAAAAAAAAAAACAGAGAAATCACATGTACATAAGTATTCGCAGCCTTTGCCCAATACCTTGTCTATGCAGCTTTGGAAGTCTAGGCTCTAGCTGGGCAACTCAAACACATTCATAGAGTTGTCCTGAAGCCCCCATTGATATCTTGGCTGTGTGCTTAGGGTCGTTGTCCTGCTGAAAGATGAATCAACGCTCCAGTATGAGTTTAAAAGCTCTGGAGCACGTTTTAATCCAGGATGTCTTTGTACATTCCTGCAGTCATCTTTCCCTTTATCCTGACTATATTCCAGATTCTGCCATTGAAATACATCCCCACAGCATCATGCTTTATTGTTGGGATGGTATTGGCCCAGTGATGAGCAGTGCCTGGTTTCCTCCAAAGTAATGCCAGGCATTCACACCAAAGGATTCAATCTTTGTCTCATTATACTAGAGAATTTTGTTTCTCATGATCTGAGAGTCCTTGGCAAACTCAATGTGGGCTGCCATGTGCCTTTTACTAAGGAGTGGCTTCCATCTAGCTCTACCATAGAGGCCTGATTGGTGGATTGCTGCAGAGATGGTTGTCCTTCTGGAATGTTCTCTACTCTCTACAGAGGACCTCTTACAGATTGACCATTGGGTTCTTGGTAACCTCTGAATCATTCAGTTTAGATGGAAGTGTCCTGGTGGGTTTGAGCTTGTTACACTTACATATGATAAAGGCCGCTGTGCTCATTGTGACCTTTAGCAGCAGCAGACTTTTTTGTGACCTTGCCCAAATTTGTTCTATTCTGTCTCTGAGGTCTAGAGACAACTCCTTTGACTTTGACTTGTCCTCCTTTGACTTGTCAACTGTTGGACCTTATATAGACAGGTGTGTGCCTTTTCAAATCACATCCAGTCAATTGAATTTACCATAGATGGTCTCCAATTAAGCGGAAGAAACATCTCAATGATGATCAGGGGAAACAGGACACACCTAAAACGTACATGTGATTTCTCAGGTATTTTTATAAATTTGCCAAAATCTCAAGTTAAACTTTTTCATGTTGTCATTATGGGTAGAGATGGTAATTTTTTTTAACTAGCTGACTATGTGAGCTGATTGCAAAGCCACATGTAGTTTTTATTATCATTAGCATAAATTAAGTCCAAAGTCGACGTTTCAAATTTTGACTTGACTTTGAACTTTATTTTTTGCATTATGGATTTGTGTTAGATCTATACTTTTTTTGTAGTATACCCCCAACCCTTCTCTACATCTCCAGCAAGTTTGGTGATGATACCATGTTCAGGGGCTTTGCCGTAGAATGTATATTATGGGGTGTTGTGTGTAGAATTCTAAAGGAATTGTAAAGAATGTGTTTTTTAATGTTATCTGCACACAGGATTTGTTACGAAGAAGTATTTTTCTTTCAAGATTGTATTAACTGTTTGACTGAACACAGTTGAGTTCACTTCTGCTTCCCTATACATTGTGATTTGCTACAATACATATACAGTTGCAAGAAAAAGTATGTGAACCCGTTAGGATTACGTGGAGTTTTGCATGAATTGGTCATAAAGTTTACTCTGATCTTTATCTAAGTCACACCAATAGAAAAACTATAAATAGTCTGCTTAAAATAATACTACACAAACATGATATATTTTTATTGTTTATAACATAACATGTAAACATTCACAGTGAAGGGTGGGAAAAGTATGTGAACCTTTGGACTTAATAACTGGTTGACCCTCCTTTTGACCCTCCTTTGGCAGCCGTTACCCAAATGTTACCCGTAATTGTAGATCAGACCTGCACAATGATCTGGAATAATTTTGGACCACTCCTCTTCACAAAACTGTTTCAGTGAAGCAACATTCTTGGTAAGTCTGGTTTGAATTGCTCACTTAAGGTCATGCAACAGCATTAGTGCTAAACTCAATTTATAGACAGTCTGTCTTACAGTGGACACATGAAATTCAAGGCTTTTGTTGATACTTTTGTAACCCTTTCCAGCTTCATGCAAGTAAACAATTCTTGATCGTAGGTCTTCTGATGACTCCTTTCTCGAGGCATGGTTTACATCAGACAGTGCTTCTTGAAACCAGTAAACCCAAAACTGGTGTGTGTTTTTTAAAGGGCAGGACAGCAATCAGCAACACATCCACATCCTTACACTGATTGGACTAAAGGTTGACTCACTCCTGGCTCCAATTAGGCTAGGGGTACACATACTTTTTCCACCCTTCACATTGAAGGTTTACATGTTATGTTCAATAAAAACATATAATGTTTGTGTAGTATTATTGAAAGCGGACTTTTTGTATTGGTGTGACTTACATAAAGATCAGAGCACATTTTATGACCAATTAATTCAAAACTCCACGTAATCCCAAAGGGTTCACATACTTTTTCTTGCAAATGTACGATATATTTTAAATTTAAGCAGAACAAAGCAACGTACCATTTAACATATATTTGTTATAGTCTAAGGGCTTGTTTCCACTAGTGCGGAACTGAGCGGTTAGGTGTGGTTCTAACTGCTCGGTTCCATGCGGTTTCGTCCGCCCACAACCGCATACATTGGAAATGCCTGTGGCAGTTTCCATGTAAGCGGTTATGCGCATGGTTGCGGTCGGACCCGGATGCGGTTTTGAACGCAGCATACCGAGTTTTTAACAGCATGCCGCGCCGATCTGCGCCAATCCGGATTGGCGCGGATTGGCACGGTTGTGCAGAGAACAGGGTGTGGATTTCGTCCGCATCCATTGTTTCCCTATGGGCACGGTCGGGCGCGGTCAGGAGGACTGGAGGACAGGAAGACAAGAAGACCCCGAGAACCACTACCCCCTACTTCCTGAGAAAAAGAAAGTAAAATAAAAGTTGTTGGAGAAACCGTGAGGTGACACAGACTTGCAGCAATTGTAAGTACTCATTTATTTGTACATTTAGGCCCCCCATGTACCCCCAAATAGGAATAGAACAGTGATTACTGTAGATGGGCAGTTCTTTGGCCATGCTGTTTTAGTACATTTCTGTGTATGCATGTGTGTTTATGCATTATGTCAGTACTGAATCATCTGAAGAGTCAGAGGCATCCATCTTGATATTTTCCATCAGGAGAATACAGCAGGAAGTAAAAATTCCCATAATGCAATTCAGCAGGAAGATTAGAAGAAAAAAACGCGTGCAACCGCGTGCCTCGCGGTTGAGCGCGGCCGCGGACAACCACAGGCATCCGCTCGACCGCACTAGTGAAAACAAGCCCTAAAATTCCTAAAACACAGTAAGTGTTAAACTAAAAGGGAACGCTGATACTTTCTGTCACCTGTCCCACTTACAATGATGTTTATAAGGATGATTCTGGTACAGAATGTTGTAATAAAAGAAAACTTTTAAATGTTTTTACAATTTTAAATATAAACATATCTTATTTCCCCAAAAAATATTATAAAAAAGGCAAAAACCTAATTATGGACACAAAATTGATAAAAAGTCAGCTAATGAGTAAAAAAAAGTGATTTGCAGGAGCTGAAATTTACACATTAAGGACAAGCCAAGCCAAGAGCTTCAACAAAATGTTGGCAAATATTGATGCTCTAATTTGTTTATGTCAAACAGAAAAGTCTACCTGTGTCTCACTAGCTTTATAGAAGCATCAAGGAGTTGGCTTTGTTTATATTCAGCTTATCTAAAATCTGTACCTGAAACTGTAGACCTGAAAACAATTTAGGCAAGATAGGCAAGTGTTAATCATGTGTTAATCATGTCAGTCTGATTACGTTGTTCAATCTACAATAAAACATATTGAATCACTATACATGCCTACATTATTTAGGAAGTCAGTTAGGAAAAAGTGAAGTTGCTTAGTGTTTATGGCTATGTTATAATACAAGTTATAGGGTTATCTTTTAAGTAATAAAAATAATATATTATAATTCCATGACAAGAAGATATTAGCTATTGACAGGCATGCTCTATCGTCAACCTCAACGTTTGGTTACCCAAGTCCAGGCTACTAGCTGGTCTAACATCCTGTTGGTGATATATTTTAATTCATATAACCATCTCTTCTGCTTACTGAAACAATTGATCTTGGGAAGTTCTGTTATAAATGAAAACAATACAAGAACTGATGCATGAAGGTGCTTCCCTTGAAAAATGTCATATGGCATCTTGGTCATTTTTAAATCCGTTCATTAGCAAAAGGAAAGATGTCGATCATTAATCTCAAGCATAAACCTGCTGAAAAATTGATCAAGCCTTTGCAACTACGGAAATGCCCTGAAGCCGCTATTGATCAGCATCGTGGTGAGTGCTACAGACGGCAGAAAAATGGTAACGTGAGAAAAAAAAAAAGTGTTCTGCATGGTGAGCCGAAAGAAAAATCATGCTCCTTCAAGTGTGAAACCCATCCACATAAATTGTTAGCCAAAGTGGGGCAGCCCTGTTCTCCACTGAAGCTTTCAAACAATAGTTGACAAGACTGCTCATTAAGTTGGACATCTGTAAGAAAACATACCTTGCCAGATTGAAAGCATCATCGATCAGTCCTGCTCGATTACTGACAGAAATGACCTATGAGAAAAATGGAACCATTTAGGATGATAATGCCAGTAGGGAGTTTCAGATCAAAACAAATCCCTGCAAAACAAATTTAACGAGAACTTACAGTACCTCACAGTTCCTCATTAGCTGGTCGATCAGTAATCTCCAGTTCTTGACATCGTAGTTAACCCTAAAGTAGCCAATTTGATCAATGTTGCCCAGCACCCAGTTGCTTTCATCTGACACAGTTATTCGATGGTATTCTAAAAAAAAAAAGAGCTGTAAATTATTTAAAGTACTAAAATCTGTGCCATTTCCTAAACAATTAGCAAACAAAATGTTACATTAAAAACAAAAATGGATGATAAACTGTATTTTATGCTTATTAAGCTTACTAATTGTCTGAGGCAATTAGTTAGTCATTACAGATGAGATTTTCTTTAGTCTAAATAACAGTGCATTTGAAATGATTTACATAGCAGCTGCTAAAGCACTGAAGGGCACAGAACTTTAGTCTCAGCACATGGATGCTCTTTATAAAAAAAAATAACTCCTTTACATCTTTGTTTTTTTAATAGGATTATAGTCAATGAACCGATAGGTGAATGAAAATAAGAGGCAGTGGCAGAAGGTCATCGGAGGGTTTGGCGCTTAGAGACACAATGTAAAATACAAAGGGGGTACGTTTTGAAAACAATCATTGCACATATTATCTGACAGTCTGATTTTGATTTATATTGAACAGTATATGTCTGCTTTAAATCTTCCATGTGAAAAGAAAGCAGCTTTATTCTTACTTAAATTGTGTTATGCTGTGTGCTGATCTTTTTAATAATTCCTCTCTTCAGAAGTTTGCTATATTATAGAAAGTACAAAGTACAATCAACATGTAGGTACAAAAAACAAAGAATGGAAAGGGCCACATCACACGTGGAACATGAAAGACAGTGTTGGCCAGTATTGACCAAAGTTAAAAATGTGGAGCAAGTAAATTGAATTATCTAAATCAAGTTCACTGATGTGCCATTTTTCCAAACTAAGAAGAGAATATTAATACAGATAAAATATCTAGGAGAAAGAAAAAGGACTAGAGGAGTGTACAAAACTAAAATATGGGGGGTGAATTGTGGGGGGAGGAACTCTGAGAGGGGGAAGGAGTTAGGATCTTTGCCCATCCTCACAGACTCAACCTTGGTTCTGGAGTGACTAAGTAAGGTCTTTAATTTGCCTTGTTTAGTTTATTGTAGCAAACCACTGGCTTTGGGGAAGAGAGACTTCTGTTTCGTAGTTCTGGAATACGGGCCCAAGCTGTGTTCAGGAGGTGGAAAGTAGAGATGGGCGAACATCGGCCCGGAGTGTCCGCGAACAGGGCGGGTCGAACTTCTAAAGAAGTCCGCCGTCCGCCCTGCTCGCGGACACATTCAAATTCCCCGCCTCTAGGCGGGGAATTTGAATCGGAAAAACCGGATGTGACGTCAGTGACGTCACATCCGGTCCTTGGACCGCAACCTGGAACGCATAGTTCCTGGTTACGGGCGCAGGATGTGACGTCACTGACGTCACTTCCTGCTCCAAGCCGGATTTTTCACTACAAGACCAGCTGCATGCCCGGTCTTGTAGTGAAAAGATTCTTCCTCCGGCACGATCTCGCAGGTTCTGATCCTGCCGGAGGAAGAATTTAGATCTTCTTCTGGCCGGCGAACAGTACGGGTCGAACACGTCCGCCGGCGAGAGGATCGGCGAACATGCCGAGTTCGCGGCCGAACTGTTCTCCGGCGAACAGTTCGGTCCATCCCTAGTGGAAAGTAATGAATTGTTTGTACTATTGTGAGTGGTCTTGAATTAATATGTAAAGCTGGCCACCCACGCTTAGAATCCCCGCCAATAGGAATTGTCAAAACTGAAAGTGACGTCAGTGACGTCACATCTGGTCCCTGGAACGCATAGTTCCTGGTTGCTGTTGCCAGATGTGACGTCACTGACGTCCCTTCCGGCTTACTGAGCCGGGTTTTCACTACTAAACCGCGTTCTCTGCTCGGTCTTCAGTGAAAAGATTCTTCCTTCGGCAGGATCTCTGCTCCTGATCCTGCCGGAGGAAAAATGGTGGTCTCCTTCTCGCTGGCTAACAGGGCGGGTCGAACACCTGTACTGCTCACCGGCTACAAGGAGGGCGAACATCCATGTTCACTAGATCACTAAAGATCATATTAAGAGGAGTTAATCCTATGTAAGAGTACTGGAGTATTATACTACCTTCATAGAATCTTATATCCAGCGTCATGCTTTCTGCTGGAAATTAATGCCTCTTGAGCCAGTAGTAAGATTGGTTCCACTTGTGAAGTTAAAAATGAAATGTTTGGAGATGAAGGACAGTGAAAAGGGACTCATCACAGATTGGTTTAGTTTTCATGCAAAGCTATAAAAACTATATAAGGGCACAGAAGTATACACCTTTTGAAGAACTGGAGGAAGTAGGACATATAGAACAGTCTGCAGATGTCTAAAAAAAGAGCCTTGATCTGCTCTGAGAGCAGAAAGTGAATTGATTTTGTGTTGGCAAAAAAAAGGATCCTATACTGTCTCCTGTATTTTTCTTCAGGTGAACTAGAGTAAGGATGCCTGCTGTATGCTGGACTTGGTCCGTTTGGGTTTCTCAGGCCACTGCAATTAGTATGGTTTGAGCAATAGATTATGTTGTATATGTAATATAAAAACAATTTTTTCACAACTGCAACTTTAATTTGCAGAACTTTTTAAAAATTATTTCCCTTTGAACATTTACATTTCCACTACGTGCCCCTGACCTGAACTTCCGACACTTAATCAACATTAATCAAAACAATTGTAAACTGTTCTAATTTTAATCACAATATGCTCAGTCCAAAGGCTACCTTCACTTGACCTGAATGACCAATTAAATTATTAAATACCAAGTTCAAATCTGTTTTCAATATAGTTTTCATATAGTTAAATGTTTTACTGTTAGTATAGTTAAGCTTCAAAATATACTTAGTTCAACAAAAAAAAATTTACTTTAAAAAGTTCACTCTATTTCCAATTTTGTGAGCCCACAAAAGAAGATTGCACATTACACAAAGAATATGCTTCTTGTTGGCTGGCAGATTTATGACTACAATCATTTCAAGTTATTACTGTCTAATATTTTATATTGATTTGTTTAGTGGACGTGAGGATAATCTAAATTTACATCCTCAGGCAGAAAACTGCAAAAGAAAACAAAAAGCAGAAAAAGGAAGTTTAAAACAACAGGTAAATTGAAATATATAGGCATTTTCCAAATTCCAGAGAGAATTAAGGCAATAGATTTTGTGTACTTAAATAGTCAGGCTAAATATACAGTAATACATATGGGTATCTGTACTTAATATTTTTTTAATAGTAGTAGAGACTTAAAAAAGTGAAAACCGACGGATAAGGAACCTCAACCCTCTGTTCCACGAGCACTTCCACTGCCTCACAAGATGTTCCCTCTGTAAAAGGGACAAGGGGACTTTAAAGGCCAAAGATGTAAATAGCACAAGGCGTGATTCAAATAAATTATATAGCACATATAAACCCTATGTTACATAACATATCAAAAAAATTGGTACATTAAAGGTATAGTCAACAGATAGTTCATAGTCCAACATGATTAAAAGCTTGTCTAGCTATTGTTTAATGTCCATGTAGGGTAAAAGGTAGACAGTGTGTCTCGAGTTGTCGCAATTCTCCTGCTTGGCGATAGGACGGAGGGTGCAAGGAGGTAAGGGGTCCCAAAGGCGAACCAGATAAGGAATGACCCCAACATATGTTTCAAGTTAATCTTTTCCTCAGGGGGTCACCACTGTTTACATATAGGCCTGCATGTGAGTACAAGGATGTAATGAGTAGTAATAGGCATGTGTTAAAGGGGCAAAATGGGTCCAGATCTTACCCTCTAATTGCACGTCCACTAATCCAAGAGGACCCTCGCATCCAAACGATCAAGCAAAACTCAAAATTGGGGAACGGAGAGCCATCGTCTGGAGCAAGTTGGTTAAAATGTAGCGTATTTTGTCTAAAATATTCAATTAGGTGTGGTTAGTTGATGTGGGGAGGCCCGGGAGTGAGAGGTGCACACACCATTTGGTCTAGAGGTAGTCTAGAGAATGACAGCAGTACAACGTGTACAAGGTTATGTACCAAATGTTAGTATTGGTATGAAGGGTGATAAAAGGGACCTTTAGCCAATATTAATACTGCTGTTATATATTGTTATACCAGGCCCCTCATATCTGGCATATCTGGACAGGCATTAACATTGGTAACAATAGCATTTACAGTCAACCTAATATTAATTAAAAAATCTTTCCAGACAGACTTAAAAACACCTTTCCTGATTTAAACTGTATTTACTAAAAAATATATTTTTTTTCATATTTTCACTAGAATATGTCCCAAAAAACTTGAGAAATACAATTTTAAATTAATTTGGCATGGACCTTCATTTAGTTTGCAGACTGCAAGCTTGCAAGCTCATGAGTGATAAAACTTACATGGATCTGTCCACTGCTGGTAGCTAGGGTTTAATTACCTTGGGCTAGCAGCACACCAGGGAGGAGACTGCTTGACTCACAGGGTACCTGGTCAAGAAGTGTGTCTACTAATACATTTTAAATATATATTTTTCACAGGGTGTCCTGTAAAATAAAGCAGGTCTGTTATATCTTGCTGTCGATAATCTGCATGGATGTTAATATTTTGATGATGTACCAATGGGACAATCATTGTGCAGACTGCGCTTGCGTTTCTGTAAGCCTTGAATCTTTTACATTTACGTTTACATATACAAGACACACACTCCACAATAATTGCAGCCACATAATTAACACAAGTACCACTGATAACTAGAATGCTTGTACTATGAATTTCACCTCTGATGTACTTCTTGTAACGAGTGTTTAGAATATTGTATGAACTTCACATACTGTGTGCTACTGTATTACTCAGTCGATTAAAAGTTCAAAGCAATAGAAGGATGTTCAAGGAAATCCACAGAAAAAAGGGATTTATATATTCATTACTTTTATAATATATAGTTGCTGTCTTTTTTCATACTCTGTGTGTTTCTGAGCATGACATAAACAGCCTCCCACATAATCTTGCTATGGAAACTATTTTCCATGTAAAGTAGCTGTCAATGAGAAAGAAACTCATCTAAAAATAAAAAAATCAAGGTGAGCTAAAGTAAAGAAGTTTCTATCAGGAAAAGTTCACATATATAAAGCAAAAGAAAGTAATATGTTTTACTAATAGTTCATGCTGCTTCTGCTACATCATATTTGCAGTTTCTTTTTAATTAACATGCCAATTAAAATTGTGTTTTAATTTAATGAATATTTGGTGAACAGTGTTCAAGATACATAGTATAATACATAGGCTCTTTGAACCTATAGAACAACAGTGGTACCATGCAATGAGACATCTTAGGAAAGCTAAATTTACATTAAATTAGACATCCAGTGCCAGTGCAGATGTCCAGTGCACTACACAGCAGAAAATATAACTAGTGCAAATAAAAAAAAAGCTAACAAATATAGAGTCAAAAAGCTAATAAATATTGATATAGCCAACCATTAGAAACAACAGAGAGGAGAGATTCATTGGTTAGCTGACTTCAATCATTGCACTCTGTCCAAGTAAAGTATTAGACCAGCTACTGATTAATCTCTACATTTTGGGAGAAGTCCATGAAATGTAGTAAAGGTCTCCACAGGAGATGAGGTTGTGGATGTCTAAAAAGGTCAAGTCTGAATTTTTATTTCATTAATGGGTATGTGCAAAAATATGTTTTATGTACAGTGACCAACATATTACTCTTCTTCTTAAGCTTGTTTTTAATATGTCTTCACACCTGAACATATAATTTTGCTTTAAAGAGGAGTTACCTTGCTGGTTATTAAGAATTTTGTAAATAGCCAAAGTCATGCCTTGGAAGAAGGCAGGGCCATTTCTCCCGCTATGGGCACACAACAACCTCAACCAGGTTCGACCCCCCCGCTCAACTACCTGGCATGCTGGGCGAGAGAGAACAACAGAAGAACAATCACCCCCACCCGCATACAGACGTAAAGGGAGTAGAATGTACGAATGCCCAGATGTGCTTGATTTGAGGGTAGATGCAGTAAGTAAAATAGAAAGGCAAGATAACTTGTGATGTGACTTTCTTGGAGAGGAGATAATTTCAGGATAGTTTTCGCAGGTGTTCCAAATAGCCACTGTGACTTGTACATTGTAAAATAGGTCTCTATGACCATTATAGGACTCCTTGATCAGGGGCTGGTGTGCATTGGAAAGATCTCAGTGCTGTGTGAACCTAAACTCTACTTCTAGTTGAATGACCTTGATTTTTTTAGGTTAACAAATTATCAAAGCTAAGCTTCAAAAGGTAATTATTCTGTAGTTCCTAAAGAAAATGCATTTGTATGTTATTTATTCTAACAGAAACATACCGTAGGCTATAATACAAAGGATAAACATATTTGATGTCAGTGAACACATGAAATCTGAACAACTGGTGGCAAGTAGTAATGGACTGCTAATTAGATTTACAGTGAATTTTGGCTGTTTGCCAGTCATGTATTTGGAGAACCAAGTAAGAGTTTTGCCTCAGCGAACTGCTTTACTTCATTTAAATTTTTTTTTTGTAAGGGAGCATTCATAGTGTGCAGGAGAGAACCAAATAATTAGAAACCAGGTAAAATGTTTTCTATTATCACTCATAATTTTAACAGTTTCTGATATTTTATTTTATTCTTTTATGTGTATTATTTTCAATGCAGACTATGATTGAATGCTGGAGACATGAAAACTCTAAGGTAACTCATATAATGTATAGTGTTAAGCGATTTACAAATATTTTTTACGAATATCATCTATTCGAGAATTTGTGAATTTCACAAATATGGCGGCGGATATTCGCAATTTTGAATATTCTAGATATTATCCACTGGCAAGCTTATGGCCATGCATTGAGATAATATAAATGCAATTCGATAATAAATACCGCATGTGTTCATTTTAAAGATAATAACATTGCGTGAATTTCATATTTACGAATATTGAATCGAATATTAGTAGAATTATTCTTGAAATATCACAATATCGAATATTGCCTATGCCGCCTATGGTAAAGCGGAACCCTCTTCCCAGCTACTAATAATGTAAAACAAAATTGCTGCACAAACTAGCATATATTTAAATTTAAAGGATAACCTTTTCTAACCCTCCCTCTCAGGGGTACCAAAACCCCATGTTTGGTTGCATTCCAGAGCTAGGTCACAGCTCTCTTGTTTACACAAGGGTCTCCATACACCAGTGGAGTTGCAACCTGTTGTATTCTGTCTCCCTGCTTTGGTTAACATAACATCTCCAATACAAGCCTATGTACAGTGCTGCTTGAAAGTATGTGAACCCTCCAGACATGGTCACTGTTTGTGCA
>CM070034.1:59080060-59095085 GCA_036250615.1 Ptychadena robeensis | reverse complement strand
CATTGGACAAACTTACAAAATCAGTGAGGGGTCAAATAATGATTTCCTCCACTGTATATACCTCAATAGGTTCCAGCAAAATGTAAATATTATTGAAGGCCACTGACTACTAATAGACAAGTTTAAAGTGTTTTAGATTTTAATTTGTTTTTGCATCATTGTTCATGTTTTACATACACCGGAATGTTTTTCTTGATACACATGAATAATCATGGCTATTGAAAAGTATTAGGTTCTGCCTCTAACCAAAAATAACCAGAAGATTTAAAACAAATTACACTTTTAAGCCAAGGACAGTCCAAGCAGTACACTTTAATAAACTGTATTTGTAAAAAACAAAAAAAAAAAACAAGAAAACAACTTTTAGCTGTGTTAATTATTTTTCTTTGTGCTTTGTCCTTTAGATAAGCCATTTTCCACAAAGCAAAAAGTTAAAATAATTTTTTGTAAATGCATTTTGAAAAGAATGTGCAGCATGTTTTACCTTATCACACTACAAAGGACAGTAAGTTGGTTTAAGTCTGAGTTTTTTTGCAATAACAACATTATAAAACGCCTTTATTTTCTTGCTGCTATTATGTTATTGATGTATAACTGTATATGTATGTATATGTATAAAGGAATAGTTTTCAATGGATATACCTAAAGTTGCACTCCAAAGAAAATATCCTTGCCCAAGGGGCTACTGCATAATGCTTGTTCAAGTTTTGAAGGGAGATAAATTGGACATTTACTTATCTGATACCATGTTCTTATCCTATCAAGGCTCTGGACAATCCTTACCTCAAATGGGCTACTGGCCTAGAATTATGTAACACCAGATAGCTCCTGCGCTTTACTGGGTAGGAGACTATGCCTAGTAGTAAAAGTCAGGAGAAGTCTGTGAGAAAAGAAGGCAAGTTTGTATTTGCACCACCTAATATCTGGGGCCACCCTGTGAACATGTAATGCTGTATGATGCATAAGGCGTTAGATCACAAAAACTTATCCTCAAAATCATATATTTCAAAAGGCAAGAAGATTAGAAAACAAAAGGGCAAGATAATATTTACTTGTGTCTGCTTTGGGGATTGCTAGAGGTGACTTTGTAGGGCTCTAGCAGTAGTTATTAAGTTCCTAATAGAGATGGTAAAATTTCCTTTTTTTAAATTCTACCAATTCGACAATTTCAAGTTAATTGCAAAGCCCATCTTTACCAAACTTGCTGAAGATGTAGAGAAGGGTTGGGTATACTACAAAAAAAGGTATGGCTCTAACACAAACAGTTTTTCCATGAATTAAGTTCAATGTCAAGTCAAAATTTCGAAAGTCAAAATTTGGCAACGGCATGTATTAATGTATTATCCTGAAGTCTTCATGTGTAACTTTTTAGGGTCTATGTATCACCTTATGCTACCAGTAGTGTCACTGACAACTAGTCAAATTCAAAACTAATGAAAAGCTGTAAAAAGAAGAAATGGATCTTCCATCTTTAAAACCCTTTCATCTCATTGCTAACAAATTGTCCTGGTCATTTCATTGCTTACTCATTAGTGCACCTGTTGTAGATTTTATTAACACCAAAACAGCTGATGCTGATTGACAACCCCCTCTGCTACGTAACAGTGTTTGGAAAATGTTTTTTTTTTATTCCTCAAAACTCAAAGTTACCTGTGCCCTAAACCCTAAAATTGCTGCTTGATTGTTATTAGGTAACAGCCGGGATGTATTCAAGGGAGAGTATTTCAAAATCTCCAGAGGTGAAATCCAACATTTAGCTTTTCTTTATATTTTAAAATGAGAAATTAGACAGAATGTAGTATGATTAACCTTATTGTTGGAATCTTCCAGGCTCCAAAAAAAGCCTTGATATATGTTTAAACTTTAATTTGTAACTAATGTTTTATTAATGTTATTTAATGTTAGCCAATGAGATGAGTTGTTGGTAATGCTCCTGCAACTTTTGATTAATTAGTCAGGTAGACCTATTGTCTCTGTTGTTTCCATCGATAATGCCTATCTGATTTGGGGTTGACTCTTCACATAGATCCATTGAAAATCAGTTACTAAATTCTTTGTTTAGTTAAAAGCCAGAAGTAAACATATATTTTTTCCTAAGTTTCCCAAAGACCCTTTCAGAAGTTCTTCGAGGGTACAAAATACTTTGTTATTATCCAGGTTATAAATAAGACATGCAATTGAGAATGGCCTGCAGTGCCCTGGAAGAAGCTGTCATAAAGAAACACATGATGGGTACAAGAATTGGTCTGTACTGTGGAGAATCAATCAAACTACCCAGTGCACAGCAGCATTCATCAAGATAACTGACACAATCTAAAGTTAAAAACAAATACCTGGAACAGCTCCCGCTGATAAATACACAATCTGTAATATAAAAACTCTTTAAAAATGCATGGGAAGATATCTACTATCGTTATTATAAAATAGTCCTTCATTTCACAGAAAGCTAAGCAGCATATCCCAAGTGCAGAAATGTTAAAATATACATAGTTATTACCCCATGTTCAACTTCTCTTTAAGGGCATATGTAAAAAGGTAGGCTGGTGTGGTTTTGAAGACCTATTCTGAAACCCCCAAATTAACTAAAGATGTAACATATGAACATTTCTCTCTATCGATAAATCGATCTATTGAATACAGCGTTGACTAAAGATAAGAATTAGAAATCTATGTGGTCTTCTATATCTATTGGGGGGCATTTTCAAAAGCAGTTCATGCCTAACATCTGGAAGCCATATATTTTATATTTTCCTACTGTACACAGTGTTAGGAAGGTTTGGGCCTGGAGCTAACCAAGAGCAGAGCAGGGATGATGCTTCTTGTCCCCAATACTTGAGAAGATTCTGCTGTTGGTATTAGGTCTACTTGTCAGTTCCACAGCTGATGAAAAAGTTGGGCTTGTTGGTGTAAAAGAAAGTGTAGAGAGCCACCAAGGTCAGTCTGATGCTCTAGTTTTTAGCTTAGCTCTCTGGAATGGGAGGGAAGGAACTTGGTGGGTCTTCCCATTCCCATTCCAGATACACGCACCAGAATCTACTGGGAGTTTTCTGTTTCTTACTATTAATAAACATGGGCAGGAATACTAAAGCAAGGCCTTGCTGTATGGATTCACCTTACTGGGAGCCCCATCTGAAGCTGAACCCCCATTATATATATACATATTATTGCATTTCATATGTAAATGGCAATGTACTAGTTAAATATTAAATTGTGAATGAAATCTCTTTCCCTATAAAACAATATATATCAAGTAAAAAATAATACATGTATCCAGACAGACATTTTAAGCAAAGGAACCCCCAAGTTATAAGCTAAGTAAAGGCATACTGTTTGAACCAGGAAGCACAGAATACAGGAGCATGTCCTGCATAATCTATAAAACCTTACACAGGAATTGGACACCAATTTTCTTTTGACAAAGCCAGTTCCTAAAAGTGGAACATATCAAATTCATTGAAACACAGTGGCCTACATAGAATGGGGATCCATGCTATGACTTCATGCTATGACTCCGTCAATGTAGACAAAAGACTTCCAGAAAAAACGATCCAAGAGAGAAAAATGTGAATCCTATTCATAGGATTATCTTTTTATCTATTTTGTGCAACAAAGCAATATGGCTCTGGAAAACTATTTTTATAGCAGATTTCCACTCGTCAAAGCTCAAGTATTGAATTGGACTTTTTATATATACCGTTTTTTTCGGACCATAAGACGCACTTTTTCACCCCCAAAATTGGGGGCAAAAAGTGCCTGCGTCTTATGGTCCGAATGTGCGACCCCCGGGGCCACTCGGCCGCTGGTGGTCGCATCTTGGCTGCCCGCCAACTCCCCCGGCACGGAGATTAGCCGGAGGAGCTGGAGGGAATGTCAGTTGAGAGATGCCGGCTGGTGCCGGATCTCTCAGCTGTTCTGTAAAATTGCCTGTCAGAAAAGCTAGAGAGAGGGAGAGATGGACTGCCATCTTTCCCTCTCTCAGTGTCAGTGGGAACCGCAATAACTCGGCACTTCCCACTGACACACGGGCACAATCACAGCTGAGCTGTTTAGAGCCGAGGAGAGGAGAGAGAAAACGCTGCAGCTTTGTGCCCCCCTCCCTCCTCCTCCTCCTCCTCCTCCCGAGTGATCTGTGTAAAGACATGTGCTGAGTCACTGCTGCTAGTGACCCCTGTTGGCTGAATAGAATATTGCTTTCCTAAATCCATTGCATTAACTCAATTGATGTGAAAACTTAATAAATATTTTTTTTCTGGATTTCCTGCCCTAAAAACTGTGTGCGTCTTATGGTCCGGTGCGTCTTATAGTCCGAAAAATACGGTATATGTGTCAGTGGAGACTTTGTTTGGGAACCCAACACTGAAATAAGCACCCAGAGATTGATGCAATCCAACATCACATTAAGTGCAGATAAACAATGAGGCAATTCCATAAAGTTGTACAGGTACCCACTGTATTGGTTGGATCCGTGACACATTACATGATGTGTTAACGCTCATGGATAAGAAATGGATAGATCTTTAAGAAGAACATCTGTTAAGGGTGAGTGATATATATACACAATTTTTTCACATGGGAGAAAATGTGATGATCATATTATGCACCATTCATTAATTTAAACATGCATTCAATCAATTATAATAAAGATTATTTTCTTTTGTTAAATACTTTCAACTGTCCGCCACCTACCCCATACAACTTTGAAATTGGTAAAAATATTTTTATTTTCACAAAAGTGTCAGAATTGTTGTCCTTGTTTGTGTGTGTCTCTGTAGCTTGACATTTTGACAGTTAAATGACTGAGGAATAATAAGGGATTATCGAATTTGATAATGCAATTTGTTACAATTCCACAATTAGGCTTAAACACTTGTCATGACTGATGGGTGATCTTAGAAGTATGAACAAGATTGAGACAGTCAAGAACAACCACCACAAAACATTATTAGCACTATGCAGAGAAGATTTCAGAAGTTTTCTTTCCTCTAGTTTTAGACATCCTGCACTTTATATAAAAGTCAGAGTTATAGTTGATATATACATTAAAAAAACCAGAATTTGCATTCCAAAGCATTGTCAGTAAATATTTTCCATGTCATGTAATTAAAAATAATAAAGGTGAACTCCAGACACAAAAACTGTTGTATGTAATGCACAACGTAATGCACAATGAAATGAAACATATAGGAACAAGGACATGAGGCGCACAACCTACTACAACCACAGGTACTGTACACGCTTAAATAACATAAAATAAAACATAAGACAAGATACTCACATCAATAAACAGGAACAATTGGATGCGTTTCTAGCAGAGGCTCTTTTTCAACATGGTCGAAACTTATTCCATTGTTCCTGTTGAGCCCTACAGCATCTGTAAGCAGGAAGTGATTTCATCCCTAACCATGAAGTTAGGTAATGTGACCATGGTTGAAAAAGAGCCTTCGCTCGAAACGTGTCCCATTGTTCCTGTTGAGCCTTCCAGCATCTGTAAGCAGGAAGCAGTCTCATCCCTAACCAGGAAGTGAGGTCATCCTGGAAAGCACATGGCCCTGAGAGACCAATCCATGTAAACCACCTTTAATGTGAGTATCTTGTCTTTTGTTTTATTAAATTTCATATTATTTAACCATTTACAGTACCTTACTTTGTTGTACTAGGTTGTGCGCCTCCCTCATACTGACCCTATTTTACTCTGCGATCTTTACCCAAGACCCATACACTCACTGTCTGGCAACTGACATTACTGTAACTGTGTAATCACTGCTGACGGTTGTGCATAACTATCTATTATGTTTTTTAGTTTGTAATGAAGCATATCTGCCATAGATTAGCAGTGACAGAAACCAGATAATTTGCTCTAATGAAGAGAATATTTTTTATAAAAAAGGGTATAGTTTTCATAGGTGATATATTCTACTGGCTAACAATATTTATTGGCTAAATATATTTACAGATAAGAGATTTAGGGAAAGCTTATATTACCTTCTTCTTGATTGTAAAATGACAGACTGCTCTTTATACCACAGACCTACAACAGTTTCCACTGACCTTAAAGTTAATGAAGCGCTAAACAATAATAGTATACCAAACCATGGAGCAGGTTAAAGCTTTATTTCTATTATTAGTGACTGAACCAGTAAAGACATTATAGAGTGGGCTCTGTGCATAGTTATACAGTGATGAAATTGGAATACCACTGCTCACAACGAATGCATATTTATCACGTTAGCACATAAATACATTTACTCACACCTGCATCAGATGTTGACTGTTAAACTAAACACTGAAGTGCAATGCAAATGTATCAAACATTCACAGCCATATGTTAACTGAATATTTCACAAGTTCTGATTTGGAATTTTAACTTTTTTACATCTCATTTCACTGCTTCTCTCTCTGTGACATCCTAAATGACTAATTGGAGGTACAAGTTTAGTAATTCACAGTATATGCTGCCTCCCCCGATCAAATATAAAACATGGCAGACCTGTAAAAGCTTCAAAAAGTAGAATAAGACCCTTCAAAATGGATATAAAAAAGGAGCACAAATTCACACATTTTATGTTAAAGACAAAAATAAATACCTTATTATATTCTCTAACCCGCTGACAGTATTTTGAAAAGTATAACTGTGATTCTGCTTTGTGCTAATTGTAAGTAACCTTACATGCTAAAAAGATATGGGGTGGTGTCAGATCATTTTTGCATTGAGGTTTGATTGTATTATATACTTTAGATTTGTTGGCTCCCTTGGAACCCCTGACAAACAGTAAAGAAATAAGTAAAGTGAATAGAATATCACAGTGCAGGATACAGTAAGCCTTCTTTAGTGGGACAGGTTTAGGCTGGTTTAGCCTAAATAAACTTTTGTAATGGTGCTCCATCACAACCACCCTAAT
Source organism: Ptychadena robeensis (assembly GCA_036250615.1). Taxonomy (NCBI): domain Eukaryota; kingdom Metazoa; phylum Chordata; class Amphibia; order Anura; family Ptychadenidae; genus Ptychadena; species Ptychadena robeensis. The sequence goes on along the minus strand of CM070034.1, from coordinate 59,088,186 downwards.
TCATTAATATTACCATGTATTGTTACAGGTAGTAATGCATTAAGGTATGTTGCTGTACGGTATAATGACAAATTGGAAAAAAATTGCAAAAAAAATCACAATAATGAAATTGAAATATTTCAACTGGACTTTTAACTTATTTATGCAAAAACAACATGTGCTTTAGCAATACTTTCTTTTTTATAATGTGCCAACAACCCTTCTTTACATCTCAATTTTAGTGATGACTTTTGACTTAACTCACAAAATCTTCTGGTTGAAATTAAACAAAAGAAATTTGAGCATCTCAATGGCCTATAAACACACATACCTACATTTTAGACTGTAGACTCAGTACACAGCCATAGTTGTAGTGTGTATCAATATAAAAGCTCACTGCAAATGGCAGTAATAATCAACTACAAGTAACTGATAATGGGTGGCAAGATCTGGAGTCGATAGAGCCTGCAAAGACTCTTCTTGTCCACAGGAGCAGGTAAGCCATGTAGATTTGACTGCTGTTATACCACTGCCTAAGGCAATAAGAGATAAAGCACATGCCCAATTGTATCCCATTCTAGTTTTCTCTCATGAGACAAAATTGACACTTACGCCTGTCATGGCAGGTAACCAGACGCTACCAGTCAGATATTTTAAATTTAGATCAATGACCAATTACAACCCTCTTAACCACACTGAGGGTGAGGGTTCCTAAACTACTAAAACAGGTACTCAAAATTTACCACTTTCCTGTTAATATTTATATGCTACACACCTCACATGCATAATATGCAGCCAACTAACTACAACATATTCCCCATTGTACACCCTGGTGTACTGTTTAATGTACATTTGATATGAAAAGTGTACACACCCCTGTTATTATGGTAGGTTTTAGCAACATTAAAAAATTTAACAATATGTATACTTTTAAACATTTACCACCTTTAATATAACATATAACCTGTATATTCCAATTGAAAAACTGACATATGTGTAAAATGGAAAAATATAAAATGTGCATTAAACTGATGAAATAAGTGTGCTAACTAATACTTTGTTGAAACATCTTTAATTATAGCATTTTCTCTTATTGAGTAGGAGCCATGCATCAGCCACAGCATGGCACAATTTTACTGTGTAATATTTGAACACCACTCCTCACATTACAAAAAGCATACAATCTGTACAGTACATGAAAGTGGCAGTATCATGCTTTGGGGTTGCTTATCTTTCTGCAACTTGAAGTCAAGGTGAAGGAAATCATGAATGTCTGATAGAAGGCTGAAGAAGAATTTCACCACCTTACATGAAAATTACCTTGAAAATACATGCAGATCAATAAAAGAACACCTTCACTTAAGGAATAACTCAGTGATAGTACATATCTCAATCCATATAGAGAATATGTGGGGTGACCCGAGGAAGGCTGTGCACAAGAGATGCCCTCACAATCTGACAGAAATTGAACTTTTATAGACTGGGGAAATATAGTAAGTCATGATTTGTCATGCTGACTTAGGTTAGGGGATGCACACTTATGCAACCAACTGTGTTTTATATATGAATATATGAATATTTGTATTTTTTTGCATTATTATATTCAGCTGGTTAAAAAGTTTGAAACCATTTACTGTAATTTTTTGATATCACAAAAACCTACCAGTTTGCTTATTTTTGTGCCCACTTTGCATACATATGCAATTAAAATGAGCCTTGTCAATCATTAATTGCAGGCTGTTTTCAATCTCCAGAAAGATTTGCTCTGAGCATATGAAAGTGATGTTAAACTTATGCAATCATACACACATTTACAGAAAGTGTGAAAGGTTGGCGCTATTAATACAAATAGTGCAGAAAAGCAGTGTTAGGACAATTTTTAAAATAAGTTTGTAAATGTATACACAAAGCCCTCTAAGCATGTCTGTGATTCCCCCTTGCGGATTCAAATGTGGAGTGGAGCCCAAGTAAAGCAGGGAACAGACAGCTTAATATTAGAGCCGTCCGATGTTCCCTGCAGCAGTGTGATGACATCATCACGCTGCTGTCAGATATTGGAGGAACTGGAGAGCTGATGCTTTGCAGACTGACCCGCGGTTTCCATGCAAAAAATTGGCCGTGATTAACTGTCATGTCCGATATCCCTTTTTTTGAGCGGGATTGGTTGGTCCTGCTCGAAAACTGGAATGGCCACATATGATATGGGCAAGATAGATGGCCCATATCTATACATGTGTTACCTGCCTAAATTCTTTACAGGTCAGGGAGGGCAATACCAATTCAGTGTGATGAGTGGCAAAAGAACAACCTAAGTGAATCAGGGTTATGATATCAATGGAAAACTGAATGCCATGTATTACTCTTTGACTTCCTGGCTTTCATCTGTGATTTTTGTCTTAATATTTATTATGCTATCAACAAACATGTCTTACTGCACTAGAATAGCAATCCACACTATGTTTTGCACCAAAACTGAAGCATTCTGCTGGGACCTTATACCATTGATTATAATGGAAGCATGATCTTGTTGTTGCACTTCCAAACAAAATTATTCTTAGTCAGTAAAATACTTTACCAACTTCCATTACTCTTCCTTAAAAGTAATTATTGTCAATGATTAATTTCAACAGTTCATTTGCTAATTAGAACCAATTATGCAATGTTTTTGATCAGATCGAATTTGGATGTAAACTCAATAATTTGAACTGGGCAATGTCTTCTTTAATAATTCAAGATGTTTTCTCATTGATTAAGAGAGCTAGCAGTGTCCTTAGGCAGTCTGACACTGCGGAATTTGTACACCTTTGTCTTTTCAGACATCTTCATTTATTTTTTACTGGCGAGATACCTAGCAAACTATCAACTACACAAGAGTATGTCCTATTCAACTGGACTTTAATGTGCATGGTACAATGTGGTGCTTTGTTAAGATATATCACATGAACAGGATGCTTGACACAGGTCCATTTGTGATGTCACCTATTATGTTCTTAAATTAATGAGGGCTCAGTCTTGCCTTCCTAATAGAATTTGCATATCAATGCATATCTTCATTAGTCATTTAAACTATGTCTACCGAGCGGTCAGTTTTCCAAGCAGGAATAAATGGATAAATAAGCATCATACTTTTCGCATAATTTTCAATTTTTTACTGGACTGGATCATCCTCTTAACAGATTGATTTAGTAACAATAAAATATTAATACCAAAATAATTCCTGCTTATCCATCTGAGGGCAGAAAAATATATGTTAGTAGCCCTACAGCCCGCATGGGATTCCTTGCCAAGCTACAGATTAGTGGAGAAAGCTAGAAAGCAGTCTCCTACTATGCAACATGAAGACCATATTCACCATCTTCGCGAATTTCCGAATTGCAGATATTCGCGATTAATATTCGGAATCCGAATATTCGTGATCATCACTACTACCTACTACTGTCTATTGGGCAGCACTGAGCTATACTTAATTCATATCTGTGTTTTTCTACTACAGAAGAAAAATATAACACAAAAAACTATAAAAAAAAACCAAACCTTCAGAAATAGTCCACAGACACATCTCCAAAGCATTCTTATTTGGATATTAACTTCCTGTTTGTGGCACATTAGTATATGTGAGGGGGGGGGGGGGACTTTTCAAGATAGGTGGTGACCATGGCGGCCATTTTTAATCCAAATTTTGTTTTTTCAATAGGAGGGTCATGTGACACATCAAACTTATTGTGAATTTCACAAGAAAAACAATGGTGTGCTTGATGGTAACGGAATTTAATTCTTTCATGTTATTTACAAGTTTCTGTCCACTTATAAAATTTGCTGCCCATTGTGTTGGATTGTCAATGCAACCCTCTTCTCCCACTCTTCACCCACTGATAGCAACACCGCAGGAGAAATGCTAGCACAGGCTTCCAGTATCTGTAGTTTCAAGTGCTGCACATCTCGTATCCTCACAGCATAGGCAATTGCCTTCAGATGACCCAAAAGATAAAAGTCTAAGAGGGTCAGATCGGGAGACCCTGAAATTGCTACATGATGATGTGTTTCCCTCTTTCCCTGCACTGAATCTGGCACATTCTCTGAGTTTTTCCAGCAAGATGGTACACCACCACATTATGGGTGTCAGGTCTGAGCATTCCTAGATGAACAGTTCCTTGGAAAGTGGATTGCAGCACCTGAAACTACAGATACTGAAAGCCTGTGCTAGCATTTCTCCTGTAGTGTTGCTATCAGTGTGTGAAGAGTGGAAGAAGAGGTTGCATTGACAATCCAACACAATGGGCAGCACATTGAACACATTTTATAAAGGGACAGAAACTTGTAAAAAAAACTCATAATAGAATAAAGTTACGTTAAAACCAAGCACACCATTGTTTTTCTTGTGTAATTCCCAATAAGTTTGATAAGTCACATGACCCTCTTCCTATTGAAAAAACAAAAGTTGGATTCGAAATGGCCAACTTCAAAATGGCCACTGTGGTCACCACCCATATTGAAAAGTTTTCCCCTCACATATACTAATGTGCCACAAACAGGAAGTTAATACCACCAACCCTTCCTATTTTATTAAGGTGTATCCATATAAATGGCCCACCCTGTATATTTGAATGGACAGCTAAGGAAAATGTTACTAGAAACACCATAGTAGTCTCAGATAAATATATTACATGTACTATAAGCATCTTGAAATAAATCTCCTCCAAAATAATAAGATAATCAGGGAAATAGAAAAAAAATATCCAAGTTTGTTTTTCATATTGAATAGCCTAACCTAGTTATCACCCTTATAACCACAGACAATGTATAGACATTGTAAAACGTCTGCATTTCCCGGACAATTTGTAATCAATTCCTTGAATTCAAAGGAAACATCTTCCATAGAAGATAAAGAAAGAACTTGACCATGCTTGCAGCTAACAATTCTGTATACTTGCTGATAATCCTTCCTACTGTGAAATGATCCTTAACAACTGGCGCCATAAAAGACACGTTTTTAAGCTACATAAACCTGTGCAAACCAGCAATTAGGATAATTCTTAATTGATTTCTTCTAGGTTTTGTCAAGTAAATAATTTATGATTTCATTTATGATTTCATTGATATAATAACCTACTACATCTTTGATTCAATCATAATATAATGTATATGCTTATGGTGTATCATATAACAGCTGCTAATAGCCTCCACATCCAGACCAAAGGTCCACATATCATTGAACAATTTAGGATAAGCATAAAAAATTAAATTAGAATTTTGTAACTCCAATTTCTGGGAATCAGGGGATAAAAAGGGGACTTCACTCATTTTCCTGCACCTTATTCAAGAGTAGTGATGAATGAACTTTGGCAGAGGGTGTTCGCAGACCATTTGTGAACACTGCTGCACATGCCCGCAGTTTGCATATTTGCAAATAACTGCATCGATTTTAATGACAGGTGAAGTTTTGAAACCTTCTGGTCAAATTTGTATATACAATACCATTAAAAGTGTCAACAGTGTGCAAACACCTGGACAGTGTCATGCAAGAGGGGGATTATGGGTTTAACCACACAAAAAATATTATTTTAATGGTTTTTTTTTCATTTTTATTTGCAGAAATCATAGGGTCTGGTATGCTCTGGAAAAGGGGACCGTGAATGTAGGGTCCCCTCAGAGCATACTAGACCCCCTGCTTTGTAAATGTATATACCTATTGGTATAGAACATAGGTATTTGATCTAACTTGGATGGATTGTCAATTATTAGCACTTTATATGTCTATTTAATGGATTCATCTGACAATGTACGATTTCTGTATCTTTTTCAGCATGAATATGCTGTTTGTGTATGGCTCCTAAAATCCAAAAAAGGATAAAAAACAACTATTGTGTTTTCTATAGCAATTCTGTACAAAAGCAATAGAGCTGATTTATTAATAAATGTTCATACTTGGGTGATTGGGCATATTTATACTTCAATCATCAGTCAATCATTTGAAAATATATTCCTTTTTTCCAAAAGTGATGGAAATGGAAACAGTGATCAGGCATTTTGTAAAATTTCGAACGATTTAGTAGGTCATTTATGTATCTGACTGGGACTTTTAATCAGAAATTAGACAGTAAAAGATAGTTGTCTCCAAGTTGTGCTGTAAGGGTTCACATAGGTATTTAATTGCTTATTTTTTGAAAATATTTTGAAAGAATTTCAATTTAGATAACAAAATTTCATATTACACATTACCACATTAAAGTATGTAAATTCTAGCTTTTAAAATATGTTTGTACAGAATAACTATTTACAAAAAAGACACATTCACAAATACCCCTGTCCAACAGAACTATTAATAATAGTACCATATTAAACCACTTTGTATATGACTTGACTTGATAGTCTAGAATGTAATTGTGGCCAAAATGTTGTTAGTAGAAGAAATCTGCCAACAGTTTGCAATTATGGAAATGACCAGTTAAGTCCAATGTAGGCTGAATGCTTCTGCTCATCAACATTTAATGAAGAAGTGTGTATAACAGGTGGGGAAATATAGAGAATAGAAACTAAAAGGAGAAAGGGAACTTATATCAAATGTAAAGTGTAATAGAATGTGGGAATGTCTAGTAAATGTGACATTATTGAGATTGATAGTTGTGTGTATAGTGATAGGTATAATAATAATCTGTGAACAAGTGGTGAAAACATAGCAAGTGAAGTGTGTGGATGAATGAGTGAACAAACAAAATATATAAATAAATATAAATTGTACATATACATAAAATATGCATTGAAAAGCAACATTATAGGTAGAATGATTCTAAATGATATAACATTGTGTTAAATTAATGTATTCCGAATGCTTAGCGTGTACACTTCCTAAAGGTTTTGTTCAGAATCTTCTAAAAATGTTATTGGTTATTTTTACTCGGGTTAGCATTGCAATGAGATTCTGTAATTTTTCCCATAGAGTAGGGGTTTATACCCAGTAACAGGAGAGATGATGTTGTGTCATACAGGGTATAATTAAGATTGTTAGGAGGGAAAAATTCAACTAGCTGTACCCTACCCAGTTTGGACCTTCTGCATGTTTATAACATCTACTAGTTTATCAAATCTGAGTGACCAGGTGATGCTGCAGCTCAGGGAGTGTAAACCCCACAAAAGTTTTGGGGTGAGGAGTTAACCAGTCTGGGTGTCACTTGTTAACCACAGGTCGCATGTGCTACAGTAATACATTTACGGTATTAAAAAAAACATTTCATAACAACAGTTTTAGTTTATCTTGCCCCCAGGTCACATGTCTGAATATACAGTTTGGGAAACGGGATTCACCATGTTTAAAATCCATGCTCTCCATATATATTTTCCAATTAATTAGACAATTAAAAAACACTTTAGTTCCTGGAGAACACAAAGGACACTGAGGAGTGCCAGTTGCAGACAGATGATTTATTGGAAATGCAGAGTCTCCCTTTGGTCAATACAGTATTGCTAGTCTCAGAGGAGCATTGCTGGTCTCATGTATTTAAATCAATACTGGATGTTAATGTGAAATGAGGGGAGTGAAAAGAAGAGCAGGTACAGGGAAATCCATCATGTGGATGCTGTCTACAATAAATACCATCAAAATGTTGTCCTTACTAACTTCAATTAGCTTTTCATTTCCATGTTAAAGACTTGGTGTTGTTCTTTTACATTCACCAATTATGGCGAAATCACTTGGGTTATTTGCAGAACAGAATAAGCACATTAAGTCCCAGCAGATTCAGGATGAACAAAGTACTCAGAAATAAATCAGAAGAGCAAAAAAAAATTATGAATAAATAATAAAAGAACACATACAGAAAAGATGAGATGTAACACCACCACCACATTTTTATGCTTCTTTTTCCTGAGAACAGCTATTATTTGTGTTTCTTTGGGCAACGTCCCTTGAATCACTGACTTCTTTAAAAAAGTATTCATGAAAAATTCATAAACACTGTGCAAAAATATAAAAGCAACACTTTTGGTTTGCTCATATTTTGCATGAGCTGAACTCAAAGATCTGAAACATTTTCTACATACACAAAAGACCCATTAGTCTCAAATATTGTTCACAAATCTGTCTAAATCTTGTGTTATGCTAGCCATACACAGCCCGATTAATAGCCCGATCAACCAAGCCCGATCGAAGT
>CM070034.1:59001775-59071560 GCA_036250615.1 Ptychadena robeensis | reverse complement strand
TATTGTGGCCAGAAAGGGGTCCCTTTGTTTTTTAAAATTCGCCTCCCATTGAAGTCAAAACCCGAAAATTTGGGTTCGCGACATCACTACTTATTAATACTGTAAGCACGATCCATCCCTTTTTTTACACTGATTTGTCTAACTCGTTCTAACCCTGCTTGGAATAATGAGACAATGTGTTAATAAGTTTATATGAAATTACTGTTTTTCTCTTGAGGACAAGACACGAGAACTACAAAAAAACACTTCTTTACACCGGCCCTGGGGATAGTAATATCATTAACTGAAATAAGGATAAAAAGGATTTGGTAACATAAAATGTTGTTGTTCTCAACTTGTAAGCTAAATATAAGCATGCAATAACAGATGTTGCTACTGGAATGACATGGTAGGAAAATACATGAAAATACATTGAATTATTAAAGGTATAAGCTCATAAACAATTATAGTACCCTATTTTGTCTGTGGTAAAGGTCAGTATGGTTAGGTCATTAAAGGGGAATATATTAGCTAAATTCATTGAAGCCAAAGGGGAATAAGAAATCTGCTAAATCTGTCTGCTTTCCTTTTTTTTTTATCATTTTATAACATTTCCGGGCACATATTGGTGGCCTCATGCCCATTGGTTTGGTTTGTAACAGATTGTGGCGATTACCTGCCCTAAACTGGGGTCATAAGGAGGCCAAGCCCCACCACCACCCCCAGAGTTTTGGCCTTAATGTGTTAGTGTTACATATGATGAGTGATGCTGGGTCTCTGTAATTGATAGACTGAACTCATATGAAAAAAAGGGATAGGTCTAGGATAGTGAAGCTAGAAAGAAAACAGCTAGATGATAGCCCTCTGAGATGATAGGTACTCATACATGGTTGAAACTAACCTGTATGCAGTGTAGTCAAAGTAAGACATTTCATTACAGAAGAAGTACAGATGCATGTATAACCAGGGCAGTTTCTGCAGCTTTGAAGGCGCATAGGGGGTGTGCACATTCGCTAGCAAACCCAGCCCCAAACCTCTACCTCACTCTTAACAACTTTTCTGGTAGCACTGTTCCCCTGAAATTTTGACTTGACTTTTAACTTCATTAATGCAAAAATTATTTGTGTTAGAGCCATACTTTTTTGTAGTATTCTCCCAACCCTTCTCTACATGTCCAGCAAGTTTGGTGATGATACCTAGTGTTGAGCTTGAATATTAGATTTTCGAATATTTAGCTCGAATATCGCCATTTCACGGATATTCACGAATGTTCACGTATATATAATCGGATATCCGACGCGATCGCGATTTTTTATTATATAATGGCGATGTGATTTTTTTTAAACGGAAATTACGGATATTCTCCCAGTCGAATATCCGAGCTCCATTGACTTGCATGCATTGCGCATATTTGATCGCAATTGCGATTTTTAGATCGCAATTCATGTCCACAAGTGCTGATATTCGAGATTACGAATATGGAATCGAATATTATGGCGAATATTCCCTAAATCACGCAAATTCTAATATTGCCTAGTCGCTCATCACTAATGATACCATGTTCAGGGGCTTTGAAATTAACTAAAAATCTTCGAAATGGTCGAATTTTTTTTAAATTCCACCATCTCTACATTACAGAACAAAAGCTTAAAAAGATCACTTAACAATATAATACATCAAAAATAGGGACAAAAGTGAATTGGCAGGTGACATAATTGTGTGTCAACGTAAGTTTATCTTGTTAAACAAGAGTACAAATCGCTTTGTGATGTGTGACTTGTCCTTTAGTAACCTTCACATTTATAATTGTGGGTATGCATGTGACCCCCATGGTTTTGTTACACACACAACCCATCTATTACTTAACCATTTACTTGCAAATTCCATTTTCTATATGATTGGAAGTGCTGCAAGATTATATCATAGTAGACTAGAATTGAGTTTAGGTAACATTTTGAAAGTGAAATCAGCAAAAAAAAAAAAACATTTCAGCCTGTCAGTCCCTGCTTCTCCAGCCAAAGTTTAAGCCATTATGGCTCAGTTGCATCCCTGAATACAACACAAAATGGGTCTTGCATAATGTTTCATGAAGTCTAGTATCAGAGTTAAGTTTAAACTCTAATCAATATTTTAGAGTTTGTTATCCTCTGTACAAGTCTGTTGGTCTCATCATCTCTTGTTAATGTTTCTTTCAGTATATATATATATATCTTCTGAAATACTAAAGCAGAAAGATCATTCCTCCTAGAAGGTATTGTAAGAAAAGGAAAAGGATTGTCTCATACTAATAAAAAATTTAGTTTTACTGTGTACTGTAGCTTTACCTGTAGAGGCTGTCTTTTTGTCTTCACATTTTAGTCAACTTTAAGTTCAGTAAGAGAAAACCATCTCAGCCTAACAGATAAAAGAGTGATAGATATTGTTCTTAACTTTCATTCTAAGTTTCCCTTCAGCCAAAACCTTTTATTAAATTTTGAATAAAGTAGGGCAGAGGTATAGATAATCTTAACCTCGCTAGCGCACTGCTGAGGTGAAGATTTTTGTACCAAAAGCGCACCATAGACTTTGATGGAATTTTTTTATGTTGCAGGCCTGGAACTTCTCAAAATATGTCCATATAAGGGTCTAGCAGATATCCTAAATATATTAATGTTTCAAACACAAAATTATGTAAAAAAAAATTAATTAACAAGAAGCCACAAAAATCAGGTCAAACAGATACATTTTATAAAATGGTGGAGATGTCTGGTGTAAGTAGTAGAGATAGTTGAATTATTTTGTCTTGCAGAATTTGTGAGTTAATTGGAGGGCCCCTAAAACATGATATAATCACCAAAATTTCTGGAGAAATATAGAAGGTTTGGAGGAACACTACAAAAAAGAAGTTTGCTAAAGCAATACCAAAAAAGAAAAAATCCTCCAACCCTTGTCTACAATTTGGGGGGATAATACCATGTTCAAAGGCTTTGTGATTAACAAAATCAGATAGTGGAATTTGATGACATTCCACCAGGAAAACTAGCATTACATCTAAAGGGCAGTGAGGTTTTACATTGAGTTGCATTGAATACTGTATTCAATACAAATCCCCATTAAACTTGGTGCCCCCACAGTGTGATGTCAGCATGAAGAGAGAAGATCAAAGTAATAGAGCACATCGGGGGCACCGTAACATTTAATCAGTTGAGCATACAGTAATACATTGCATTGAATTTACCGTTTCATTGAATTTTCATTGCAGAAACCTGTGTTCAATGTAATTTAGATTAAAAAACCATGCTGCCGCCCTGGTGTGACATCATAATGTTCGTAAAACTGGGGTGACAGGCATTGACTTCCTAAGAAGAAGCATCGGAGATGCAATTGGAGCCACTGCGGATGCCAAAGAAGGTAAGATGGTGCTGCAGAGCTCAGATCAGCGGTGAGCAAACCCACTTTTTGCAAGTCTGGTCTGAATGAGCTAGGCTTGTCTCAACCGCTAGAGGGGTTAATGCTGCTTGTGTGCCTGTTGGTAAGTTTCCCTTGTACTTCTGTCAGTATAGGACAAGATGGAAAATATCCTCAAAAGAAACACAGACAAAAATGGTAGCACATTATTAGTTAACTGAGGAACGGTTTAAGTAGGTTAACTTCTCTTTGCACTGAATCTTGTAGTTATAAGCATCTAGTTGAGTGAATTTTTCCTTTTTTTTAATGAAAAAAAATACATAGTGTTACAGTATTCGTGTATGTATGATGTTGGAAAGGGTTAAGTATTCTACAGGACTAACCAGGGTTTTTTTTTTTTAACAAAGACTGATTTCTTGTTCACTGTGTTTATTGAAAAAAAATGTGTGATGTGCAGAAATGCCTGTTCATTTTAACATTTGTACTGGTGGGGGTTATATGTCCCTAAGCCTTTGCTCAGCATCTGTTAAAAGTTAGGCTCAATTCACATGGTTGTTTATTAACCATGTCATTTATTGATCTCCAGAAGCCTTTTATTCCAGAAGTTTTTACAGCTCAAAATGCCTGAAAATCATCAAGCTTTGATAGGTGATTGAAGTCAATGAGAGCAGTTGAGAAGCCAAACGCAACCTTTACATGCAACATTAGGTGTTGTAAATGACTGGAATCTGTACTGCTTTAAAAACAACAGCACAAGATACCCAAAAATAAGGATAGAAAAAAAAATTTGCCTGAGAAGTATTTACTGTTGTCCATTTAATAGGAAGTGCTGAAAATTTTTGGAGAAGATCAATGGAGTTAAAATGCAAGGACGGAAAAATGAAAAAAGCATTTTGAGGAACAAAACATGACAATTCTTTCGGATATACATTACTAAAGCTAAGCATCCAATTCATACAAATTTTAAATGATTACTTTTTCTGCAAATGTATCTTTCATTGTGTTTCCATGTATATTGTATTATCATTATTGTTGTTATTAAAATTTAGCTATTTGAAGCTAAACATGCAAAAACATGCAGACAATTTATTACATTCATCAATGATTCTAGTTGTGATGTGAATTCTTTGAATTAGTATTAAAACTGGGATGCTTAAGGCAAACTTAAGGCATTGTTCTAATGAACACCAGTTATCCCCATGGTGACTATATATTTGCCAGTTCTATTTCATAAAGGATGGTTAACAGAGGCCAAGTAAGTGACTAATGGCTAAAATGACTACACAGTTTTATCCTCCTCTGCAATCAGGAGTGAAGATATTTATTACTTGAACTCCTAAGGAACAGCAAATCTTAACGCATCTCCCTTATACAGCAACTATTTTCCTATTGCCCAAATGTTCCCCGATTTCATTGTAACAAAATATATAGAATTCCACAGAAACCCCATGTATAATACAACTGTCAAAAGGGCCCAGGTTAGCCCAGTAGAATATTTAAGCATTTCCAATCTAACACACCAAAAAATTGTATACTGTGTAGAGTTATGTAACAATGTATAAAGGCCCCCATACACCTTACAGTCTTACCATACAATTTTTGTACAATCAACTTTTGTTCTACCAAAACCATGTAATATGATGACCTTTCTAAACCTCCCAATCACTATGTATTCTATCAGGGAGGCCACTATACTACACAGTTGTTGGAAAATCTAATGGAAATTATATGGATCGATCTTAAGGTGTATGGGGGGCTTAAGAAATGCAAAAATTTTTATTTTTTATAAAATTTAAGAATTCACTTGTGGACCTAAGTGGTAGCTGTGCATTTATTTTTCAGAACTTAAATAACTCTTAAGCCTAACGTGACAACAGTGGATTACTAGAGATGGTTCATAAGATGGCGAAATGTCACCAATAACATTCATACAACTTGTATGTAAAGTAAAACTGAGCCAATCACAGCTGCTGTTATACATGATTGAGTTTCAAGGGACCTTGTAGTGCAGCTGTTGTGCCTGCGGTTTTACTGGAAATGACCATGTTTTCACTTCACTTAAACATGTTCGCTGCTGGACAGAAACAACACGATTATGCGGCAAGGTGATTCCAGTTTTACATTGGTGTTAAAGGTGCAAAAGGTTTCCTATGTATTTTGTGTTAATGATATGTGTGAAAGGGCCCTTAGTCAAAATACAATTTGAATGCATTTGCATACTAATGTGGAAATCTCTGTATCTTATTGACCATGTCTATGGATGACCTCTAAAAGTACTAATGATTTACATAGTCTGCCAGCAAGAAGTTACAAAAAGAAATCAGCCCTGGCTGCGATAATTATCTGCAGTGCTTTCCCCCACCATAATTCAATTAGGACAAAAGACATCTGTAATCTAATTCTAAACATCAAGATGATGATTTATTTGGCCTTGGGAGAGTGGGCTTCACTATGGTACCCTTACAGCCCAATGATGCAGAAAGTAACATTGTGAAGTGATGATATCCCTGAATCTGGAAGAGCTCACCACATGGAGAGAAAAAGGAAATGGCCTGGTATGTCAGGTGACCAGTCAAAACCATATTATTGGAGTTGCACTGGGAAGGTAGAAAAGAAACGCTTTAAGTAGTCATTCATTTCTTTACCTGTTATAAAATGGACACTTAGACCAGTCTTATATATGCATATATTCCAGGGTGGAAGTCAGCTACAAATTCTTACGTTTAACAATAAATGTATTTATTTTTTTCTCCACACTTCCCTTCACAATTTCTTCTCAATTTTAAGCTACTTGGAGATATCAGCAATTTATGGTCAGTGTTCTGAGAATATTTATTAAATTGTGAATGCACCGGAATGTTTAGTCTAGGATTAGCAACTTAGCCAAGCATGAGTTGGTGTATTTGCTAAAATAACTGTTCAACACATGTTTATCCCTGTTGTCAGTGGTGCTCCAAATATAACTGTTATTTTGAGAAAAAAAAGATTTAAGACAGAAAAAATGCGAGCACCTAAAAAAGGGATAAGTCTTAATTTTAGCATACATCTTTGGGCATCACATTTTTTTATTTATTACAGAAAGATCCCTTCATTAGTATAAAATAATTACATTTAAAATAACACACCTGACTCATACTCAGTATACTCTAAATTATGATGAAATTACCTCCATGAAAAAAAAACAATAAAATACCCATATAGCCAGCCACAGAGATACTGTGGAGAAAGCTCAACAGTTGGATCCCAGGTCCTCACTACCCTTCACCTTGCTACTAATGCCCTTACTAGTGATGTCCGAACTTCCCCAAGGTCCGTCTGTAAACAGGCGGATCAGTCTTTTAAAATAGTCTGCCGTCTGCCTGTTCGCGGGCAGATTTAAATTCCCTGCCTATTGGTGGGGAATTGGGTTAGGAAAAACCAGAAGTGACGTCATTGTAAAGATTCTTCCTTTAGCGGGATCTTACTGCTCCTGATCCTGCCGGAGGAAGAATAGTGAGCTCCTCGCCGGCGAACGGGGCAGGTCAACCACCTGTACTGCTCGAAGGAGTGCTACCATCCATGTTCACGGCAGAACTGTCTGCCCTGCGGACAGTTCGTCTGTCACTAGGCCTTACACATTTTATTGCCCCTAAATAAATTACCACAATGCAGAGTTGGCACACTGCACAGGGAAGAGATGGAACAGGAGAGAAGAATGGGCAATTTTGAGGCGAAACTCGTGGAGAGGCAGATGATCAAAGTGATCATCTGAATTATTATATCTGGTTGACTGATACTGTTTTAGCCTATAAAGGAAAGAATACATGATCAAATGATATTGGCCAGTGTATCAGGAAAGATTAACTAGATCATCTGATCACATTGACCATGTTCTTCACCATGATAGCTTGCATTTTTAGTGCCTATTGAACATAATTTTGTAATCTGAATTCATATGACCAACCAAATGACATGTATGAAGTAGTATTTCTAAGGTGGTCTTGTAAGTTCTGCCACAAAGGATCCTGCACATTTGTTCTATTTCTATAATAGTAAATATGACATAAGAATCAACTCCAGGCAGAGGCTACAATGTCACTTCTAGTTTATACTTTGAGATCAGTATTTAAACTCTTTTTCTGCTGTAAAATTATACACATTTTCTTGTTATTCTAATTTGATGTTGAGATCACATTATTTATTTATTTTTAGAAATTTTCCTTCTGCAGTTTCATTCTTTTTTCTTGTTTCAAATGGCAGACACATTGCAGTCAATAGAAACATTCACAGGTAACAAGGGATACTCAAAACCAAAAAAGAAATAATAGAAGCTAGTTTCATTCTCATAGCTGTAGCCTATTTCCAAATACAAATCATCATGAACTGTGTCATTCAACACATTAGTCAGTCTGAGACTGGCACTTAAATATATCCCAGTTGAAGTTTTCACTTCTCCATGCAATACATCTATGCTTTACACATACACAGCCCACTTAATGGCATGGTCTGGAAAACGTGCCATTTTTACAGTCTATCTCCTACTAGCAAACCAAACCCACACTGTGTACTGGAATCAAATTAAACACTGTAAAAAAAAAGCTTTTCAATAGCAGTTTTAACCTTTTTAGCATGGGAGACAAGTAAACTCTATGGGATTTAGTGTAACATTACAATAGAACATAGCTTGAGCTTCTATAAAAGCTTTAATTAGGCTTAGCTTATCAGAGATTCTTATTGCTATTGCCCCCTTTGGGATATATCTAATAAGCAGATTTATATAGCAATCACTACAATGCATTCTAGGGGATTACCAATAGCAGTTCAAAAACAACCATAGAAACTCTGATTAAAATATATTATCAAGCCAGACGGCTTGGAATTTGAGCAGGCCTTATCCGTGGCTGATATAACCATGACTTTCTTTTGTTTAATTTACATTGCAGTACATTTAAGGGCTAAAGCAAGGGGTGCCAAAATGTGACCTGATCTTGAATGTAGTTTATTTAAAATCCAAAATGAAAAGCTAACAGAGAACAGATAAGATTGATTGTGCTCTCTATCTTAGCATAATTGTATTTCAGGTGAACATCAATTTACTTTAAGGGACATTTCTAAGTAGCGTGGCGCATTATAAATAATTCATCATCCATGGCTGCCTCTAAAATGATTTCCCCAAAACAGATTTCAAGAGAATAAATGACTTTCATTGTTTTTGTTTATTTTTAATGTTCTCTCTGTTTGCCTTTAAATTGGTTAAGGTGGGTTTGTTAGTTATGAAAAATTGTCGCATAACCATCACAAGAAATTTATTTCACTACTGTTGTTCCGTGCTAAGAAAAAACGGAATGAATTACTGAAGAACATTGCCCTTGTCTGCGATACTAACAGGAATAATACAGTTATCAACACCAAATAAAGTGTAATCATCTCTCTTTGCTTGGACTGTTACAGGTAGCCCCAAAATACAGACATCTGACTTAAGAAGGACTCATATTTATGAAAAGAGCCGCTACTGCTCCTACTGCTCCTATCTGTCTCAGTGGACTGCTGAGTGTGCAGCACTTTGTAATTTGGGGCCCCAATCACTAGATACCACTTGTGTCAACAATATTATAGTATTATATTAAATAATATTAATAATGTTGAGGCAAACATCTGTCCAAATTGCATACAACCTCCTAGGCGTTGTGTTTGTTTTGTGTTATTTTTTAAAAATCACTATGGCAAATCAAAGCAGAGTATAGCCCTACCTCCACCCCCATTCACATGTTCTGCATCACCAATGACGGAAGGTGACATTGCATGCATATAATGCAGGTCAATGGCACCATCTCAACCTGAGCTACACTCAGGGATACTACCGTATCATAGCCAAACTCGCTAACTGTTCAAGGTCTGCCTCCTTAGCATTACTGGTTACGCCAAAGTGCCGGACCTGAAACGGTTAGCAAGTTCGGTGATGATAGGATAGTATATAGTATAGTTGGTTTTGTAAGAAAACATATCCCAAGCTTCACTCGGGGCAATTGCCCAGGAGGTTTATTAAATAATGTACCTGTTCTAACTAACATACAAATTCAACTTAAGAGCACAAATGCAGCCCCTACCTGAGGACTTCCTGTACTGCAAAATCCAGTGGCAGGTAAAGGTTAAAAAATTGCATTTTAAGGAACAATATAACTAGCATCTGTAATTAGAGGTTGCTGAGATAAGCTTAGTGACACTAATAGAGAGCCCATTGATTTCATTCAGACACACTTACATTGTCAAAGAAGAAGCAAGTGATCTACAGACTACAGAAATGCAGGTAAACACATTTGCTTTCTATGTCAAAGTTGTGGTCTTATGCAGATATACAACACACTCACTGTTCAGTCAGACATACAGTATGTCCTTCTCTGCAGTATTCTGGCAAGGAACATGCTTTTTTTACTTCTGTTTTGATGCACCTTAAACGCTTTAACTAATTTAAAATCAAAGTTCAATTCCCTTCAACATATTTAAATTCTGATGATTGTTTGCAAACAAGAAGCAAAAGCACCACCAATACATTGCTGAATGTAAAGAAGTAAAAAATCAGAACTTTATTGACAATCTTGCAATCATGCATTTTAAATTTGCACAATAATTTCAGAAAGGTTATTTTCTATAAGAGTTTCATACAATAATGTAAGCATTGCTATATTTCAGAATGCCAAATAATACATTTAGGTAAGGTACTTACTTGTAAACCTCGCTGGAACAGTCTATGTCCCATAAAATTGGCCAGCATACGAATTAAGGCAGCCCCCTGTTGATAAAACATAGATTAGTATTTGAAGCCCAATGATTAACTATTTTGCACTGCAAGCATTCTTAGCTACATGTATCTTAGCTTAACGATAAAACATTCAAATGTGCCAGGCATCAACTCAGGCACCAGAAACATATACCTGCAGTTAATGTTTGGAGAGTGTAGCATATCTTTTTGAGACATCTCTAGAGATTGTCACAAAAATTGGACCAGATTATTTGTGAGTTGATTGCAAAACCCCTGAAGATGGTATCATGACTTATGCCTGCCATACACCCACAGATGGGTGCCGACAGACATGCTCCGATATGCACCGGAATGCAAACATGATGACGTTAACACGTTTGCATCCTGGTGCATTATGGGGCTGCTTCAGTCGGCCGGCACCCTTTGTGTACCGGCCATTAGCTTCAATGAAGACGCCAGTCTTCATTGAAGCTAATGACATCGGCTTGCATCGGCCAGAGAATATCGGACATGTCCGTTCTCTGGCCGGCCGAGCTGTGCGTGGGCACATGCCGATAAGCGGCTGATTTTTCTGCTGACCGACGGCGCGAGCGTGCACGCCCGTCGGTCAGGTGAAAAATCGGCTGCTTATCGGCCTGTGTATGCCAGGCATAAAGATTAAGAATGGGTTGTATGAACAATTTTTTTAACATATTGTTTTTCAGTTTCAGTTCAACTCAAAAAATTTATTTAATTTGTGCAAAATCTATAATAATACTTCATTACCTGTGTTCCTTCCAATCTCTTGACAACTGTGTAGAAATCAATTACAAAACAACTAACAAGTAAGTATGGCCATTTAAGTCAAAAGATGTAGGTGGACAGAGGACAATACATGAGTAACAAATTAGAGGAAGCCTGTGGAGATTAGGAGCTAGGTACTTATTTCTGTATATTCTCTACCCCCAGAAAAACAATGTTCAGAGGCTGTAAAGCAGACCTGCCACCAGAAAATGAGGATTTCATGAATGGCACTAGAATTGAATAATAGGGAGGAATGCATAAAAAAATACCCCCCCCCCCCCAAAAAAAAAAACTTGCCTATATGGAGTAATTTAAGTAGATCCCGCAGCCCTCCCTCACTTGCTGGCCCATGGCAAGACGTCACAAGAGCGACGTTTTTGCCGGGTAATTCTGTCATCTCAGCTCTTCATTTAAAGTGCATTGTAAAAATTCCCATAGAAAACCATTGAACGCCCCCCAGTGGCCACCCGCGAGTTAACCCTCAGAAGCCTGGTGAATAAATATGGAATTGCTCATATGATTCCAGGCAACAGCAAGTAAGTATATTATTTTAGGATCATGGAGCCCGAATCCACCATCATACCAGCTCAGAGGTAAGTCAAATTTTATTTTTACATATTGAGTGTACTTCCGCTTTAAGGCTTAGTTCAGAATGCATAATACTGCCCAGCCACCTTGCAACCGCACATTCCTGAGTAAATCAGTTGGCATTTATTAATGGACAAACAGCTGTCAACCATAACTTCCCACATTCTTTCTTTATAACTGCTGTGATGTGATGTGACATGTTGTATGCCCCCCACAGTTGGGTTTCCAGTTTGTTAGGATCAGCAAACACGTAATTCCCATCAGACAGTCTGAATTAAACCTAAGTGTAACCGAAAATATCTGCAAATGTCCATACCAACCATACCATAATATTTTTAACATGAACTGAACTGAACTGAAATATTATTAATCTTGCGGTGATAATTAAATCTGATCGGCTTAATGTGTTTAAAATGTGTTTACAAATAAGTACAATTACTGGGAACTTGATTTGGAATTTTTTTTTGTGAACAGCATAAGACTTTAACGGAAATGGGAAATTGTCAATCAAAGAGTTCATTCTCAAATAAATTCTATCAATTAATGAAATAGTTCAGAAGTTAAAATTGCCTTCACACTGGAGAACAATACAGTAGACTCTTATCACTCCATTTCTTTCAGCTGACTGCCAAACAAGTGTAGCACATCCTTAACAAGCTTTAATCCCCAGAGAGAAATCTATTTGCTAGAGATAAGTTTAGTATTACCAAGATTCTCCCTTTGCCAGCACGTTTGCAGGCAGAGCTCTGAACCACAGTTAATCATGACAAGTAATGAAGCTACAGCCGTACCTACAAGACTGTGCATTATAGAGTGTAGATCATTTTATTTTTCCTGTGCTATTGATTCGGGACATTGTTTCAGACGAGGAGTAAAAGTCTTCCTCAATAAAATAATTGTTGCTATTTTTCATTTACGTTTCCTCAAATATTGATCACATTTTATGCACTAATGATATATGTTGTACATTGTACGGTTTAGACAGAAGATTTTTCCAAAGCAATACAGAGTCTCACAATAAGTTTTTTCCAGAAACGTCTTATAATAAGATAAAATATATCTCTAAGTTATTTTACCAAAAGAAATACTGACTTAACAGTAAATATTGTATGAATATAAAAATATCTAAATAAAAAATAAATAAATATAAAATAAAATGAAAGAGTATTGTGATGTGTTAAACTGCCATTTTGTAAGCTTCTATGCTCTTTCTAAAGTTGGACCAATTTGTTTTGCAGTGATTCATACCAATCTATCTGCTCATTAAATTATCTTTTCATCTATATTAAAATGAAATATCTTTAAAATTACAAATGGCAATATTTTTGCAAAATTTTAAAAACAGGTTCTTTATAAAAGCCTTGACTTTGTATATATATTACCCCCAATAACTCTTCCAAACTCTGACCACTATCCTAACTGACTAAACATTTAGGGCTAATTTACACTGCCGTTTTTTAACCACAGGTTAAAAGAGCCACAACCAACCTGGCGAATAGGACATGAGGCCTTTGCCGGTCTGCTTTCAGGCTTTTGCCCAATAGACCTCTCATGGGGGTGTTATTTAACTGCTCCCAAAGCTCTTGCAAGTTTGCAGGCAGGAGCGCCCGGTGTCACTCAGCAGCAGCCCGGAAAATGGCCGTGTAAATGTAGCCTTACTTTCACCTCAGTCAGGTGTGTCAAGAAATATTTAAAATATTTATGATCTTATTACTTTGTATCTAAATGTGAGTCTCAAAAAACAGATTTATATTAAGCCTGAAGAAGGGACCTAAGACATCCCAAAACCTTGCTTTTAAATTTACTTCCATTAGCCAATAAATGGTATCACTTGAACTCCAAACTTTCTATAAACAAGCACATTGATATTTCAGGATGCTGTCCTAAGGCAGCCAGAAAAGGTTCAATATTTCCATTTGACCAACCAAAAAATAGCTTGTTTTAAGTCAATCGAATGGAAATCATTTCCTGCACACCTCGCACAATCAACCAGAAGTGATCAAAATCAAACATAAAAGTGATCGAACAGTGATTGGACATAAATACATTTTATGTTGAATCAAAGATTGATCATACAAAAATTTACCGTGTATGGTTAGCTTTACAGTTTATATTGAGGTACAAGAAGAATCAAAGGGTTGGACTACTTCATGTCTATACTATTTATTTCACTAATTTATTTCAAATGACAGCTACATAGAAAGCTCAAGATGTTTTAATGATTTATGTAATGCTTATTTCTTTAGTGCAACTAAAACCCAAAAAATTCCCTAATGAAAGCTTTAAAAGGACCTACAACCTCTGCGATAGAAAGTAGAAAAACTTTTTCTGACAGGAGGCTGTATGGCATCACACCTCAGTGCGACATCATACAGCTGCGATGGCATTTGGAACATCTATCCCAAGTGCCCTTGCAGCTGTAGGACATCACGTCTGCCCAGTTCCGTGGGATTGTGAGGTCAGTGTTACATCTGCGAGACTTAGGTGATGAGAGATGTCGGTTGGGTCCCCCCCCATAGACACCTCTCATCACTGCAGCCGACATCCCCCCAGCCTCCCCCACATGGAGCTCTCTGGCAGAGGAGACAGAGTTGTTCTTCTCTTCTTCTCTGTAGGTGTTCCCGGGGGGCAGCTGGGATGTTGGCTGCATATCCTGCCATATCTTAGCCTACCTGATCCTTATCTTCAAGTTATCCACAGGTACCCATAGATTTAATGCCCTTTAAACTCCTATACTCCCTTCAACAAGAGTGTTTTGGTGACTACTGTGGCCCTGTTTAGGAGAGAAAGGAATCCAATCCTAAATTAACAGTAAATCTACATATACCTTGATTCATGTTACAAAGTATAAAAATAAATACGCAAGACCACTAATAAACAGAATAGAGAACTCTGGAAATAAAGATAAACACCGACAAAAATTATTACATGAAAAAATTTACCTAGTTATTTCAAAATTAATAAAGCTTTAATCATCTATAATCGAAATGTAGATGTTTGATGTGCAGAGATGACAGACAGATGCCTTGTGATTTTCTGCTGATTTAGATTACCTTCTACATTTAATGTGCTGTATAAATCATTCACATCTAACCCAAATTTATAGCAATGTACATTTGTTCTGGTTAAGCTCAATTCTTATGATTGCTCCAAGAGCAGTCCAAGAGCAGCTGTTAATTCCCAAAGAATATGTTGGATAGTAACCATGGTCAGCTGTGGACACTGCCACCTCTTACCATAAATAATACATAGCCAAACTAGGTATAAGGGAAGAAATAGGAAATTATTTTGTTTATACTTATATACGTAAAAAAAACTAAATAAATATGTATTTTGTTAAATCTTAAAGGTTTACAGTGATTGGGCCTAGCAGCTTGTTACTAGGCCTTAAATAATACACAGTAATACATTTTTGTTCAATAGGGGCCCATACAAAAAGGGAAAAAGCATTTTTTTTTCCTTTCTTTTTCCTGTTTTGTATTTAATCTATTTGATATGCCCCCCTCCCATATACAAAAGCAATGGGTAACAATAAACAATATAATAAGTAACAATAAATAAAAGCTGCCACTCCTCCTGTGTCATAATCTGTACCTGTATGTATTATACTGTGTTGTATGTCCACTCTAATTTATTGTACAGCGATGAGTAATATGTTGGCGCTATATAAATAAAGGACAATTAAAAAATTGTGGATGTGGCCCTGATCTACCACTGAGGTACTCGGGGTACACTTATGCTTGACCATTCAGATGTAAGATATGTTGAACACAGACAGATTTTACTGTGGCGTGTAAAGAAATATTATTGTTATGATATTTAGTTTGAAAATGTCTTTGTTATGTTTTCAGAATTATTGGTGTAAGATCACAGTTCCCTCTTGAAAAAGTCTTAACTTGTTTTAATAATAATATTTAATACAAAAATAACTTTGTTTAATTCTTCGGTCCAGTGCACCCTGATACCCCATCATGGCTGCTAAAGTTCAAAATTAGCATCAGAATGGGGAATAAAGGGTGAGTTAATGGACATGGAATGGCCTGAGTATTTCATAAAGGGTTCAGTGTTCACAGCCAAAGGCCTTAAAAATGCAAAATATAACTATTAATGCCAGAGTTTAGGGTAGCATGGCTTGACTTTAAATAACCACTTGTTACAACCATGGTATAAAGAAAAGAATATGAAAGTTCAGTACATTACAGCTTCAAGTACATGAGCTACAGCATATGGATATACCAGGTACCACTCCTGTCAATTAAAAATAGGCAACCCAGGCTATCATAAAAATAATATAAACAAATTTAACCTCCCTAGCGCTCTTGCAAGGTCCAGATTTCTGTACCAAACGCGCACCATAAACTCTAATGGAATTTTTTTTGTGTTGTAGGCTTGTAACTTCCAAAAATATGTCTGTATAAGTGTCTTGTAGACATCCTGAATATAATAATGTTTGAAACACACAATTATTATTAAAAAAAAAGTACATTTTATAATTATAAAATATTAAATTTAATATAATAAACAATAAATAAATAAAATATTAAATAAAAAATTATAAAATGTATCATTTGAATGATAAAAACTCTTGAATAATTTGGTATGAAAGATTTCAAAACAGTATTTATGTTTGTTTATAATAAAAATTTTATTACAATTGGAAATTTGTTTTGTTTTTTGTTTTACTTTGAATTGTATTGGATACAGTTATCACTGTATCCAATACAAGCCATTTGGCACTCTCTGAAAGGGTTAACTTCAAAGAGCACATTTGGAGATGATACTGGGGGTGACTTTCCACATGTAGTCATTGAAGATAGCCCAATTTGCATATGAATGTCCTGCGCCCCCCCGCCCACGAGACATTCATATGCAAATTAGGCTGGGAAAGGGGTGACATGGCAAAGCCAGCTTAGAGCATCCCCCGGGACAGCACAGAACAGTGAGTATGTGCTGCTGCCGGGGGATGTCAGCTTAGCTGGACGGCAGCATCTCGTCAGCTTCAACATTGACATGAAAGTGCAGGGACGAGATGCAGCCGTCAGAAGCGCTAGGAAGGTTAAAAACGTTGACATGCCTCTCAATTTTTGATGAGATATTGGAATGGTAGCAACATGCAATCCATTCTACTTTTAAAAACACTTAAGGCAAGTGGTGGTGATGTAATAGTGTACTAGATTGAGCTTGCCCTTTCACGCTAGCCATGCAACAAATAAGTTAGTGCATCCATATATGTGTAGCAGGGTGCCATAAGATATTGCTAAACTGGCCTTTAAATTCTGTCCTGTTCTTCCATGGGAATTAAGTGTAAATAGGTTGGAGGTGTAAAGACACAGGAAAGGGTTAAGCATGCTTTGCAATGTTTAAGCTATGTTTATATCTTTTTAAAGATGATGTAATGTACCAAAAGATCATTTATAAAAAGGGAAGTTTCAGATTAGATCTGGGTCTTCTGCATCTGGAAACATCAGTGACCCACAGCGCAGAATTGGTGGACTCCTCCACCCGAATTTGACTCTCAGTCTTTCCAAGTAAGTTGTGGCTCTTTGTTTCCTCAAGGGCCAGGCAGCATGTGGGCACAGAGGTGTACATCCAATCACAGTCCTCCACTGGATTAATCTCAGCAAATTCATGGCAACGGCCCAAACAGGGGGGTGCAACATTCTGTACTGAATCATGAGGGCTTGAACTTCCTGTGACCCTGCTCGCAGCGCCATATGTAACAGATGCAGATGGGAATTGGGTTAGCAGGTGTATCTCGCTGCTCTCTTCAATCTCCACTGTACTCCCCTCACAGGCTTACCTTGATCTGACCCTGTGCCTGGACACCAGTTATTCCCCTCTGCAGGACTCTTGTATTACAGTACTCTCTCCAATAACAGAAATGCCAAAAGCATTAGTACCTTTTCCAATTACTGGGGAACTTTATTGCAATCCACAATGAAGGGGGCATACAGGTTTTCACTGTAGCCCAAGGGGGTCTACAGGGTAAAGTCTTGGGGAAAACAGTTCAAAACAAAAAGGTCACTCACTGCTGTGGGCATTCCTGTTATTGGAGAGGGTGCTGTGACACAAGAGTCCTGCAAAGGGGAATAACCAGTGTCCGGGCACAGGACCAGAACAAGGTAGGCCTGTGAGGGGAGTCCAGTGGAGATTGGACATAGCAGTGAGATACACCTGCTAACCCCCTTCCTGTCTGCACCCATTACATATGTCCATAGCACAGTTTTGAAAACTGACAGTTTATATATAAACTTTAAAAAGTGTGTCTAAAAAGTCTGAGTGACCTCACCAAAGTGAGCAGAACCTGTTTAATAACATAGTCTGGTTTAGTCATACAAGTCATGAATGTAGCTTCTTTTACAAATAGAAAACAATTCCCTGAATCTTACTGTACCTGCCAACATACAATAGTATCTTCAACAAACACAAAAGAATCAAAGGTGTTACTTCAACCTTTTGTTGATTGCCACTGTTGAAAAGATTTTTTTCTCCACAATGACTGATAGGTATTGTATTCTTTTAAAAAATGAAAAAGAAAAGTTTATCAAAAGAAATAGTTTGAAGTTTTGTTTTTTTTCTCTTTTCAATCAAAGATCCAATCTTTCTTATGCACTTGCCGCTATGTCATGAAAATACCTCAGACATTTCTAATGAATCATATGAGCACTTGAAAAGAAGAGTTACATCAGCTGAACTCTACAGCAGGTTTGTCACTGCTATGTACTGCTGTTACTGACCATTTTAATCTGTATAGAGGGATATTGCAAGCTGTTTTTAGACAGCAACAGAAGGAGATATTTAAAATTAATGATGATGCAGAGTGAGCCTGATGTGGTTTCTGGCCAGTTGGCGAAAACACCAAAATCATTGTAACAGTCACCTTGACACCTCTTGAACCAAATCTATTTGTTATGTTGTATATAAAGAAGGTAGGGGACACATTTGTATAAATGCCAGGTATAATAGAGACACTTGTCACAAATTGTGCCATAAACATTATCCTTTCACTTTTAACGGAGCATGTTAAATTACAAAATGCTGACATGCAATAACTACAATATTCAGCTTGAATTGTATCTATCACAGCAAGGAATTACCTTTATAGTCATTGGACATGAACCAAGGATTTCCAACAGGCCCTTAGATCTTAAAATATGCATTAAAAGGATACACCCTTAGCTCACTTTTCCCAGGAAATTAGTTCATCTTTTTTCTATGGTTTGTGTGTTGGATTTCTTTTTATGCTAGTTAGTAGCCTTTAAATCTTTGAAAATATTTCCTATATGTCCTCTTCCATAAATTAAAATATAAGACACGTTTTGATGCCATGGCAACTGGGTTCCCCATCCTGTGTAAAGGAAGGCCTCGATGCTGCTGTCAGGATGTGTTGCTATGGGAACGGGAGGGGAGATGATGTTTTCGGCTCGGGGGTGACATCATAAGCCTGAGCTGGTAAAATGTAAACAGGGGGCAGCACCATGGGAATTCATTTTCAATTTCAATTCAATATTCCACTACTTGACTTTGCGAGTTAATCCAGAAATCTGGATCTCAGTGGACCAGCAGGGTGATTACATTTTTGTAACACTTTTGCCACAGAAAACTGGAAGGTGTCTATGGGGGGATAGGGGCGGCCCAAAAAATTATCCAGTATGGGGCCCCGAAATTTTTTGATGGCTGCTCTGGCTTGGTGTATGCAAAAAACTCTTGGCTTCAGTAATTTGTAGATGAGCTCATGTGACATCCAGCCAGACCAAACAATGCATTTATAAATATTAGGAACAGCATTAACGTTTGTAGCCTGCAAGCAAATTTACCCATTAGTAACTTTTCAGAGGGAGGACTGGTAAAAAAAAATTGTCTCAGATGGTCACCCCTTTACATAATTTGAAGGCCCCCTTCTTTACTATACAATCACAGTAGAACTGATTCATAAGCCTGTGTGAGGCCTGTTTAATAAGCAGGATAGTGCCTATTAGGTGGGTATTTGCTGGATATGATATTTTTTCTATTGTTTGTTTTCAAACTTGGCGAGTCACTGCCCTTCTTTGTATTGTCTGTGTGCCCATTCCAGCAGCTGCTATTTTTTTGTGTTTAGTTTGAACAAACAAACGAAAAAAAATATTCCATATTGTCAAATAAGAACATAAGTTACATTTTTTATCACCTGTTTGTAAAAATATCCGTTAAGAATGAAATGGCTAAAGCTAGCCATACATGTGTCGATTCCATGAACGATCGATCACCCATCCGATCGATTCCGGCGATGCCACAGGGGATCGGATGGGCGATCGATCGCCCAATTACATCTGTGCCTACCACCTTAGGCCACCGATTCCTGGACGATTCCGTGCCGGATCGATAGCTTCACAAATGGCAACTCCCCTTGATGTGTGCTGAATCGATCAGAAAAGACCAACAGGTTGGTTCTCTTGGCCGATCCCATTTGGGGGCCATGTCGATCGGGCGGAGTCGATCGGGCAAGGTGGGTTGCACGCGATTCCTTGGCGATCGATCCGCGTGCACGCGCCCGGTGATCGATCGGCCAGGAATCGTGTGGGAAATCGACACGTGTATGGCTACCTTAAGTAAACAATTTGTGGAAAACCATCTGTGATTCTGTTAATTTAGTGGGAATATACTAAAGATCAATTGTGAAAGAAAAAATTTGCCAACATAAATAGATGTAAAAAGAAGATACTTGCACAGCAAAGCAGGCAGTGGTAAGCTACATTTTGTACAAATGTAAGAGCAGAAATATGATTTATCTACTTCCTTATAGGTAAACTTCAGACAGATAAAGAAACATAAATGGTAACGAAGACATCTTTTTATTAAAAATCTGTGCACCAAAAAAAGGAAGGGACTTATTTGATACATCTTTGGCATTAATACCATAGTTTTTGTTTTTCTGAATTCCTCAGTAAGGCCGTTCAGTCAGTTGGACAGTACATAGGCATGCTCAAAGTCAGGGTTGGTTAAGAACTACCTGCTAACTAACTAACAATACCTTCTACACAATGCTGTTGGGGCTGCAAGGGTGCTTCTACTTGTGAGTGTATCTAGCCTATAGTAGGACACCTTTCATTGGTTGGATTACCAGGACTTTTAACAAAAAGTATACAACAAAAATAAGAAATAACGAAAACCAATGCAGACAGAACAAGATATGATGATCTCGGGGGGATCACCAGCCTCAGTTCATGTAGGATCTCCACTGTGGTCTTCACCTTTAGCCCCTGCTTGAACAGCAGACATGATGCACAATTTCGCTTGGCCTCGTGACTTAATCAAAGTATCTTACCTGAGAGCGGAGACTGATAAATCATTCCATGGACTCCAAAGGAGAAAGTCCAAAAACAAAGTAGAAATCAGGCACAGGAGATCAGTCCATGCCAAGGGTTTATCAAAAGAGGAGTCCAAAAACCCAAGCAGAGGTCATACACAGGCGACCACTTTAATAAATGGAGAAGCCAAAATAGGGTTAATTTGAGAAGGAGTCCAGAAAAATAGCAGAAGTCAGTACAGGCAGCAAGCAAAGTCAGGCAGTCCAAGATCAAAGCAGTAAGGACTGGAATGAACTGCATCTTTTTCCCTGCACACAGGAAAAAGGAGTGGACATATGAATGGTGTACCAACAAAAAACGTTGTCATTGTGATCATCAATGGATGCATCAGCATGACGTCGGAAATTGCACTGGCTTGTTAAAATTCATATAAGAATATTGGTGCATTGGTGGTAACCCAAAAATGCAGGTTATCCATCCACAATACACAGGCAATTTGCTGATTGGGCATTATGTGACAAGGCTAATGTCAGAGATCGCAGTGACACCCAGCGATCGGTGATGCTGATTGGGCATTATGTGACAAGGCCGATGTCACAGATCGCAGTGACACCCAGCGATCGGCGTCCTCTACCAGTTCTGCTGTGTCTCCTCCAAACCCTCAGGGGACCAGGACTTTTCGTAGATCAGCTCCCTCTGCTGGTGGACGAGATCGTGGCACATGATTGGCTCCTGCTCCCTCTGCTGGAGGATACCAGTTACAGCTCATTATCACACACCTGGCGCCTTGTGATCAGACTACCAATCTGCCAATCAGACTACCTGACTTTGTATATCAGGAAGTCTGAGGCAACAGGGCGTTGCCTGAACAAAGAGCTCTTTATGTCTCTGATCCACAGGTTCTGCTTCTTCTTATTGCCTTTTCATTACCGACCCCTGGACCTTCTTCGACCACCCCGTTTGCAGCCCGCCCTGACTACTGCCTGTCTGACTACGTCTCTGCCTGCCGTCTTGATACCGCACTTTGATATTCTGCTGTCAGCCGTGTAGCTAGGGTCCACAACCTGGGAAAACCCAGCTGCAAAGTTCCATTATTTCTTGCGAAATGCTCTGGTGAATACCGGGGGGCTCCTTAGACTCTGCACCCTGGTTTATGCTTGTTTGGTGGAACGGTGCGTCCACTGCTCTTGTGGTTCACCCGTGACAGCTAATCCCCAATGGATCCTAATTGGGTAATTCAAACAGATCTACTGATCACTGATCAGGAGAGCTAGAGACTGCATCAAAACCCACCACTGGGTGGCAGCAACACAACCCCAATCTCTCAGGGGGGCAGTAAAGTGATGTATAAGAGAGTTTTAAAGTGTTAAAGAGTGTGTTAAATTGTGATATCCTATTTTTTATAACATTTTTATTTCGATTTAACTCGTGTCCTATTCACCCTCAAGCTCTTGATATTACCCATACAGCAAAATTAAAACTAGAATATCAACCCAAAACTACTTATGTACTTTACTCTTAAATCACTGATTTAAGGTGCGATTTTTCACCTGATGGACCGCCATGGGCGCGCTCAAACAATTCCGGCCGAAAATCTGGTGGGCCCACCTGGTGTGATCGACCAGGAATCTCCTGCATGTCGGATCGCACGGTGATCTGACATGCCAGTAAATTCCCGGCCAACCCCATTCAAAGTAATGGCCAGCACCCAAATGGTGCCTGCCGATCAGCTGAGGGGCCAGCTGCAGCAGGATGACATCATCCCGCTGCAGTTGATGCCTCATCTATCAAGGGAGAATCGCCTCGTGTATGGCTACCTTTACTGACATCCTAAGATCATTTAAGATCATCTAGTTGTCTGTCTCTATCTAGATTGCACTCTTTATACATTTACATATATTGACTCAGTGAAGCATGCATGTTAGACAGTAAGACTGAAGTTGGAACACCTGATCTCCGTACTTGTGGAAAATACTAATACATTAATATCTACATAAGTCATATTAAAATGATATGCAGCAAATATGAGTTAAGAAATTGCCCAGAACACTTTTGCCTGAAGAAACGGTTTACCTCCTACACACTATACATTATACATTCATTTGCTGAGAAATGTATATGACTGCATATATTTTGTAACATTTTTGCCAGGACTTGAACTTAATTGACACTATATGCCTTATAGTGAACAAAAGAAAGGTGCTCTCAAAATCCAAATGAAGAGGGAATATCAGTGTTTTTAGATCCTATTTCCTGATTTTTTTTTTGGACAAAAACATTTTTGTGGTTACATTCTCTTTATTTTGCTTGTTGTATACCAATGGCTGCCTGATGAATGTGTACATCAGTCCCAAATCAATCCATCTGTTATATTTTCCCTAATTCATTATGCTATATTACACAAATCGCCTGACCATCTGCAAGATGTAGGTCACCATGATAATTTGCAAAGCTCTACTGGCTAGATTTATAAAATATTTTGCAATCTTATAGATTTCTATAGCCTTTGATTTATGCATGACCTTGTAGTTATATTTCACTCAATTACTGAAGGTAGATGCTAGATATTACGCATATTTGTAGCTATGAGGTGAATATGCAAACAGGAATTAAAGGTTTGAGTTTGCAGAGATTTTGTATGACCATGACTGCCTTCTGCAACAAGAGTCCTGCCATGGTGATGAAAATCACAATTAAATAATCAGTAACTATCATTAAACTATCATTCAGTTGCAAAATTTACAGAAACAGGACATTTTTATTGTGATATAACTAAGGGGGAAAACAGAGTAAACAATGTTACCATTATTTCCTGAGCATACTTTTCCACAAAGCAAACAAAAAAATCAATCATAGCAAATAAATAGAAAGCTTAAAGCGGTTTTACACTCAAAATACAAAAACAGACATAGATTAAACAGACACAATACTCAGCTGTCAGCAGTTCAGATGCTGGGAACTGCTACACAAAAAACCCCACACTATACTCACATCATCTGCTTGCAGATGTCATGCTGGCATCTTGGCTCCTGGCATATCCTTCAGACTTCCGCCCACACTGACCACCCCCCTCTCCTCCCCTCTCCACTCCACCTCCACCTCCTTC
Source organism: Ptychadena robeensis (assembly GCA_036250615.1). Taxonomy (NCBI): domain Eukaryota; kingdom Metazoa; phylum Chordata; class Amphibia; order Anura; family Ptychadenidae; genus Ptychadena; species Ptychadena robeensis. The sequence goes on along the minus strand of CM070034.1, from coordinate 59,047,691 downwards.
TCCTTACTCTCTCTATCGAAACTGCAGAGACTGGTAGGGGAGGGGGGGTTTGTGAAGAGGGGGATTAGCTGCTGACAATTTCCTGCCTGGGAGAGATCTCCCACACACCACTTTGGCTGCCTAGGCGAGACGTAAGGCAGTGGGAGGGGGAGCACTCCTAAAAAGCTTCTCTCCAGCTGTCTGAAGAAGATTTGTTTTCTACAATCAAGGATGTCAGAAAAATCGGCTGAGCTGCGGATGATAATGCTGAGTGACCTCCCAGGTGGTAGGTCCGCTTTAATTGTACCTTAAAGACTAGTTCCCTCTATATCTGTAAAGTTGGTGTATTGTGTTTCTAAATGCTAGGTAAAGGTTTAGATAGAGAGGGCCGAACTTCAACCGTTTCAAATTAATTGCAAAGCCCCTGAGCATGGTATCATAACCAAACTTGCTGAAGATGTAGAGAAGGGTTGGGGTATACTAAAAAAAAGTATAGCTCTAACACTCTTTTTGCATGAATTAAGTTCAAAGTCAAGAAATTTTGACTTTGACTTTTAACTTAATCTATGCAAAAATTACCTGTGCTAGAACAAAATCCTTTTATTTCAATGTTCGCACAACCCTTCTCTACATCCCCAGCTACTTTGATAATCATTCCATGTTCAGGGGCTTTGCAATCAGCTCACAAAGTTGTAATTCGACCATCTCTAGATTTAGAGAAAGTTCACCTGCTGGAGAGGAAGTTGCATCTAAGGGGTTCAGGGGATGAATCTCCCTGCTTCAACTTAAATCCTTTCCTATACTAGTAATCCCTTCAACTCACTCACTGCTTCTATTATTACCATGCTATTCATCAGGCATCAAAGGCTTAGCCTTGGTCTTGAATGAAGAAACTCACCCTTACACAGAGACACTTATATGTTAGTTGGCTGCTGCACAACTTTTGCCTTGCAATTTTATTACTTTTGCCTTTACATTACAGGCATTCTGTAAAGTCTTGGAATGGCTACATGCTTTTCAAGCACCATAGCTGAATACCTCAAGCTCTTCCGTACTGATGCCCCAGCATCTTTTACTGATCCCTAATTACAATTAGTATCAAAGTATTATAAATGTTTCAATTTATTCCTCTGCAGAGAGGTATAGTTGAGGAATCCACCAAACTATAGTTTCATTGCACGGAAACTTTGTATTTACTTCTTCCTAACAGAGACATACAAAGTTGTACAAACAAATGGAATGCACCCTTGCCCCCTTAGACCTCATCTTCCTTTATATACTGTATGAAGTTGCTCACCACCTTAACTGTGGAACTTACAGAGCAGAGGAGTTAAGAATACTATAAAATAAGAGCACCAATCCTCCTGCAAGGCTTTGGCAGCAGGAACAAAGTGTTAAAACAAAGGTTCTTATAGCTGCAGACCTGCCTTATTCTTGTACAATACTTTGGTGAGCTGTGTGCTTGTGAATATATTTAGCACTGTTGTAAGTAATATAATTTTATTTAATGACAAATAGACAACTGATCAGGGGTGTTCCTAGGATCTTAATAGACAACTGATCAGGGGTATTCCTAGGATGTTAATAGACAATTGATAAGGGGTGTTCACAGGGTCCTAATGTACTTTTTACTTAATTTACCCAATGTACAATATACTCATATGACATATAAATAAAATGTGATTTAACATTGATATGACCTTTTATTCAGTGTTGGTAAATGGGAAATATTTGACAGCATGTCTGTCATTCCTAAACTAAAATCCACCTCAAAGTCTATGATCTCCCCTGCCACCATAGATCCAAGAACTGGAATTCCACATGTGATGTTTTCATAGAAGGTCTGTTTAGCCATAACCCAGCACTAGAGAAAGCATGCTGGAAATGATTTGCCATCTTACAAAAAAGAATAACTTGATAATGTTTTTCATTTGCTCATATTGTGATGACTTAAGTTGGGGTCCCCATTTGTCCAATACATTATAAAATGTATTTACATCTTTTATAAATATGTATCTAAAAGATGAGAATAAGAGTTCAGCCAGTTTTCACTAGAAAGATGGCAGAGGTTTTTTTTAATGAATGTCAGTTATATTCTACAGCATCCACAACTATGAATAAAAAAGCAAAATTGCTTTACCCCTTCAGCTGCAACTCAAATGGTTTGTCATTTATTTTATCAGTAATGTTAGTGATTGCTGTTTGCACAAGGAGAAATGTCTGAAATACGAAATCAAATCCTGGGCAGTCCTTTAATACCAAGCTAATACAAAAGGCCCTTTTGCTGTTATATGAGCATTTTGCAAATGCTATTCCAGCATGGTCCAGTGGAGGACAAGTCTTACTTCCACATAAATATTTTTCCATGGTTTATTATAATATGTTGCTATTGTACTGTATATAGATAATTTAAAACATTGTAGGTTCCAAATTTAAAATAAATCTTACAATTCATGCTACCAACAATTTATCCAAATCATTGATGCAGTCTACTTTACCAGCTTTACTGCTGAATTTTCAGAATTGTTAAATGTTAATTTACATTTTGTACATAAAAATGTCTGCAAAGTTTTAAATGAAAAGAGCTCTGCAAACAATCAGGCATACACAAGACCAAACATATACTGATCAACACAAATATTAAAACCAACTGTCTGCGATAATTTAGGTTCCATTAGTTCCCAAAACAGCAATGACCCATTAAGGCATGGACAAGATCTCTAATACATTAATGCATTAAGCTTTCCAACACTTTAGTGCTATTGTATGTATTATGTGTCCTGGGTGCCCATGAGCCTGTAACCGGTTCCCTGGTTACCCTTCTTTGGACCACATTTGGCAGGCACATTCTACTGCATACCTGAAATTTATGTTAATTGTCTACAGGTTGGCCTTGCCCTTGCCTTGAGGGATCTTGCTTTAGATCATTAAGATTAGCAGTTTCCAGTACATCACCAAAAATGACTGACTATGTATTTTCTCCTTATTATACTTAACCTATTTCATGGCACAATTGCAACTAGATATTCTAAATATGTATTTAACAGGTTTTAATAATATGGCTGACTGATGTATAGCTATCGCCTTGGAGACCCTTACCATGTGTTTAGTGGTCAACATTGTCTGAAAATGAATTTTTTTTAACAATCAGAAAATACTTGGGCTGCACTGCTCCACCAGCCTTTGGAAAAGTGGCTCAGAAAGGTATGAGAGAGAATATAGATGTAGCTTAGGAAGTGATAAGTATTCTACACCCTGTTCATCATTTTTCTGGAAAATATTTTCTATTTTGGTATTTTAAGATAAACAAAAAAAGATGCAACATGTCACCAGCGAAAATTTGAAAAAAAAAATAAACACAATACTGGTTCATGTTTTGGTGCACAGTCCTTTGAAAAGTGAGAGGCTAGAAACACTACGCATCCAAGCACACAGGGATCTCACTCGTTTTTTTTATAGGTCAATAGTATCTTATTATCATGCTTGACAGAATGTTTTTTTTACAAATTTATATATATATATATATATATGTAAATTTAGACTGATTGGCTTTAAGCTAGGCACACATGGGTAGATGTGTAAAAAGATTTGAGTACAATCAATGTGTGCGGTCACAATGATTGATTGTACTCTAATCAATTCTACCTGTGTGTGCTTTCCTTTGAGCTTTCCTTCCTTCAATAGAGCCCGCTCAAAGGAACTTGATTGAACGGGAACGGGGTTCCAACATGTTGGAAAACCCCGTTCAATCTCCAATACTTTGCATGAAGATGAATCTTCATGTAAAGTATAGGAACAGGCTCTGCCTTCTTCACACATCAGTCCGGCTGACAGCTCTGCCTCTGCCCAGGCTAAGTGTGAAGGGGGTGGAGTCAGCACTCTTTACTAGTACGGGGAGAGAGGATGGATGGATTTCTGCCCAGCTTCTAGCGTGTTTGGATTCACATGCTGTAAGCTGGGAAGAACTGCTATAAGGAGGTCCCCATTGAACGGGAATCGATGTGCCCATGTGGTGCACATTGATTTCCGTTAAATTGATCCCCGATCAATCACAGCGTGGTGACGTCACCATGCTGTGATTGATCGGGGATCGATTGCACAAGAATTTACCCGTGTATGGCTAGCTTTAGGCATTTGCCTCTGTGGATCTGATGACATGCTCAATGGCCAATAAAAGGATGTTGTTTATAGATAACCTCCCAGGTAGGAACCTTCCAACAGATTACAAACACCTATTTGCTTCACTAAGCTATATACAGTGAGCCATTATAGCAAACATACTGAAAAACAGATGTTGAGTTTACATGTCCCTTAAAACATTGTTATCTTTTGTTTAAAAAAAAACATTTTAACATGTATTACGCATTATAGTAAAAATGAAAGGAAAATGAGCTAAGAGCAGAACATATTCCACCGGCAACACTAGATTTTCTTGAGCAACTGTAGATTTTTATATTTGCAAGGCATGTTTCCACATGAACTGTGAGTATAAAAAGAGAATATGGCAGAGAATTATAATGAGATGTAAGTGAAATTTTCTACATGAACAGTTAATAATCAAGTAAATGCTTTGAATTCTGCTCATTACATAAACCATTTTTCTCTTTGAAGGTTTATTAGGTAAATAGGGTTGGTATTTTAGTTCTATTTTGGCTGATGATTGATAGGTTTATATAAATAGACAAAACATATTATGCATATTACTTACATCAGAAAATCACTCAGAAATTAACTGAGAATATAAAACAGTATGAATGGGACTTTACACAAATGTTTGTCACAAAACGCACCTGGCTCCTATACAATTGCTTACAGCCCCCATTCTCAGTCAAGTCTACCATCTGTCCCCAACCATGTCCACAGTTTCAGCCATACACCCTTTTATCAATTTTTCTTCTTGTCTACAAACTGATATGTTTTGGTGTTTCTTTAATTTGAAAGCATAAAGAATTGGTCCATGTAGGTATTTGTATTTTAGAAACTGTTTTGAAATGGATTTGAATTTGAAATTAATTAATAGCAATCTGCTGCAAAAAGACTACAATGGTGAGTCATCATCATTCTGTTTTCATCTGCTGCATTACATTTAAACTGCTTTATAAGCAGTCTCAGGTTAAGTTCAATATAGGGATTGTAGTTTGTTCTTAAGTTGAATTTGTATGTAAATGGAATCACTAGATTTTAATGAATTGAATTTGTATAGTGAGGAGAGAAAACTTCCTGCTATCAATAAATAGTACAGTACAAGCAGGCTTTTGATTCAGAGTGAATGGGGGGTGGTGCACAGTTCACCACCCACCCACCATACAGCCACCTCCAATTGCATAACTAAATATTGCGGTCAGATATTTGTAAATCAGGGACAGCTTGTATTTACCTTACCGGAATTCTTAAGTTTGAAAAGGGATATAAAACGAAGAAAACACTAAACATAAGCAATAGTGTTGAGCTTGAATATTTAAATTACAGCTTTTCGAGAATTCACAGATTTATCAAATATGGCAGCGGATATTCGCAATTTCGAATATTATGCATTGGGATGCTTATGGCTATGGATTGTGAATATATATTCGCAATGCAAAAATAAATAGCGTTATTATCATTTCGAATATCACAAATTTAAATATTGCCTATGTTGCTCATTACTAATAAGCAAATACAGAAGGCATCTGGAACCTAAACCATGGAAATCCTGTATACCACCAGGTCTGGACTTTAAATGAAACCACTGATGGATCAGTCAACATACACATGTTTATGTCAAGATAAAACATTACACTTTTATTTTTAGAAAAAGAAAAGTAAATGAGGAAAAAAAGACATCCACAATAAATCACACAAAAGTATTTTCCATAAAATCACATAAAAAGGTACAGCAGCATCATGTCATATTGCTACTATATCCAACCAAGGGTGTATACTAGTTAGTCTGCTACCCTCCTCTTTCACATGTGCACAAACAAGATAGGTGCATTTGTGCTTTACTGGGACCTTAGAATGGTAAGTCTTGTTAAAGTCTACGGGGTTATTATGTGCATGCTCATCTACCTTGTGGCTGCAGATGTAAACAGGGCGGTCATTTCTTAGTATTTAACAATTATGAAAACAGAGGTCAGGAGAGTGCATGGTTTATGATTTCTACTTGGGAAATTAAACCTCAGATATAAAAAGTCTATGGACCTTTACAGATGAGTAAATGGAACACCTGGAAGCCAATCGCTGTGACCCATCTGCTACCATATTCATGTATCACTGTAATAAATGTGGGCTGTACATATAAGCATCTAAAGGAAAGCAAAGCATGTTGTCCAGTTAGCTATCATATTCTAACACTACATTCTGCTAGGTACAAATTTCCATTATGTAATTTTGAATTAATGATGTATTATACAGTTTAACCCTTTCCTATGATATCTATTAATTTAATAGCTAAAAAAGAAGTTCTAAATGAACAGGTGCTGTAAAAAGCCCTTGTTTAAAATCAATTACTTAAACTATTGATTTTCAAATGAAGTAACAGCCTGCAATAGGAAAAAGTACTTTTAAAATATATGGCTGATTTAGCAAAGTTCTTTCATTTCGAACACTTCAATTCACTTTCACTTTGGAAGAGAATTTTCATTAAGCTTTATAAATGAAGAGACTTTAATCATTAAATTGTGTGCAAACAAAGCCCTGTTTTTAAGACCGTCTTTCACGTGATTGGGTATTCTTTGCAAAGTAATTGTCGATGCATAAACTATGGTAAGTAATGATTTATTGGACAGTCTGCAGTTAATGATGCATTTTACGTGAGTGGCCGGACAGATAGTCACATTTTTGTCCTAAAAGATAGGGGCATCTTATATAAGGCATATAGGTATTTTTTTAGTAGACAACTGTCACTGAACACATTTGTCTATTTAAAGATGTCCACTGTTTTCCTGATACAGTGACAATGTTAACATTTTGGATATTTCTTAGTCCCCTTAGTCTTTACTATTAAGACACAGCAGTGGTTGGACCAGCTTTTCAAAAATGCATACAGAAAAGTAGAAAGGAAGGGAGAGATACAAGAGGAAGGAGCAGTGGATTGTCTGCATTACTATGAGAAAAATGTTTCACAAGGATTAACAAATCTGTCAGAAATACATAAACATCCCATCCGAATTATGCTGCCACCACCATGCTTCACTATAGGGATGATATTGGTCTGTGATAAGCAGTGCCTGGTTTCCTCCAAATATGGCATCTTGCATTCACACAAAACATGTGGCTTTTACTAAGGAGTGGCTTCCATCCGCCCACTCTACCATACAGGCCTGATTGGTGGATTGCTGGAGAGATGGTTGCCCTTCTCCAAAGGACCTCTGGAGCTCTGACAGAGTGACCATTAGGTTATTGGTCACCTCCCTGACAAAGGGCCTCCGATCACTAAGCATAATTGGCTGGCCAGCTTTAGGAAGCGTCCTGGTGGTTTAGAACTTCTTCCACTAATGAATGATGTAGGCCACTGTGCTCACTGGGACCTTAAAAACAGCAGTAACACTTTCTGTAACACTCCCTAAGATTTGTGCCTGCAAGTGCAAGTGATGCACTGTGAATACTTTCCAAATGCACTGTGTTTGTATATATATATATATATATATATATATATATATATATATACTAACTCAGAGAAAGCTAAGATCTATCTTGTAACTTTTTCTTTCTGCGACTGTGTCAGTCAAACTCTAATCATCTTAGGCAGTCTACATTGATTGCAGAAGCTTTAAAATCTACAGTTCTGATTACTGAAAAAATTCTCATTGGGCATCATTTATTATAAACTTTGCACATACATTTCTTCTTTTGAATTTTATTTCTGTTCCATTTCTGTATTCTACTTTACCTACAAGTCAAATTCATCTACAGATAAAATTGCAGTTTCAAACACAGTACACTTCCTCCTTTCTAAGGTGACCTAGATGCCATTATTTTAATGCAGGATCACCTGGGTGAAGAATAGTGACCAAGCTGTATGGCTCTGCTACAGTAGATAAAAGTCATGCAATCTACCTGCTTAAGCTATCTAGCAGGGTTTGGAGTCACAAAGTGGCTTAACACAACAACAAAAATGTAGGTAGATAATTAACCATTATGTCCATATTTGTTTGTATGGCCATCAAGCTGTTTCTTTGTGTTTCAATCTGCAATAATGGCCGATGAATATGCATGACAGCTCCTCATTAACCCCCCTAGTGCTTCTGATGGCTCCATCTCGTCTTGCACTTTCTTGTCTTGTATTGCAGCTGACGAGATGGAGCCGTCCAGCTAACTCAGATCCCCACAGCACATTCTGCTCTGTGCTGTCCCGGGGATCTGCAGCAAGCCCAATTTGCATATGCACCCGGGGTCCGCGGGACATTCATATGCAAATTGGGCTATCTTCAAAGAGCACACCTGGAATATCACCCCCATTGTCATTTCCAGATGTGGTCTTTGAAGTTAACCCTTTCAGAGGGTGCCAAATGCCAGTAAAGATTTGAGTATGCTGCGGATAATGGTGGGGATAGGCTTTTGATAGCATTGAGTGGCCCTTCCTGTGGGCGGTATTGCACCGGTTTGGGTTTGGCCCCGGTTTCATCCGATGGGTGCGCCTACTCTATTCCGCTCCTAGGGCGGCCATCCTTGCAAACGGTGCCACTACACCGGTGTTTGACCTCCATAGGGGCACTCGGCAGGGCTGCCCCTTGTCGCCCCTGCTCTTTGCGCTCGCCATCGAGCCGCTGGCCGTGTTGTTGCGCGGGGACCACAGGCTGCCGGGTTTCCGCTATGGGGCGGTGCAGGAGAAACTCATGCTCTATGCTGATGATATGGTACTGTTTTTGGCGGACACCGACCGCTCCTTATCGGTAGTGATCGATGTTATCTCACACTTTGGCAGGTACTCGGGCCTACGGATCAACTGGAGCAAGTCGGCTCTCCTCCCCCTGGATTCTGAGGTCTGTGGGGACGGGGTTGCTCCCTATCGGGTGCCCCTGGTCTCGCAGTTTAAGTACTTGGGAGTGTATGTTTCCAGGGACCTGGCTGATTTTGAGCGACTGAACTTGGCTCTGCTGCTTGCCAGGTTTCGATCTAAGACCAAGGCCTGGCACAAAATGCCCTTGGGTGTTGCCGGTAGGGTCAACCTTATTAAAATGATTTTAATGCCCCAACTCCTTTACCCGCTTCACAACTCCCCAGTGATTGTCCACAAAAAGTTTTTTCGGGTTGTTGGTACTATCTTTAGGGAGCTGATCTGGAATAGGAAGCATCCTCGAATACGCCTAGAACAGCTGCAGAAGCCCAAGGATGCAGGGGGCCTAGCATTGCCCAACCCCTGGCTCTACTATTTGGCTGCTCAGCTACAGCAGCTGGCAGGCTGGCGGGTGCCCTCTGATGCTCCCAGGCCCTTGGGTGATCACTCCCCTGTTCGAGCCCTTCTGGTGGACTTTGTTGGCACTGAGGCCTTGTACGGTGCCCTGGAGGCTGGATCTTTCGGCCTCCCGGCTGCCCATTACCCGACCCTTTACCTGATGCATAGGACGTGGGCCCGTATGAAGAGTCTTATGGGTGTTACAGGCCTTACCTGCTTCACCCCTATTTGGGATAATGTGCATTATCGGGAACTCCTTGGTTTGCCATGTGCTGCGTATTGGAAACGGCATGGGGTTTATAGGTGGACGCAGGTTGTGGAGGATGCTGCTTTGCTCCCCTTTTCCACCCTTCAATCTCGTTTTCCCTGCCTCCGTCTATGCTTTTCTCCTACCTTCAGCTCCGGAATGCCTTTACGGTACAGGCCCGCTCTACTTCCTTTCAAGTTACACCCTCTCATATGCTTTATCTGGTCACCTGCACACCTCCCCATCGCCAGCTGGTCTCCTTTGCCTATCAATACCTGCTGGACAAATTCTCTAGCGGCTATCCATCCGCGGCTTTTGCTAAATGGTCTGTGGATCTGGGCCCTATTGATTCCGAACTCTGGGAGGAGATACTGGAACAGGTGCCTAGGGTCTCCATGAATGTCGCCCATCACCTCTCCCAATTGTATATCCTACTGCGCGTCCATTATACGCCTAAGAGGTTATTTGCCATGGGTCTGCTCTCTGATCCGTCGTGTACAAGGTGTGCTAGGGATCATGGGGACCTCATTCATTTGTTGTGGCGGTGCCCAAAACTCCAGCCCTATTGGATGTCTGTGCTTGACTATACTTCCTCCGTCTCCAAGCTTACGATTCCCCCGGACCCTTTGGTCTGTATACTGGGTGTTGTCTCCTCGCTGGCGGAGGAAGTTCCTTTGTCCATCTCTATTACTAAGGTATTATTCCAGGCCCGCAAGCTTCTCCTGGTCCACTGGAAGGGGCGTGAGCCTCCTGGGGTTCCCTCCTGGCTTGATGCCGTCGCATCTATGATTAAAATGGAGAAAATTGTATACACCCGCAGGAATGCCACTGCGAAGTATTATAAGGTCTGGGGTGGCTGGGAGATGGCACTCGGCCTGCGCTATAGACCCTGAGTTCCTTCCCCCTACTCTGTGTTTCTTGCTTAGTAACCTATTGGTCTGTATATCTGCTGGGGTTTTACTGCCCTGTGTACCTGGCAATGCTGTTTTTTTATTTATGTTTATACTTTATTATTTTGAACATCGAATGCTGTGTTGAATTTTCTTACGCTGTAATGTTTGTGCAATTTGTTTAATAAAAGTTGATTTAAAAAAAAAAGATTTGAGTATGGGTTAGGGAAGGTTAATGTGAGTGTAAGGTGAGCAATATGTCCTTTTTATTTAAAAGTTTACTTATGTTGTTAAAAACTTTTCATGTGCTCACTATGATCACTTCAGTAAATATACTTATAATGCAAAGTTTCCCATATAGAATTTTATAACCTGTGGTAACCAATCTTTGTAAAGAAAACAGATTAATATACTTCAAAAGTTTATGTGCACTTTGAGATTAAAACAATTATGAACTTTTCTTCTTCCTACCTTTTTATATGCAATCCAGTCAAATACTCGATCAATATCAGTGGCCTTTAGCACTTCCTGAGAAACTGGATGTGAACTGGCCAACCCATCCAGCAGCATCACCTCATGTAACACATCAGTCAGAAACCGTTGTTTTTCCTGAAAAAATAACACATTGAATTAACTTTAACACTGAGTTGAAAAATGATAAAAAAAAATTATTTGTGATGGGTGATTAGAATGTACATGTACATTGGAATATATACCTACCTGATTAAGGTTTCACCATTTATTAAATTTCACAGAACAAAGCATTTGAACCACTATATGTACATATATTTTAAACCACAATACATATAATTTACATTAAACATTTTCATATAACCAAGACCAATCAATCTTTTAAAGCAACAACTTTACACAGAAAGGATTGCCTGAAATACAACAAACACAGGGACAAAATATCCAAAACTAATTTGCACTAATACTGATATATTTCATATAAATATCTTGCAAACCAGTTTTTAGACTGATATATTTTTAAAAAATATATACAAACACTGCCTGGCCAAAAAAAAATCACCAGATGGATTTAACTGAGCAAATAGGTATAGGTATAGATTCAGCAACAGCATGTGCTCCAGGAATGAGGTCAGCTGACTACCTGAATATACTCAATGACCAGGTTATTCTATCAATGGATTTTTGCTTCCCTGATGGCACAGGCATATTCCACAATAACAATGCCAGGATTTATCTGGCTCAAATTGTGAGTGGTTCAGGGAGCATGAGACATCATTTTCACACATGGATTGGCCACCACAGAGTCCAGACCTTAACCCCATTGAGAATCTGTGGGATGTGCTGGAGAAGGCTTTGCACAGCGGTCAGACTCTATCATTATCAATGCAAGATCTTGGTGAAGAATGAACAACACTTGATGGAAATAAATCTTGTGACATTGCAGAAGCTTATCAAAATGGTTCCACAGCAAATGCAAGGTGTAATGAAAGTTAAAGGTTAAATATTAGTGTATTTTTTTTGGTTGTATATATATATATATATATATATATATATATATATATATATATATATATACAGTGACCCCTCATGATTTTGTAAGTTGGTTCCATGACAATGAGAAATGAAAAAGTATCAGACAGTATCATTTCAATGGTAGGTTTATTGTAACAGTGGCAGATAGCACATCAAAAGGAAATCGAAAAAACTAATTAAATAAAAGATAGCAACTGATTTGCATTTCATTGAGTGAAATAAGTTTTTGAACCCTCGAACAAAAAAAGACTTAATACTTGGTGGAAAACCCTGTGGCAATCACAGAGGTCAAACTTTATTGTAATTGATGACCAAGTTTGCGCACATTTTAGGAGGAATGTTGGTCCACTCCTTTGCAGATCATCTCTAATCCCTAAGGTTTCGAGGGCTGTCTCTGTGCACCTCTAAGCTTGAGCTCCTCCATAGGTTTTCTATTGGATTAAGGTCCGGAGACTGACTAGGCCACCCATGACCTTAATGTGCTTCTTCTTGAAGCCACTCCTTTGTTGCCTTTGCTGTATGTTTTGTCATTGTCGTGCTGGAACACCCCATCCACGACCCTATTTTCAGTTTCCTGGCAGAGGGAGGAGGTTGTCGCTCAGGATTTCACGATACATGGCTCCGTCCATTTTCCGTTATGCGATTAAGTTGTCCTGTGCCTGAGCAGAAAACCACCCCCAAAGCAAAATGTTTCCACCCCCATGCTTGACGGTGGGGACGGTGTTTTGGGGGTCATAGGCAGCATTTTTCTTCCTCCAAACACAGCGAGTTGACGTTAATGCCAAGGAGCTCTATTTGGTCTCATCAGACCACACGCACCTTCTCCCAGTCACTCTCTGAATCATTCAGGTGTCATTGGAAACTTCAGACGGGCCTGCACATGTGCCTTCGAGCAGGGGACCTTGCGAGCCTGCAGGATTTAATCCATTGCGGTGTAATGTGTTTCCAATGGTTTTCTTGGTGACTGTGGGTCCCTGCTAATTGAGGTCATTAACTAATATCCTCCCGTGTAGTTCTAGGATGCTTTTTGTCAATTATCAGAACCGTGACACCCCACGAGTGAGATCTGGTGGTGGAGGTAGGCCCCAGAGGCAGAGGTTGATTGAGGGTCATTTTGGTGCTCCTTCCATTTCGAACATCGACCAACGTTGTCACCTTCTCGTCTCCCCGCTTCTTCTTAATGGTTTTGTAGCCACTTTCCAGCTGTGAAAGGTCACAATTTGTCTCTGACATACTTGGATCAGCTCTTTGGTCTTTCCCATGTTGGAGAGTTAGAGTCTGCTGATGATTGATTGATTCGTGGACAGGTGTCTTTTATACAGGTGACTAGGTAGGCAGGTGTCCTTATGAGGGTGGACTAATGAGTAGAAGTGTCTAACCACTTGTGGGAGGCCAGAAATTCTTAATGCTTGGTAGGGTTCAAATACTTATTTCAAAGAAAATGAAACAGTTGCTATCTTGTAGTTAAGTAATTTTTTAGATTTTCCTTTGATGTGCTATCTGGCCACTGTTACAATAAACCTACCCATGAAATGCATTTACTGTCTAGCCTTTTCATTTCTTTTGGACAAACTTACAAAATCAGTGAGGGGTCAAATAATTATTTCCTCCACTGTATATACTCAAAAAGTAGCTATGACAGCTGTTTCTGTGAAAAATCTGACATCTGACACAATGCAAAGAAATACTACATAAATGCAAGAACAATACAAAGTAGACTTTTCCACTTTTATATCTACTCTTTTTTGTTTTTGAAGATGGCAGTTCATCCCTTTTAATTTGTAAAGGAATGAAACATAGTAGTTGTGTCAGTTAGCTATCCAAACCCCTTTATCCTTATGGAATATATATATATATATATATATATATATATATATTTATATTTAAATGACTTAGTCATATTACTTACCTAACGTGTGTAACGTATGTGTATCATTGTTTTGTTATAAGAAAGTACTTACCATATAAACAGGCCACTAACAACATACAGTCAGTGGGGAATGCACATGTATGAATTAAGTGCTTTAAACCCAACCACATTATAGCATAATGTGTCAAAGTTTTTATATATACGTCACCGATCGGGGACAGGGGGCGGGAGGCTGCGCCATAGACCTCCAAGTTAATGGAGGGATGTTGGCTTTCCAGCCCACCTAGTGATGTATACAGGGGTGGGCGGAAATTGTATGCGGGGAAGGCGGGGATGGAGAGGGGAATTGAACCTATTGCGCCGTTAAAAACCGGCAGAACACTAGGGAGGTTAAATAGCTGTTCACTTCAGTTTTTATTTTTAAATGTATACAATTTATGTTACTTGGATAACAGCAGGGAAACATTAATAACCATGAAAGGTTGCAGATAGCGGTGTCACATTTGGAATGTAAATTACTAATCCAAAATAATGATTGGACTTCTAAGGGTGTTGGAGATCTGGGGGTTGAAAGTCAGAGTAGACATCAAAAATTTTATTTGGTGTGCGTTGGAAGAGGGGTAGTCTTATATGGCGAGTATATCCCAAACTCTAGATTTAAACTGGAAAAGTTGGGGGTCGTCTTATACGCCAGAAAATACAGTATCCAAATTTAAGGTGCATCTTTTTCTGTGTGTTAAATTCTGGATGACTGGACTTTCTTTAAATTGTTCATATAACAGATGGCACATTCAAAAGCTAGTCTGCAGACATCACAATGTACATTATGTTTACAGTGTAAGTTTCTGAGAAACATCTAAATGACACATGTCAATAGATGATAAAATACAAGACATACAAGTGCCCTAGTGATTAGAGATGGGCGAACATCGCCATTTACTGTCCGCGAACGGGCGGGTCGGACTTTTAAATAAGTCCGCCGTCCGCCCTGTTCGCGGACACATTCAAATTCCCCGCCTCTAGGCAGGGAATTTGAATTGGAAAAACCGGATGTGACGTCAGTGACGTCACATCCGGTCCTTGGACCGCAACCTGGAACGCATAGTTCCTGGTTACGGGCGCAGGATGTGACGTCACTGACGTCACTTCCTGCTCCAAGCTGGATTTTTCACTACAAGACCGGCTGCATGCCCGGTCTTGTAGTGAAAAGATTCTTCCTCCGGCAGGATCTCGCAGGTTCTGATCCTGCCGGAGGAAGAATTTAGATCTTCTTCTCGTCGGCGAACGGGGCGGGTCGAACACCCGTACTGTCCGCCGGCGAGAGGATGGGCGAACATGCTCGTTCGCCGCCGAACTGTTCTCCGGCGAACAGTTCGGTCCATCCCTACTAGTGATATCAATTTCTTTCATTCACATTCACAATCTTACATGCCTATTGTATAACCTACAACTGCAGTTGCTTGTGTTTTCGGTACTCTTTTCAGTTATGAGCAAACATGAAAAGAACATTTCCTTAGTGAAAAGACAGATTTCAGCGCAGAGAACAAAGACAGCCATACAGCATTGGCAACACGTAATTTCAATCTGTGAAGTATACACAGCTTCAAAACCCTTAATACTGTCACTGAGCAAATGCATGGCTCACAGTGGTTTCCAAAAAGAAAGCCAAGCTTTGTAGAGCTTCCTTAAAATTTCTCTACAATGTTTGTTTATAAGTTATAGAAATGTTTTAAGCTGTCATTTTTTGGGACAATTTATTGCCCTCACCACTCGTGCTTATCATAAAAAAGGCATTTTTATAGGTAAGTTTTTTATATTAGCCAATTCAGCTGTACTGTTGCACCTAGTCAGGTAAAAGGGAAAATAGTTGTATCTAACAGGGGTTTACCATGCTGGATGATTTTAATGAATTACTGTATATACTGATATAGTCTTAGGTGACCTAAATATAAGTCGATATTACCTACATTTGGAAAAACTATTCCGGAAAAACTGAATGTATGAAGTATACGTGAAGAGTGGGAAATGCACCAGCTAAGGCACAGAAAGACACAGCAAATGTGCTTTTGTTTCAGGATGTTATTATTTCAAATAACTGATTTTTTAAGTACATTGTAAAGCCCCTGAACATGATATTATCACCTAAATTGCTGGGAGTGGAAGGGTTCTGGGAACATTGCAAGGAAAAAAAGTATTGCTCCAGCCTTTGTAGGTTTTGCATAAATAAAGTTCAAACATAAAAACACAAAAATGTACTACTTGGGTCTAGTTTCCGCATTGAATACGTGGAGAGGGATTTTAGGGCAACAGAAAACTCATGTCAAATGGTGATCTCAAGGTATTTTTTTTACACTTAAAATCAATCATGTGTTTATTGTTGTCACAGCGGGTGACACCAGAGCAAGGGTGATGCCAGTGATTTAAGGGTATGGACCCACTGGACCAACTTCTACAGTTGGTAGAGGTACAATCCAGGGTGCATAGTCTAAGGGACCCTCTGGTGTTCACCAGAGCACCCCGCAAGACAATCCCTAGGTTGTGGTTCCCGGAAAGCACCCGTATAAGTTGGCAGCTGATGTGAAACCAAGAGGTAGTGCCAAGGTTAAAGAGTTGAGGAGAAACCGGAGAACGAGCTGAGAGTCTGGAGCAGGTACCGGGAATAAGTGCCGAGGATCAAGAGGTAGGGAGAATGCTTTGAACCAGCAAAGAGTCTGGAACACGAAAGTCAAGGAGTCAACAAAGAAGGCTGGAGGCAAACACATGAAAGATCTATTGTTAAGGTGACTTCCTGTAGCCTGACATTTCCTTATATAGGGCAGTAGGGAGGAGCAGTTGATAGGTTAGCAACCGTGGTGCATCCAGCAGGGAGCTCTAACAGTTGGACACTTAACCCTTGGTGGCAAGGGTAGTTTTCAGAGCTGAATGCAGCCACTTCCGGCTATGCAGGGATAATTACAAATGTACAAAGTAAACATGTGTAAATTGTTAATAATCAAGTCCATGCATTAATTCCAAAACCATGCATTGTTTTAAGGGAACTGAATTGAACGTCACCTACAGTTACAGTTCCCCATTGCCTTAAATAGGCTGAACTTAGTCTGACCGACTGGGATGATGGCAACCTGTGTTATAAGAACATGCGGACTTTGATGTACTCGTTCACCCTATACATTTTGATAAGTTCAAACGTAAGTCAATAAAAAAATTAAAAACATATTTTATTAAGGCCTTTAAGAAATTTTACCAAATTTCAGCAAAAAGTGACATGTGCAAGAGTCATGTTCAGGGGCTTTGCAATTACCTTACAAAGTCCACCTAAACAAATGCTACCCCTATGCTCATCAAAATTATACAAATATTTGCTCTTAAATTATGGTGTCCGATCTAAGCAGATGTGGCATAGTTTTATCCAAGAGTGCACAGACAAAGGAACTCTCATTATAAATTTTTGGTCTGTTTTTCAGCTTATTGCCAATTTTTATTATTAGGAAAATCACAAGGACGAGGAAGGAGTTTTGTATTTAGATGTTTGGCAAGGTATCTTACCCAGAGCAAGTAAGCAAATGAATAGTGTTGAGCTCGAATATTCGAATGTCAAATATTTTTCGCGAATATCGGCAATTCGAGAATTCGCCAATGTCTCGAATATGTCGGCGGATATTCGCAATTCCGAATATTCGCAATTTGCCCATGTATTGCGAAAATAATATTCGCATTGCGAAAATAAACATAGCACGTGACCATTCATTTTGAAGCAATTATGCAAAACATGGAGCCATTAATAGTCGATTCCAACGTCCTCATCTGGGTTAGCTTATGAGCTGTCAGAAATGTCACTTAGATTACCCCAATCTAGACCACTTAATATGGTCTTGTCCCGAGATTGCACTATTCTGGCAAGTAGTATCCTCCTTATGTTTGGGTGGGGGGAGTTATCAGGATTAACACCAGTGCCAGCACTATGGGCTGGCCATGGGGGGCCAGGCCTGCCCAGTCAGGTCTGGATGCCTGCTTGATTGGGCCAACTACCTCCACCCGCTTGACCTGTGAGACGTAAGCGTGCTGCCCATGATTAACACATTCCAAGAAAAATTTTAAGTTTAGTTGTAGTTTGTGTTTTTAGACTTTTTGAGAGAAATTACCTTTAGAATTATATTGTTTCTTATTATGTCTTGTATAACTTTATAATATTGGTTTTGTTTGTATTCTTGTGTTTTGTTATACAATATTAAAACTTGAATACAATTTTTTTTTTTTTTTTTAAGACTTCTATTTTTTTCTGTACAGAATTTCAGTAACTAGGAACTAATCTCTATTTATCTCTAAATATTGTATACAAAATGTACACAATATTTACAAAATAAAATATCTATAGCATAGACCAGGGATAGCCACACTTTTGGCTTGTGAGCGACTTTCAAATGACAAGGTCAAAATGAGCCATGAACAGTAAAAGGACCAGTTAAACCAAACTTAATTAATAAAGGTCTTTAACCTCCCTAGCGGTTGAGACGAACCCTGTTCGTTCGCTGAACAGAGTCCTCTCAACCGCAGGGGAAGCCGGCGGCGGGGAGACCCTATGCCTCCCCGGAAAGCTGCAGCGATTGTCTACATCGCTGCAGCATTTCCGGGTTGGCGTCACGGTGACGCGGAAGGGGGTGGGGGGGGGGCGGCGCCATAGACCTCCATGTTAATGGAGGAGCGCCGGCTTTCTCTCTCGCGCAGCTGTTGTCAGTCAGTCAGCGAGATGCCGGAAACGACAGGCAGTGTAAACGGCGCGATACGGGCGGTGTACTAGGGAGGTTAAAGTAATACAGTGTGAATACAGGCTTCCTTGGTTTTAGTTCAGTGATCACTGTTGATCTGTTAATAAAGCTAAGTAAAAAAGGGATTTCTGGGTGCCTTCTCAGTAGATCGCAAACAGCCACATGGGCGCATGCCCAATTTGGCCTAGACAATATTCCTAATAAATTTACTATTAAAACTTCTTTAAAAAAAGAATAGAGTGAAGTGAATAATTAAATATTTTGCCATTAAAGTAAATAGGTACTACATGTAATGCCACTTTTAAAAATTTATCTAAACTAAGTTTCATGAGCACACACTGCTAAATGACATTCAAAAGCTCTTCACAATTATACTGGTATATTTAATTCATAATTGGAACAATTACATTGTAATTCAAGATTTGTTCTCTGGAAAGATGAACAAGAGTAATATTTAAACATTGGTAAATTAGGCAGGTTAACCTGGAATATGTGCTGAGGATGCCATCTGATAATGAATTGTTATATCTTTTCTCCTAAATTCCAATTATAAATCATTAATAAATCTAAAAAGGAAAAAGTCATAAACCAGATAAAAAATCAATCTTCATAGAGAACTGCAGTGACACAGAAGTTCAGATGTTCATTTACTCATTTATTCAAGGTTCTATAGCATAATTTATACGGATCTTTGTCTATTGCATATCTTCTATCTTACACTGTAATTTAATTCTGAAAAATTCTTGGCACAGTAAGGTTAAATAAACTGTTATACATTTAAATATATGGTGTTTTTGCAATTGTTAATGAAACTGTGAAAAAGAATAAATGCAACTATTAGGCATTTCTTCAGGGAATGTAACTATAATAGTAGTTGTTAGCAGTCTGTTTGCACCAGTAAAACTGGATGGAACCTGGAATTTCTACCTTGATGTGGGGTCAACTGTCTATAAATAGTAAGCTGGAGCCTATACAGACATCATAGATATTTGGCAGATAAAGTGGCATTACGTAGTCTGATTTCTTATGGTCAGTGGATAAGAAGGTCTTGCATATACAAATAGTGGATGTCTACCATCATTTATTGATGTTGATGGCTACTCTAAATGTTGTTTGAAGACTGCAAACCTTGCAGATCACATATGTCACTGTTGCTTAATTTTGATGCACGGAGT
Organism: Ptychadena robeensis; assembly: GCA_036250615.1. NCBI lineage: Eukaryota > Metazoa > Chordata > Amphibia > Anura > Ptychadenidae > Ptychadena > Ptychadena robeensis. The sequence continues at coordinate 59,027,882 of CM070034.1, read as the reverse complement.
AAACTGAAGTCGTATAGAATTTTTTTTTTAATATACCTTCTGTGAAATGTTATAATTATGAGATTACATAGCTTAATATTTATCCAGGCCATAGTATAACTAACTGGATTTCTAATTTTCAAATGTTGTAAAGCCAATCCAATCCAGTTTTTTTTAGTTTAAAAACATTCTAAGTACATACTGTACCATTTATATGGAAAAAAACTGAGGCAAATTATATATTTTAAATTGTCCCTACAAGAGCTGACCAGATGACTGGTCCCATTCAACTACATAGGGCTTTACTTGGGCACATATTGTCAGTCATACAAGTTAGATAATGTTAAGAGCATGTTTCCATTATACGTCGGACCCCCTTCGCTAAGCTAAGTTTTGCTTGGCGGGGATCCCGACGTAGCACATAGACTTGCCCGCTCGGCGAATGCTCTGTTTACACATCCGCCGATGCAGAGGCTTAACGTACTCAACTACATCGCATCGGTGGAGTGTCTTGGCACAGTGAAGACAAAGCACCCGCCGAGCAAGCAAGTTATATTGGAAACATAGCCTAAGAAGTCTTTAATGTGAAAAGGACTATGCAAAAATATATAAAAATTGCATTTACAGAAGCATATAAAATCAACACAGGCAAGTTGGATCAAACAATTCACCAATTCTATAGCCAGTTCAAAGGTTGCTGTATATCCAAAATGTTACCCCCGACGCGTTTTGCCCTTCCACGGGCTCCTCAGGGCGGGAAAAGGATTGGATGACAGAGGAACAGTATTTTATATGTTATATCTCTCATAACGATGTGGAACATTACAAGTATTGGCAGGTTTATTGATCTCTTTGGTCTGGATTCAAGGCATACTTTTGACCCTCAGTTAATTTTTATTAAATTAGAATATTGCTTTGCGTGATGCTTTGCAATGTTCATTTGTTGTAAAATAGGAAATGCAAGACATAAATAATATGATATAGGAAAGTGTGGTACTATTACATGGATCACAATAAGTTATAAAAGTGCATTACCTGGAAAAAGATGGATTGTGATTATGGGGTCCTATACACATGCCACTCTGCATTTTAAAGGGGGCAAACACCAATACCTTTCCAGAGTTCAGGGAATGAGAAGAGTGCCATGATGTTTCTGACATTTATTGCAACCGAAGATCTATGGTTTTTTAAACATTACACAAATAGTTCAGATAAAGATGAAAACTAATTACTAGTTATACACTGACCTGGAGTCTAGACTTAGCCATTACATCTTTTCTATGACTCTTTTTTTGCAGGTATTGCTTCTAGTTTACATCCTTTCTGACTCATTCCTGGGTAGCTCTGCCCTGTCGAGGTATTCATCTCAACCAAAATGGAGTGTAGACATGTTTCATCATACATTAGAGGAAAAACCCATCAAAGCAAGAGGTCAGAAGTTTATTATGTCTAGACACTTGATGTCTATTTTTCCCATTATAAGATGCACTTTCCCCAAAAATAATTGCCCCACTGAGCTGTCAGAGGGAACATCTGCCCAAAGGCGGATCTTGCCTCTGGTGGTTCTCCTCTGTGTAGCTGCTGGCAGCTTCTTCCCAGTTCATATACACAGGCAGAGGGTCAATCCATTCTTGTGTGGATTTTTCTGTTGCCTCCACAGAGCTGTCCCTCAGCTCTCTGTATGTGGGAGGGATCTGCTTATGCTCTGTGTATATGAGTAGGCAGCTTGTTAGTGAAATTATATTGTATGTGTTCTAATAAATTTGCCATATGTAAAAAAAAATTTTTTTTTTATAAAATATAAAGAGAAAAAAAGATTGATCTTTTTGGACTTAACACAACACATAGTGGAAAGATAAAAATCCATCCGTGGCCAGATACAGTTTCTGCCTGTGTTAGTGATTAGGGCTGAAGACCCAACATACACAGCTCAGAGCGGTTCAAGAGAAACTGTCACAGACAGCCTCAGAGAGCTTCCCTGCCAGTTGGAGCACCGACCGCCAGAGTGTCAGGGATCAAATGTTCCGCTTAATCGAGTGTGTCCTGTACAGCGCAGCATCTAATGGTCCCAAAAATATGGTAAGGACAAGTTTGGAAATGATATACTGTGCTTTCATTTTCTTTATATTACAAAAATGATATATTATACAATATTTTATATTCATTGTAATACTTCTACTTTTACATCTATTGAAAGGTTAAAGGAGAACAGAACACAAAAGTGTAGATTTACACTTGTATATCTAGTAAGTATCATAATCAGCGAATTTAAGTGCACTTTGTCTGCAAGTATTATGGCAATGTTAACTTTGATCAAAATAAATGTGTATTATCTCTTCCAGATTATGTTATTCATGATGTTTCCTCTGGAGAGGAAGAGAAACGTGCAAACAGCTGGTGTTTGTCATTTTAGACTAATGATGTTGAAGACCTGGAAACGTTCATGTGCCATTAAGGCAAAGAGTTCTCCTGTACAAAATTCATTGTGCTTTAATTTTCTCTCATCAGTGTCAGTGAAGTTTCCAAAATCAACTGATGCTTCACAGGTACAACCAACTCATACTAAGTGATCCTACAGAAAAGTATTTGCATATCCTTGTATCTGATGAATCTGAGAATAACAATTGCAGTAATTTTTTCCTGGATGATACATTTGTTAAAACTAACAATTTTGCATTCCTACAAAGAAGTGGTTATTTTGATTTCATAATATACATAGTGTAATAGACCATTTGTCTGTTGCAGTGTAATTAGACCATTAGGTGGTGTCCTGGAAGGAATCCAGGAATTCTCTGCAAAGCAATATGAAGTTGCTGAGTGTTTTGTTTGTTTTTTCTTACAGGGGTCCCAAACTCTTGAATGAGAAGGATGGAACTGGGTGGGCCTTCCCATCCTGACCAGGACCACTAAAGGGTTAACACTTGCTTGCTGTAGCTGGGTCTCCACATAAGGTGCTGAGACCAGCGTGACATGGCTTCTGACTGAGTGGAGACAGGACAGGGAGTTCACAAGGAGTGTGGGGCCCAGGCCTGTGGCTGCTGGGAAGCCAAGCCAAGACTATAGTTTATGTCTGAAAGCCAAGAGGCTTTGCATTTTCTGTTGACCTTTTTTTTGGAATGCTATTAACCCCTGCAAGGATAATCCTTTTTTTCTTTGGAAGGGTTGGACAATAAATATGGGCAGGAAGCCTTAAAAAAAACCTATGCTTCGTGGATTGTTGTTTTGAAGCTGAACCCCCACAATAGAAATACTAAAGTATTTTTAAATAACAACATGTAAATTATTTACTGCATCACATATGAAATGACGACCGATGAACTCTTTACAGTATACTTGTATTCATTGTTATTTATTGTTGTTATTGTAGAATTAGATTTAGAAATCTGGTCATGAGAACACAGTAAATCGTAATATTGTTTTAGTACTGAGATACAGTATCTTAAAGTTAGTATTGAAACTAACGGTCAGCAAACAAACGGTGCCCACCGTTACTGTGAGCGTCAGAATGCAGTGTGACGATGTCATCATGCTGCACTCCACCACTGATCTGTCGGCCCCCACTCGGTACATGTGTGGAGGCCTTAAATCTCTTGTGTGATCTATGGATCAATTTGAAATTAGCCTATTGGAATCTGTTGGAGATTGGCTGTGTCTTTGGATTGATCTAGATTTCAGTCTCCACCTGGTGTGGTTCTATGCCTGAAAAGCTTTTTCTGCCTTTTTCCTATTTAAATGAATAGGACAGTGGTATTGTGGTGGTAATGTGGTGGTGTGGTGGCAATGCATCCTAAACCACCAGGCAAAAAGTCGGTTGGGTGGCATGAATGTGTCATGAATGTCCATGCTGTCATGTGGAATCTCTAAATTGTTTGCTCCAGTTTCTTATGTTGAATTGTCTGCGTTTGCTGTTTGCCACCTGTAATGACTTATGCAGTGTTTCTGGATTCCTTTTGAAGTTAGGTAGTGTTTCCTGTTTAAGTGGGGGGCTTGGCTTAAGATGAAGACGTCAGTGGGATTGGGGTATCCTACCTTAACTGTAAATGGTCATCCCCTTAGTATAATATATTATACTGAAGTTTTCCTTAAGCATTGAAAACCCATAACAGTTAATTGTAGCAGTAACAGTCTTGATGCAAAGAGATGAAAAATTATTTGTCACAATGATAGAAACAAGGAAGGTATATACAGATACATCAAATTAGTTCATTTAAATGCCATGCAATTTGTGACTTGGGGATCAGATAGTTACCAAACCAATAACTCATGGATATCTTGCTTGACCAACTCTCTATGATTTATTACTTCTGCCTGTACCTTGCACTCATAGAGTAAATTGATAATTAGGTTTAAGATTTTGTATCCTTCATATGACTTTTCCTATATTATTGGGGCATTAAATAGATATATACAGAGAAAGATAATGGCTTGCATTGAAATACTATTTTTTAAGGATGGGTATGTTCAAAGCTTTCACATTGCTATTATTATTAGTGATGGCCGAACATCGGCCAGGACTGTTCGCGAACGGGCGGGTCGGACTTCTAAAGACGTCCGCCGTCCGCCTGTTCGCGGACAGATTCAAATTCCCCGCCTCTAGGCGGGGAATTTGAATCGGGAAAACTGGATGTGACTTCAGTGACATCACATCCGGTCCCTGGAACGCATAGTTCCTGGTTCCGTGAGCCGGATGTGACGTCACTGACGTCACTTCCTGCTCCGACCCGGTTTTTTCACTAGGAGACCGGCTTTATGCCCGGTCTTCTAGTGAAAAGATTCTTCCTCCGGCAGGATCACACAGGTTGTGATCCTGCCGGGGGAAGAATAGAGATCATCTTCTCGCTGGCGAACGGAGCGGGTCGAACACCCGCACTGCTCGCCGGCGAGAAGATGGGCTAACATCCATGTTCGCCAACGAACTGTCCGCCTTGCGGACAGTTCGACCGTCACTAATTATTATACCTAAACATTACATTCAGAGTAAGCCTTACCATGTTCCATCCCGGATAGAGGTAGTCTGTTCCAACAAATTCAAAATAGTGAGCAAGCCCTTCTTTCAACCACACGTCTTCCCACCAGACTGGTGTTACCAGATCTCCAAACCACTGTAAACAAAGTTAAATAGATTTAACAATAATGCTACAACGTGAGCTCTAGTTAGAACATCATTGTTTTTATTACTTAAGTTGTGACCTAAAAAAAGCCATGAGTATCAAATAGGAAAACAAATAGGCACAAAAAGATGCAATATTAGATTAAAATAGTTTATCAGCCTTCAAGACATGTAATATGTACACTTGTGAAAACTGTAATGAGTTGTTTAGTAACATTTTAAAATGTAAATATGCCAAGGTTAAATTATGTTAATTCATTTTCCCAATAATTCTTTGTGGTAAGCACAAGACATTTGTAAAAATATTCTATACCACCAATTAGTACCATTCACAATCCATAATAAAACAACTGGATAATCAATATATGAATATAAGCCAAGGTATCTAATTTATAAAAAAAAAAAAAAAACCCTGGAAAAACTGAATGACTCAAGTATAAGACTAGGGTCACAAATACAGCAGCTAAGGAACAGAATAACATAGCATATGTGCTTTTGTCATTATTATGGTGAAAATTCAAACTATCTGATTTGCAAGTTAATTGCAAAGCCCGTGGAAATGGCATCATCATCATAATTGCCGGAAATGTAGGGCAAGGTTGTAAGAACACTGAAAAAATCATTGCTTTAGCTTGTGTATTTTTTGCATAAATTAACTTAAAAGTTAACTCGCCTTAAAATATTTCAACTTGATTTTAACCTAATTTATGCAAAAACTACATGTGCTAGAGAATTTTTAATGATGAGACCATGTTCAGAGTCTTTGCAAGTCCACTACTGAAATTGACTTATTGAGTATTATTACTTATTATCTTGTAAATATATAGAGCTGGTATATTAAGCAGCACTTTACAGAACATATATAGTTACCTCACTAACTGACTGTCAGGGGAGCTCAAAATCTAATGTCCCTACCATAGTCATGTATGTAACTAACACGTCATACGTCACGTGTAATTAAAATAGGAGAATCTTTTAAAGGGAAGTCAATTAACCTACGAGCATATCTTCGGAGTGTGAGAAGAAACCTGAACACTCAGAGGAAACCCACTCAGACCTGGGGAAAACATTCAAAGACCTTGCAAATAGTGTCAAGGCTGGAATCTGAACCTAGGCCTCTAGAGCTGTATGGCCAGACTGCTAACCACCTGAGCCACCATGCTGCCCAAGCATAAATCAAATTTCATTTTTGGGTGGTGAAAAATTCAATTTATACTCAAGTGTATACGGTTAATTATATTTTAACATTTGAGATACTTATAAAAAACTGTAATCCCATCTTTAATAAACAAAGCTTTCAAGGGTTTTGATGGCCAGGCCTGATGATTTGAATAAAGTTAAATTGATTGATATCTTTGGAATACAAATCCTACCCATTTTTGGGGCTAAGAGGTAAACAACTGTATTAAAAAAGGTATAGGGAGAAAGGCATGGGACATGCAACCATGTAAAACTTTTTTTAAATAAAATAAATACTGTACATACAGAAGGGAAAGTCCATTTATGTGACTTGTATAGCAACATAAATATAGTACATACATAAATAATAACTTATTATCTTAAAATATTCTTTAAGGTAGTTTTACCAGCAATATATTGTTAAAAGTAATAGTCTATTTTTCAGAAATGGTAAGCAGTAATTCATTGAGGCTGGCTTTGTTCACAAAGCTGCACAATAGTCTGCTGGTGGACAGTTACATGTTATGCTAGGTTCACACTGACATTTGTTCACAACGTTTAAAACTCTCCAGATGGTCCTAGTTGACCAAAGGAGTTTTTTGCCCATTTGTTGCTGAATTTTTCCTGTACAGTTGTACATTTGTGCAAAGGCCTGAAAAACACCTATAGGCCTATATGCCTAAGAGCTCCAAGTGGTTCTAGAAAAAAATTCAGACATATTTACCTCATATTGCAAAAGAAGTTGCATGTGCAGAGGGGACTGTAATTATTTTCATTGGCATAGAAACAGGCAGACCTGAGAAGGAAGGCCAGACCTGATGGGTTCATACCAGACCCCATCTAGGCCTGGCAAGAACTAGTAAGGGGACAATGATGAATGAGTATGCCCCCCTTGTTTAGGCAACTGTCCCGTGGCAGACACAACCATCCAGAAAAGTGGGAACAATGAATATGCACACCTCTTCTTTAGCCAAACCAGGTCTGATGTCAATGTAAAGGATCTAATCCTTCTACTATATGGTATATAAAACAATAGGTTGTTGTTGCTTCAAAAGTACTCCTGACACTATCAATGTTGCCATTGTAATCTCAAATAAGACAGGAACTCACCAAGAAAAAGCCACATAGTGTTGAAGTTATTTATCATTTTTGAAGTAACAAAATGGAAAACTGGGGAAAATGGAATCCTTTTTTTAAAAAGACAATTACTAGTTTGAACTTCATCACCTTTCTTAAACAGGGAAGTCCTACTCATGGTGAGCACCAACAAAATTAAACTGAGAAAAAACGAGTTATGGCGGGTTCTTATATTTCATTTGTGTGGAGTGTATGAGTGATTAGATGTGTAGGAGGTTAAGGTATAGATTTGCAGCAATAATAAGAAAAAGAACCTCTCTGTTATTGTTTTAACCACTGCTTTGGTGTTATAAGACCAGCAGTTTATAAATATGGGTAAAGACTGATTATCTTTGGGTTGAACATCGTCAATTGTTTTTGCTCTGGCCAAATTGCAAAATCAAAATGATTCTTAAAGTAAGCACCCCCCCCCTCCCCCACCCTTCGCCTTGTTTTTTGTTTTTTTTAAGGGAGAGAAAAAACACATACTGTAAAAAAAGAACTATTAACAATAAATAGCAAAACAACATATTGTGCTATAACTAAGCTAATAATAGCTCAAACAAATGAGAGGACAAAGTTATTGATCTATCAAAATAGATCAATTAAATATGTTAACCTATAAATTTCCTTTTAATTGACACAATGGGAAGAACTGGTTTAGCATGACTGCCTAGAAACGAATCAATATAATCTATAAGACTAATACTGCCTTAATCTGTTTAACAATTAAAGTAACTGATTATCAATATCCAGCAACAATCAGACAGTGAATGATAACTACGACTTCTGACTGATAGATCTACACAAGCAGAGCCTTTTTGGTACTAATTATACCTATTTGATATAAATTCATAAATACTCAAAGGAAAGACTAAAGTGTTCACTGTAGATTTCATGCCTTTAATTATGGGAAGCTACCGTGCAGAAACCCTGAGATCGGAGGTGGCCCCGAAAATTATCCTATTGTGGGGCTGAAATCTCTGCTGGTGGTCCTAAATAGCATTCCCAAAACCAGTGTATTAGCGCATAATGCTGAAAGTAACACAACACAGAGCATAAAGGTGTGAATAGTAAAAAATGTCTCATAACCAGCATTATTATTTTTTTTATTTCAATATTATACTGATGAGGAGAAAACGAGTGGCTGCTAAGTGATCCATCTACTCATTGAAAGACAACTTAATACTGGTTTGGGATGTATTTTTTGTTTCAGAGTTAGTGAACTTTGCCCAATACAATTATTTTATTTTAGTATTTTGCAGAAAAGGAGAGGAAAACTAAGAAAAAATTTAAAAAGAAGACCATTGATATAATTGTAGAAACCAAGTACAGCTATTTAGCTGCAAAATAAAGTGAGTCAGCTCTATCCTAGAATATTGGCAAGATAATATTAATTTACACTGTACATAAGTAGTTTATAAAGCAGTATAGAGCAATAAGTGCAGTAACTGCAATGTATTCTGATTACTGGATTTCTGTACTATGTACTTTATTTCTGTGCCTACAAATTTTTAAGAAACCAAAAGCTTCTCCAAAATAAAAAAAGATGTTTTCTTTGGCCTGCAAATATAAAATAATACTATTTCTATGGACGTTTTAGGAAATGGCAAAAAAAATACAATATGATTTGAACTCCCAAGGAGTACTAACCATCTATTTGATGTTGCTACTATGAACGGATGTAGAGTATGCTTCATGTGAAAGAGAGAAGACAAAGAGCAGATTAGAAATTGTCCAGTTGCTTATAAAGAAAGATGGTAGCTGCTACTGTGCTTTTTGGAGCAGTATAACAGCATTTTATAATAGTCTGTGTATTTTCTATTCAGTCCCATACACTGTTCTTTCCTCCTTTTACAATACACTAATGCAGTTTTATGGGCAATGACAGGTCTACTTTAAGATGCCTAAACTAAAATGATTATGGATCCTTGAGACAAAAAAAAAACACTTATTGCCATACTTTGTCAGTGGACACACTGTAGCATCTTCACCCAGGGAACGCTGTCTGCACACAATAAGCCTAGCTATGCTTTATTGCTCGTTTAATGGAAAATAAACCCTGCTTATAAATAGGGCCTCCTTTTTTCCTATAACTGTCTTGCTTCTAAAGTGGTTTTCAATATACTGCTCTGCATAGTTCTACAAAGCCAGAGACTAATATATGGCTGTGCTCTGCTCTAAAAGATCTGTACTGTCTGACATCTATTTTATCAGGTAGAAACAACAAACACCATATAATAGAACACCAACAGCGTATATGTGAATACTAGGAATGCAACTCAGGTACGTAACTTCAAATATATAAACTATCAAAAAGAGTTCACTGTTTAAAAGTGTCACTTCCTACACCTTCTATTAGGGCTATCTTTAAATGTTATTTTTATATATAAAATGCTATAATAGCTTACAGTGGTAGTTTTCAAAGTGTTCTGTGTACATTAAAAGATGGAAGACAAGCTGACTGCACAGTGGGGTTTTATTCTTTTTAGGTTTTGAAGCCTATGTTTATGGTTGTTACCCACTAAGAAAAGAATGCCTTCTGTCTCTCTAGCAAACTTCCTATATTTCACCGTATTTAACTAGATACTGCTAAGTGAAGACAGGAAAAAGAGCAAGACTTAACTGTGTCATAAAAGTACCTCTACAAAGTTAAGAAAATGTCTTGCATACTGTCAGATGTAGAACAAACTGTGCATACACAAGAATGGTGTCCATCAATTATTGATGGAGGTTTAAGAAAAAAATGTAATGGAGTGACATAAATCTGCTCTTTGAGTTGTCGAGGGCGGGTTAATGTCAAGCTGATGTCAGCCAAAACAAAGTTTGACATGTACATGAAACTTGGCCGGCACACTCTGGTGTTGCAATAAATCATTTTTCTAGTCTTCTACTCTGATGTATCTCAAACACAAACACTGTAATTGGGAAAAAACTGAGACAAGCATTGATTAAAGTCCACGGGGACTGGCACATGCTAATTCAATTTCAATCTCATCTTAACATAGACAATTTATGTCCCTTTGGAGCTATTTGTCAGGATAATCATTTAAAATGAAAAACAACATCAGGCTCTCAATTTTATGCTCGATTTTTAAAAGTAATTCTTTATTCATGCTAATAATGACCCACATCTTATAAAAATATGTCGTTATTTAGAATGAACTGGACAAAGGTATACATTCGGACCAATCCCTAAGAATAATATACATTTTGAACTATAGAGAGTATATTATATTTATTAATATACAATATCCTTTTAGGGTTTTTTGTTTTACATTCTTTTGATTTTTTTTTAGGTTTTTCAATATAACACAGAAACAGTGCAAAACCGCAAAGAAAAAGAACAAAGACAACAGCTGGAAGAGTAGGCAAGGAGTATCACTCAAGGTGCCTCATTCCATCATGGGCACCTTCTCATATAAACTTGTTACAAAAAAAGGATTTAAAAAGACATCACCAAAATATCAAAAAACAAATAGATACACATGAACAACTATATAAAACAGAAAAAAAAGCAAAAATGGTGGTACATACAATGCATAAAACTTTCACACAGTGTAAGTGGGAACAATATGTAAAAAACAATAACATAAAAAAATTAAAATAAATAAAATGTATATGATACATCTCTTAAAAACTTCTTTTGTAAGATAGATTTTAAAAGAGTATGTATTTATGTTTTATTCATAATAACATTTTTATTTAATTGGAAATTTGTTTTATTATCCAGTTCAATACCCTTTGGCACCCTCTCTGCTGAACACACCAGGGGAGAAAGTGTTAACTTCAAAGGGCACAATCACACTGGTAACAGTCTTCTCCATAGAAAACTGTTTTGGTGTGATTTACATGTTTATCTTCCACCCCCCCCCCCCCCCCCCCCCCACGATGTGCCGGGGCTCTGATGTTCGCCGGACAGCTCCACCTCGTCCATTGCAGGACTGACAAGTCAGCGCTGGACAAAATGTAGCCGTCAGGGACAGCAGGGGGGTGACCTTAAAAACTGACAATTAGTTGGCAGGTCAAAAAAATTGCAAAAAATCCACCTGTGCGTGGGTGCAGTGCCAGCGTTGAGAGGATCTCAAGGAAGATATTCTAGAAAGCCTAGCAAGGGTCCAATAAATACCATGCAATCAATCGATCCCTAGCCAAAACCATGGCAAAGGCTGTGGACCATATGACCTCCCAGTCAAGTGTCCTTTAAATTTAAAAAATTTAAAAGAAGGATTAGAATCCAGTAAGTTAATGAAATATTGTGAAGTGAAATTGTTTTGAATATTATTCTGTGTATTTTTTAAATATGTGAAGTATATAATTGTTACCTCTGTGTATTGGTTGAATTGCAACCTGTTACCCTTTTACAACGTAAATACATGGCAAATACATAGTAATGTATTGCTCCTTGGTATGCTGCACTAGCAAAAAGTGAAAAAATATTTGAATTCATATTTGAATAAAGTTTCTACACTTCTGCATACCTACCTGCACATTTGTATACTTCAATGTTGTAATCCATCAGTTCTCACAAAGGTTCAAAAGTCTCTTCAGCTCCAGCGACATCCTTTGCCCCACCGACAACTGAATGACACTTGCCTAGCAGATTAACCTCCCTAGCATTCTGCCCTTACTGCACCGTTTTTAAAGGTGATCGCGGGAGTGTACATAGTACACTACTTGTAATTCTCTTCCTCCCCCTGTCCCTGTGCATGTGTGGGCTGGGAGACCGACGCCCCTCCATTAACGATAGTGGAGGTCTAAGGGGCAACCCCCCCATGCCCCTTCCGCATCACTGTGACAGGGCAGTGCCAATAACCAAACAGCAAAAGAAATGGGTTTGTCCCAACCGCTAGGGAGGTTAATATGCAACCATCTGGTATCTGCACATGTGCATGTCCTTATATGGGGACACCGCGCATTATGCAGATACTGTGGGTACCGCAGAGCTAATATTTATCCTACCAGCATGTTTAAAGTGTCATTTAATCATGGGCTGAATATTTCTAAAAGTTTTTTTTTCTGTTTGGTCTTTTATTTTTACCACTTATATTTATAACCCCCTTTCTGAATGGGTAAGAGGTCCAGGAGACCTCTTTACTCATTCAATAGGGTGGAGTGTGGGACCCAAGGGCCTCTGAATTAAGGGGAACCCATGCCCCCACAACACTGAGGCAAGGTTGTGAGGAAGAGCTCCCCCTTACTTCAACAAGGGGTCTCCTGCTCATTAAAGTATGGCATAGGGGCCTGGTCGAACAGTCCTTCCAGGTTTTCCAAAAGGGGCTCTGGGGGGACCCCATGCAGTTCAAGGCTCCACTCCTCCAGGCATAACAGACCCTATGCCAGCGTGGCATTTTTTAATTTTTGGGCACATTTTAAATTTTTGTTTTTTACGCCGGAATCATGCTGGGGAAAAAGGGACGCCCCTCCATTTACATGGAGGTCTATGGCACCGCCTACCCCTGCCCCCTTCGCATCACTGGTGACACGATCGGGGGCAGACCAAGAAGCATTGGCTTGTGTTGCCGATGCAGAGAATCGCTGGGGGAATCCAGCAGACAGGTAAGTTTCATCATGATCATTGAAACTCAACCCGAGATATCTTGGGGGAGAATGCTCAGGAGGTTGAAGAAGAAACATACAGTTGCTGTTGTTGTATGTGTTAGAGCTATTTAAATGAATTACCCTTTATCCATTAAAACCAGAACTGCCATCACCACTATTCCAACAACTGACATTTATCGTAACGCAAAAAAAATAATGGTGGCAAATTAATTAGAATCTTTAGGTGTCCTATTCCTAAAAAGTGTTCTGAAATTTGAATGGTGAAGTTCAAAAGGATTTCAATCAAAATCACACACTTTATAGCGAAGAATAAACCAGCCATAGCATTTACTGAAAACTCACATGCAGAGATTTTAACAACATGAACAATGAGCTGAACAATGTTGAGGAGGAGTAGATAGTTTTAATTATCTTTTTATGACCCATGTAAAATGATTTTGTTATTTCACTAAATGTAATTGATTGTACCCTCAGATAAAATACTTTAAAGTATAAATGTTTACTATATATCACCATTTTACATCACCTACCTGATGACAAATTTCATGCACAATGACCATGGTGACATCCAATAAGTAGGAAATTGAAGAGATACTTTGATCAAGGAGAATGCGTTGCTCCACAAATACGCTAAGTCCCCAGTTTTCCATAGCAGCATAAGGATGTTTAGGCACAGCTAATAAATCTAGGACACATAGAAAAAAGAAAATGTAAGGTTCAGGACTTCCTTCTATCCAGATACTGTACTTTTTCATTACAACCAAATGAACCATCTAAACATCATAGGCACAATTGATTTAAGTTATATTTCTTGCAGAATATAATAAAATAATTGTAGCATATAGAAAGTAAATCATGAATTGCATACATACAGTGATAGCAATGTTTATCTAGTAAAATCATTGGTGAAACACTAGATAAATTCATTATCTGCATATAGCCATATGCATAAGGGAGGAATAACAGGAAAACATATGTGTGATGGTGCCTGCCCATACTGGAGGTGCAAAACAAAGCAGTAGGAGCTAGCATAAAAGTATTGAAACTTTTTTCTTAACATTTACCATTTGAGACCACCACGTCCCTCTAACAGTATTTACCATCCAGAGGCATATATAATACATCCTGAGCCATATACAATACATGCATGCATTGTGTTATAAACACTACACTTCTATTGGAAACCGTGTTTTGTAGGTAAAAAAAGAAATTGAGGAATGGTAATACATAAAGCAGTGCATACCAGTGTGAATGGTGGAACTAGGAATCCTGGGTGTGGACTCACCAGTGGGAAGAACAGAATGGACAGAACAGACCATGTGGCTAAATGGTAAACCAAAATGAGTTTTGGGGAACAAAGATGAGGTTTCAGCATTAGTGTTGATTACGAATATTCAAATTGCAACCTTTTATTTTGAATATTGGCATTTTTTTAGAAAATCTTTTTCACAATGAAGGATAGAATGACTGGAGATCACAAATTCTGGAATTTACAAATTTGTTGAGAATATTACTATCACAATTCAGCATATCTCAGTGTAGAGCCCAAGGATCATTAAAACACTAGCCAGATACATTTGAAACTGTAGGATTATTTGGAAGTATTAGGACAGTTACTTCAATTGTGAATGTCAGTGATGGCAGACAAGGTAGTTTTCATATTACACATTGCATTACTATTACTAGGGTCAAGAAGTTATTTAAAACGTTTCCACACAATATTCTCATACCTTTCAGCCAGAAAGGCTTTCAAAAATATGTATTAACTTGTATATAGACAAGAAAAAATGGCAGCAGGAAACATTGTTTTGGTTTTGTGCAGGACTTACAGTTACACTACAATGCATGCATTTTGAGTTAAAGATGTGCAAATCTTATGTGAAACTTGTATATAAGTGATGCTAAATTGACATATCATTCAAACAAATAAATATTTTTTGTCAGAACACTTGCTTTCCTACAGAAAGTTGTATAACTACAATCTGTATGAGCTAGATGAGAGAAAGCTCCAAACAAGTTATAACTGAATACCGTATATACTCAAATATAAGCACAGTTTTTCAGCCCAAAAAATGGGCAGAAAGTGCTCCCCTTGGCTAATACTCGGGTCAGCTGAGGGGGGTCCACTCTCTTCACCTGAATTCCCATGTTGAAAGCTTCAGACAGGCAGCTTCCCTCTTCGGTAGATCTTCTGTGATCTCTCTGAGTTCCTGTAAGCTCCGGCTTCCCGACTTACAGCTGATAGATATCAACAAACCCACACTGCCACCTAGTGGCCAGTTACTAGTACAGATACAACACTAAATAGCCTATGATTAAAAAATAAGAATTGCCTTGCAAACCCCATCCTGTAATAATAATAATCCTGTGTTCTCTTAAATTTATTGATGATGTGGCGCTAAGATTAATCCTGTTTGATTAATTTCTAGGGGCAATGGTGCTTTCTCTATAATTTCTCATTTAGAAAACTCCACTGACTGCATTTCCCACCATCGGCTTATACCCGAGTCACTACGTTTTTCAAGTTTTTGTAGATAAAATTAGGTACCTCGGCTTATACTCGGGTCGGCTTTTACTCGGGTATATACGGTAGTTTGTTTTGGAAGAAATATATATATATATCATATACATTTCTTAAGATTAGTGTCCAGTAGACGCTGAAAAGGAGAGTTTTGTGTTTTGTTTCTTACATATGTAACTGAATGAAATAGCTAAACCCACCAAATAATAAACACAGCATGTTGAACAGCCTGATAATTATAGCTACTATAATAAATCTGTAAACCCTATAGAAGAATATAAATTGTATTTAGAAGCATCATTACACAAAACCCAAAGGCTTAACCTACATACATATTTTATTCTATTCATGGGTAACATTTAAGAAAGTAGGATATGCAATTTTTGGACATTTTCCATATGTCACCAGGACTATTAGAGCCTTGCTGTATTCTGCAACCATAATGATAAGTGATGAAAAGAAATGTATAAGGTACATCACTTGGGTGGTATAAATATGCAGTTTGACACAATTCAGCATACTGGGGGAATTTATCATGATCATTAATGTAAAACATCCTTTTATTTGGTATGTAAGATTCTTAATTTAATGCATTCACAGTGATATACTGTAGCATATAATAACGTCAAACAAGTTTTATCTATGTACAACACCAACCAAAGCCCAGTGCTCCATCATTTCAAGTGGTATTTTGTGCTGCACATCTAAAAGACATATTAGTGACACAAAGGAGGTTATCAGTGCATTTTATTGTTCCTTATTACAGCAGAAACAAATTACATAACATTAAAAGGCATAAACAATGGATTGATTTCCCAGAGCTTTTGATATAAAGAGCAGCTGCTGTATGCATTGTAAATTTTAAAGGTCCCAAGTGAAATGCTGAAAGTGGGAAAAGGCCATCAGGGTAGAAAAAATAACAGTGAATAGTCTAGAAATAAGTACCAAATACATTTTTATATATTTTTTTCTTCTTACAACAAGTCTTTGTAAGATATATTCATAGGTCAGTATATGTTGGCAGAGCTCCATGTAGCTCATCAAGCATGCCACCAAACTATCTCAACAGAAGTAGCAGAATAAAATACAAAGGTCGTTTTTTAATCTAGAGTTTCTGGTTGAGTTTCTTCTGCTTGCTTTTGATTTTTGAAACTAAAGCCGGCCATAGACCTCGATCCATGGCCAGCTTGTAGCAGGCTAATTACAGATGTCACCACGCTGTGAGCCGTCGGCTACAGAACTGACAGAATACCTGTGTGCTCCACTAACACAGGGATTCCCAGCAGATTGTAGCCAATTAAATTGAAGGTGGAGGAGACATCCACATTAACTGCCTACAACAAGATTGGACATAAAAAGTACCGGCAGGCCGAATCGCTGGTACTTTTTGGGTCGAAATCTTAAGGTGGGGACCCCTGTAGTTGCGGGTTACCAGCCATTATGCGTTCGGCAGGAGCGCATTCAGCAGGAGCGCACAATGCGGTCGATCACCCGCAACTATGGCCGGCATGTCAATGGCCGGCTTAATACTATTGTTTTTTGAGCACATTTGACCACAGTGTAGCTTGACTGCATGATTCTATTGCCACATGTTCAACACAGTGTATTTCAATTTATGGACAAGGTTCAACTCAAGACAGCTGCTTTTAGGAAATTCGCAAAAAAAAGTGAGCGATAAATGAGGATCTATGATGAACTGCATAAAGTGTCCAACAAGTGTAGTGGATGCTTGAATTTACAGCAATGAAGGGTGACATGCAAAGCCAACTTGAAAAGACAAGAGGCTACCAGAAGTGTACTTGCATGTGCATTAATTAATAACAGCCAACATTCTGGGGCTTCACGATACCCTTTCTTCAAGGTTTAGTAATAATCAAAAGAACAAAGATTAAAAAGTTATTATTGTACACCAACGTTCATGGAGTGTTATCTTTAAAAGTTTTACCTGACACATCACCATGTCCTGATGCACAAGAACTGTTAACAATTCATGAGATCACAGATTTAATGAGACTCCGATTTGTTTCCATGTACAATTTTAGCCTGATAAAGTAAGAATGCCCTCAAATGGTAATAAGGAATATACTCAAATAGCTCACCATAGATCTTTTGTGTGAAAGTCTGAAAATCGGAAGGTAAGATTTGGTTCCCTAAATTGTCTTAAAAACCCAATCCTTGAAAGACACAGCCTACAGCTTTCAGGAGACAACATAGATCTCATTCAGGAAAGCTTTGCATGCTGCTCATTATTTTGATTGTCTTTCATGTTATCTCTCATTTTTTTACATTTCAGCCAACTTTATCCTTGTGACCTAAATAATTCTCAGTAAACCCACAAGCAACAAAAGCACATGGATGTTAGCATAAAAAAACCTAAATCTCCTGTTTGCCCGGGAACGTGAAAAAAACCCCCGGTACTTGATAGGCACAGTCTCAAGGTACCAGACGGCAACATAGATATAAATTTTTTCTGCACATCTTTATGTCATCTTTTTTTTCATTTTAGCCAACTATCGTAATACTCGTACATGAGCTGAATTTTTCAACACCTGAAATTCAGCTTAAATTCGGGTCAAGGAATTCAAATCACAGCATTTTGTGATGGATGAGTGAATTGCAAAAGCCCCTGAACATGCCATCATCACCAAATTTGCTGGAGGCATAGAAAAGGGTTGTGGGAACAATTTTAAAAAACGTTATTGATCTATCACATGTAGTTTTTGCATAAATTAGATTCAAAGTCAAGTTGAAGATTTTAGGTTGACTTTATTTTAACTTATTTTGTGCAAAAACTTCATATACTAGAGCAATAATTTTTTCTTTACAATGTCCCCACATCCCTTCTCTACATCTCCAGCAAACTTGGACAGTATGTGTGTCTAAGCCTTAGCTGCTTAATTTCCCCTCCTAGGCTTATACTCGATTTATTCCGTTTTTCCAAAATTGTTTCGAAACTATGGTACATCGGCTTATATTTGGGTCGGCTTATACTCGAGTATATGCGGTATATGCTTGTGACCTTTTAGCAAGCAAACTATCAGTAATATGGGAGTGTATGTTATCTACTGCTTTGCTTTATATCATGCTTGATTACAATTACAATTTCATGTTTGTTTCAGGCAGATAAAAGAAGTAAAGAAAAGACTGAAAATAATGCAGTAACTGTAGAAGAAACAAACTGCACTGAAGTTGTTGAGGAACAAGTAAGTACAAGATCACAACTAAACCATATACATTTGTATTCTCATGTTTGTGCCTTCGTGGTCACTTTAAAAGTGCCATGGTAATGCATGGTGGTGCAATGGTTACTGATGTCATTAGAGGTAAAAAAAATTCATAACCAGTATTTCCAGACTCACTACAAATAAACATTCTAAAGCGTGTTTTACTTTTTCTATAACTCCTTTAACCATGTAATCAAGACTGACACCCCATTAACTTTTTTCTTGATTTGTTTCCTGTATCTGAACAATTTAATCATTTTGATATTTCAAGCTCTCGTCATGACAAAAATGCTGCGCAAGGCTATTAATTTTTGAGCAAATGAAGCTTTTCTGATAGCTATGGAAACGTGACAATTTGTTCAATTTACTTTCCCGGATATAATTGACTTTGCAGGAGTTTTGGTCCTTATGTAATATCGCAAGCACAGAAAATGGGCAGCAATTTTTCAATACTTATTCACAGTACCGCAATTACGAATTAAAATGCTAAATTATGAGCCTATTAAAATTGATCTAAAATCTGATATATTTTTTAATATATTACATTTCATGAATATCTCATTATTTAACTTGACATTGGCTAAACCCTTTTTTCTGCAGCCATCATTGCTCACATGGGTTATCTCATCTATATCTGCCCAGGATTTGCATTAACATCTGAAAGAGAGATGCATTTAAAACATCTCACACAAATAAGGCAATTGAAAGGAACTTTATAACTTGCAAAGTTGCAAGGGGTAGAGCACATGTACTTTCCAAAGTAAACATTAAGCTGAAAAATCTTTTTAACTTTGTGGTTAATTCTTACCTGAGGAAAACAAAAAATTATTTCTTCAACCTGCAAGTGGATCCTCTCTGATCACTATCCAAGGCAAACTGAGATCTAGTCTCTATTTAGCCCTATGGACATTATTGAGGCGCTTAACGCCACAACCATTGAATCCTATGGGAAAAATGTATGAAAAATGCATCTGCAAATCATCAGAAGCATTTTTTAATAGACACAGTAACATGTATATACACGTCAACATGGTTCTCCACTTTTAAAGCAATAGAGACTAGCTTAGCTAGAGCTCAAAAGCAGGTATTCAATAAAGACTTTTGAACATGACATTTTTTGTATCTGTAATTTCTTTTCACCAAAGTTTTGACATAATGCAAACTGTCTGATGTGTTAGGGTTTAACATTACTGGGAGGTATATATATTTTTTTGATATGCTATTAGACATAAGAAGAACCCCACACTGCATGTAACCATGCATTATCAAATGAGCAAAACTAAGCTAGGAATTAGCTGAAAAAAATGTATTACCAAATACAATATTCTTTAGTTTAAGAAAATATTTGACCCATATGTTTTCAAAATACTGTTTTACAGTTTGAGGCATATCAGCTCTATTTTTTGGACAGAAGGACAGAACATGCAAAACTAATTATTATGCTTCTTCATGTTCATTGTTGTTGGACAACAGACAGATTTAGAACTAAAGTCTCAAGATGTGGAACCATCCTGACTCAGCTTATATTATGGTTGTCTTTTAATACACCTTGTGCTAAATGGTGGAGAAGCTAAGTGGCCCCCTAGGTAAATTTACAGGTGTTCTAGAATCCATGGAAGGTCAACTTTTTGGTTTTCTATGTACCACACATGTTATTTTTCTAATCGGTAGATGCTTTATTGTTTATTTATTATAATTTCTTGTTTTATTGTTTGTTAGTTAGTTAGTTAGTTTTATTGCTATTTTCTTTTTCTTTGTTTCACTAGCAGAAGTTGTCAACTTGTTATTGTACTCCCAATTATATAAGCTGTTGGATGCTTGTTAATTCCTAGTTTTGCTTTAAAACTCGAAAAAATATTTTATTACAGAAAAAAAACTATTATGAGTTAAGTGAAAAGAATATATATCTGTAAATCTTTAAAAAAAATCCAAAGCCAATCTTTAAAATTCAAACCATACCAGCTTTCTTTGCATCTTATTAAAGCAGAACATTCATTTTACACACTTCCTGCACTCCTACATTCATATGAATTGACTTAATTAATAATTTAAAGAAATAATAATACAGATAGAGTGTGCTTGAATAAGTAATATTATGGTTTGGCTATGACAACCAATAAATGATCTCTTAAGAACTGCTGGGCTGAGGTAGCTTTACATAGGTGTCTTCATTGTATTAATTTTTAAATTATGACTTTATAATTTCTCTCTTTTACCAAATGTCATTCTATGTTTAATTTATGTCTTCAATTTGTAAAACACTGGTCACTATTGACTCTGAAGAAAAGCTGTTTAATGTTCAAAGGTCAATTAGGTAAACAACAGGTTACAGAAAGGACTTAATAATTAATATGGACAACAAGGCTGAGTTGTGTGACCTATAAGCCAGTCTCCCAAGAGCTTTGACTTCCCCAAGCAGTCATGATTTTTGCTCTTTAAATGATTTAATTCACAATCCTTTTTTTCTAACTGTCCTGGCAATGATAAATGCCATTCAGTGTTAAATTACATTTGAAATTTGAAAATAAATTCTGACTAAAGTTTCAGATGTACAATGAGATGTGCGAAGTTTGACCAGAATGCGTATTGTCTACTTTATTTTGAAATGAAGAGCTATATATAAATATTGTGGTATTTTCACTACCTTTTTGAAAAAGGCATTATGCATTACAGAACATACCTTGCAACATGTTTGACTTATAATTCAATCTATCCGGTTAGTCCTATTGCTTTTTATAGTTTATAGTGCAGGCCATGCTTAGAATCATTCTCCTTATATCCAAATGGTAGAAATAGGAGAAGTAAAATCAGCATGAAGTTTATTTAAATTATGCAGAAGATTTTCTAGGTTTTTAGCATTGCAACACTGGTTGACATTTTGGAAAAATACACCAATTTTTTTTGAATTAAGGGTGTAGCCATGTTGGTCCACACTTGGCCACAAGTTCTATGGAGAAGGCCCCTTATGGATGGTGTATTCTGCTTTTCCAGACTTTTGGCTTTATTAACTGGTTGACAGACCTTTGATCCTCACATCAAATCTGACATTTTCTCTTTCTCCAGGGGCGCATAACAGTTCATGAATACTGAAATCCATGACAAAAAAGCTATGTATTAGGTTCATATTCAAAGTTCTGGATCCATAACATACCATATCTAGAGATGGTCGAATTTTTCGACATGCTAACTTTGTGAGCTGATTGCAAAGCCTCTGAAAATGGTATCATCACCAAAATTTCTGGAGATGTAGAGAAGGGTTGAGGGAACATTTGAAAAAAAAGTTTTGCTCTAGCACATGTAGTTTTTGCATAACTTAAGTACAAAAACAAAGTTAAAATTCTGATTTTTGAAATTTTGACTTGATTTGAACTTAATTTGTGCAAAAACTATTTGTGTTAGAGACATACTTTTTTTTGTAGTATACCCCCTATCCTTCTGTACATATGCAGCAAGGTAATAATATCATGTTCAGGGGCTTTGCAATTAACTTGAAATCGTCAAATTTAAAAACATCTCTAACCATATCACAGGACATATTGTAACTTTGTTCAATACAAAATAATAAATATATTTTTTTAATTTATGTTTATTATGGAATTTCCGAATGTAATATATTCTTTGCATTGTATACATTGTATATTGTGAATTTTAAGAACAATTATCTGTTGTTTTTAGTTTTTTTTTTTTTTCTAATCATTAAAGTTTTGTTGTTTTTAGTTAGTGTCTGCTTTGTATGCTTAATATATGCATAAAATATAAACATATATGTTTTAATATTCAAACATTTCCATTTCTGTGGTAGATATTGTGTGCAGGGTACTTAAACCAACAAAAATAAACATAGTAAATTGGGTTATAAATTATTTAACTGCTAACAGTGAAAATGTATCCTTCATTATGGTCAGGTTAATAGATTTTTTGTCTCCCATAAATTTAGCAAAATGGGTTAATTATGTTTAGATTGAATGTCACTTCAAGGATTATGGGCTAGGTGTTCAATTATTTATCGAATTTCAGTATTAGGCATAGAAACCAATGACTATCATATTCTACCAATTTCTGTAGAAGAAGTATCAGGTTGAAGAAAGCAAACATTTTGATCATTCTGATGATATTGTTATTATATAGCATTTTTTCGAAAAGAACAAAGTTAAAGTGCATGTGGAACACCATTGGGTTGATTTACAAATGGAGTTTTAGCTGCTCACTTAGCAAATTGAACAATCACACTTCAAGGGATAATTGACTTTGCCTAATGAATAAGGCAACATGTGCTCATTTCAGCCATCCAGTGATGTGCAAGCAAATTTTTTACATTTCCTTGCACATGACTGCCTACTCTTTTAGAATTTTCACCAATTCAATTCAGTGAATTAGCCCTCAAAATACAATAATTCACCATGAACAGTCAACACTCCTGTAGTAAACAACCTTTATTGCCTTGACGGTTGAAAGATGTGTGAAAAATTTTGCAGAATTTGATCATCTATATTGCCCAGATAAATTGGATAAAAACAAGGACTTTGCAAAAAGCATTGGAGCATGGGAGAGCATAAGGCCCAGGAGCCCAACCTGCATCCCTTTGGGTGTTCTTCAGCGCCCCCCTCGGTCCTCCACTTGTGGCCCCCGAAACTGTTCATGCATAGGACATAGGAACCACCTGTCCGACGATAAACTTACATGATAGGCATATGTAGAAGCCAATCAGCAACCCAGATGGAGCCTGAACAAGTCCCTAGCCTCCACTTTTTCTCTCATGGTGGGGGGTCGTCAGACAGGTGAATGCCTATGCTCCCACTTTCCAATGAATGGGGGTTATTGTAAAATATATATTGCGGCACATAACCTGAAAATAGGGGCATATAACCTTTGATGATATATATGGCACAAAATGTCATACCATACTACAGTGCAGCCTGCTTAAAGTATCATTTAAAACACGTTTTTGTTATTTAAAAATTGTAAATAATGTCTTCTAGCTCTGCATGCTGTAATTTCTTCATTTAACATTTTTTTTTCATAAAAAAATTGCTAATACAGGTCAGTATAGATTGAAAATGTTAGCCACTTGTGGCCCGCCATATCAACTCAATTGACCACCACTGTCTTAAAGTATAATAAAGTATATTCCTTCCTCTTTGTTTTTTTCTGGACTAAAAGGTGAGATTTTTAAACTTCTTAAATTTAACTTCAGTGTCTAAACTGTAAAGCCAGCAAAATCATATAAATCCAAATCTACTGATAAACTTTGCAAATAAAGGACAGAATAAGAGAGCTTCTGTTGGTTTCAACCCACACACTGCATTTGTCAAGGTCCTCAAAACAGGCACAGTCAACATATTTATTTTAAGATACATTATTCACATAAACAATAATCCAAATCTAAACACATATTATTTCTTAAGGTACTTTATTGGTATATACAATATTACAATATAAAAATATATTTAGGTCAATGTGTTTTGTCTACATTGCTGAGAAAAATGAGACAGGTCCTTAGTTTGCATTAGATTGCTTGAAGGAACTAGTTTTGGATTATTGCCAAGTATTGATTGGATGTCACAAAAAGTAATTTCTGATTGCAAATGGCTTTAATCTGCTATGTTATTAAGCACTTAAAACTGCCAGGCGTTAAGGAATAGATCCTGGGATATATATGTACCGTTGTTTGGTTCTTGTTATAAGATTAAAGTAAATCTAAACCTTCACACTGCACTTTTCAGATATGGTTACAATTTACCACAGAGTAGCCACTGTGTTTATACACAAAGAAAGTGCCATATTTACACAGCGCAAAGCCTGATTTTATTTTTAAATAGCAGTATTGGCATTTGGGTTGCATCTGTGTTTTCATTTTACTTTCCTTAAATGTGTCTGTTTTAGTAGTTCTCAGGTCTCTATTGTCTAATGTCAGCAGGTGTGCTATAGGAGATATTGTCACAGTGGTTGATATGGTGTGGATACTGCAGAAACAAAGGGATGGTGAGAGAGATGAAACTGTGATGTGCCAAAAATGTTTATGAAAGTGCATCCCCTTGTTACTCACCAAAAATTTCTTTAGAAGTATAATACTATGAAAATAATTTTAGCATAAATATATATAGATGATCCTCTAAAATGTAGATCTAGCAATTAACAATGCTTCTTGATTTTCTCTGCAGTTAACCATAAGCATAATTTTATGGTGGTTTTCAGCTACTAAAACAGAGTGAAGAGGTTCCCCCATTGCTAAATGTATCAGAAAAGTGCATCATAGTTCCAAAACAGTAAAACTGCTGCATATTACTTTGTAGATATGGCCAAGGTCCACACCAAGAGATCCTCCATGTAGCCCAGTATCAGAGAACTAGACAGCACTGCGACACAGATTCTGTTAGATCCTAATTACTTTCCCCTAAAACAGACTGGGGACACTATTTATTATATGTGTCTGTAACCAGAAATAATGCAAAGGGGGTTCACATGACTGACCCAGACATGTCCAGCATTTCCTGCTTCAGTCTATACTGGAGGAAAAGCACTGTTGCCTAGGAAAGATGTAACCATGTTGGTTACATATTATATTTTTCACAATTATATAAATATATAATTTAAAAACAAATGTCTACTTTAATATGACGTTACTAAAATGTAAGCAGAGGACTGGTAGTGTGACAAATAGTATGCTACTATTTATTAGCTAATGTTTTTTTATATATATTTAGCTAAACATTAGAGAATTTCCTGGCCTAACACCAATGACTCCCTAACCTACCATTGTCCTCTTTTACACAACTGCATGCTGCGTATATGGGAGATTGTCCATTCATTTTACCCCTTCCATTAGAGATTAACACATTTTTGCTGACTAGTTTCACTAGTAAATTTTCTAAGTAAATTGCAAAGCCCCTGAACATGGTATCTCTCTCTAAAGCAAGTTTTTGCATAAAGTTCAAAGTCAAGTGGACATTTTTTTTTGTATCTAAACTTCCACTCCAATTTGAACTTAATTTACTTTAGAACAATGCTTTTTGTTTGTTCCCACAATCCTTCTCTACACCTCCAGCAAGTTTGGTAATGATTTCCTGTTCAGGGACTTTGCAATTGACAAATGAATCTATGTATGCACGAGCACAGAAAAATGGGACGGAATGCATCAGTGCAAACTCACGGCAAACAGTGAGGAATCTGCCTGACGCATCCATGCTGCCCTGTGGAAACATACCCTTAAGCAGATCAAAGGAAATCTATTTTTTTAAAAAGAAACTCGCTAGTAGATAAATATCATATAGGAAGGTAAATAAATAAAAAACAGATGTTTATAATATTATTGAAGGTCACATATTTGGTAAACATCTAGGTTTAGGATTGTGTTTTTTGCAGTACAGGGAGTGCAGAATTATTAGGCAAGTGGTATTTTTGAGGAATAATTTTATT
>CM070034.1:58984592-59001675 GCA_036250615.1 Ptychadena robeensis | reverse complement strand
GGAGTAAGACAACATGCATAAAGAGGATGATGTGGTCAAAATACTAATTTGCCTAATATTATTTGCATAATAATAATTCTGCACTCCCTGTATAATGCACAAACAATTGTATGAATGAAAGCTGCCTGATATAATGTTAGTGGTATTGAGCCTTATTAAACCTTTGTTATGCCTTTATTCCTAACAGGATGTGTATGCATATCAAAGAATAGCCACAAAAAAATCATACATGGCCGCTAGCTGCCCTGTTTTGCCACAGTTTTAACACTTCGTTTAACAGATTTGATTGAACTGACAAGTTACACAATCAGCAGGAATCTTATATTTCTGTTTTAATATTTTTCTTGGAATACACACTAGTGATGGCCGAACTGCAAACATGGAATGTTTTTCATTAGAAACCGGGTAGAGAACTCGGTCTTCTAGTGAAAAGGGGCTTTAAAACCAGAAGTGACATCAGTGACGTCCAGATACCAGATACCAGTGACGTCACTTCCGTTTTTTTCTGATTCAAATTCCCTGCAAAGAGGCATTGAATATTAATTTCCCTGTGGACATCAGACTTTTCTAAAAGTCCGATCCATCTGTTCGTGAATGGACGTGGACGATGTTCGGCCATCACTAATACACACATAAGGGCCCACAATCACAGGTGATTGCCAATGAAACATAGCCATAGCAGGGCCATCCCCTACAAAACTACAAAATAAAGATATGGCAACATAAACCAACTCAAATATCAGCAATTACAAAAACACATATCAGACTGTAACCAGGAAAAGGAAAAGAGAAAAAGGAGAGAAAAAGAGAGTCTTACTAAAGGAAAAGAAAAAGGTACAGACAATGTCATTTAATAGTATATATGCGAATATTGCCACTTTCTATCGTGAAAATCTTTTGCCAAATGAAGGTAATAATGATTGGAGATCAGGAATTCGCAAATACTAATCTTGTGCTGCTCATCACTAGTGGTAACCTTGCTAAAGTAGCTGTTTCTTCTAACTCCTGGCTATGGTCAGTTGGGCTGCCAGCAAGATGTGGTGGGCCAAGACTTCTTGTTTGGAAGACAAGCTGTCCAAATTTGCTGGAATCTTATATGTCAATTTGGAAATGTTACATTAAATCAAAGTTCCCATTTAAACCAGAAAAAAAATATTAGATTACAATGCTACAAGATATAATTGGCCAATTTATTTTATTAATAAAAACAGAGAAACAAATTTGAGAAAATATTTAATTGTTGTCAGTAGTTTCAGTTTGGCAGAGGTTAAAAAAGAGAAGAAGATTGGCTTTAATGAAATAAAAACATAAACTTAAACAAGTGAACTTCCCCAACACACTGTGAATTATCCACTGGGGTTGCTGGTTATGGTTCTTAAAACATCTGTGTAAACATCCAAAAAAAGCAAAGCCAATTGTGAAGCCATGGAGGGGATTTGTATCTGTATGCAGAAAATCAGACTAAACATCAAGGAACTGCATGAGGTTGTTGCGTATTCATTAAATGCAGCTGTGTAGCTGCGTATGTAACAGAATCGAAATTAAGATCAAATAATAAGTTGCTTCTGAGCTTTCTGGCCTTATGTAGGTCGTATGGTAATTACACTTGAGGGCTCGCAAGTAAATTATTTTTTCATAGCAAACATCACAATTCAGATTTAATTTACCTGAAATTTTGGACAGCTCAAGTGAACAGAATCCCTATTTGTAAACAGCAGGATAGTGATTATTATACTATCAACTGATCTTATGTTGGAAGAACAACTGAGTAAGCAATCTCAGGAGACAGATGTAGCTCTGCATGATTGAAACAAACCAAATAGTAACATTTTGCTAAGCAATTGTTAAATTGTCCCTTTCCATGTATGGATGTTAAATATCTTAGGACTTGTAAAAGCTTTAGGTTTAGATAATAATTGAAGTATGTTTCTTCTGTTTATTATGAAAAAATAAATATATATTAACACAGAATAGGAAATTAAGTATTGACATGGATTCTAAAAGTGAATAACATAATTTTTTTTGATGAAGTCTAATACTCTTAAGAATGTTGAGAAAATAAAGTTAGCACTTGTTCATATAATGTGTAATTTGTAACCTTTTACAAAAAAAAAACACTAAAACCTTTAAAATGAGCAACACAATACTAAAGCAACCCACATAATATTATGCGGGTTGTCCTTCTGGGAGAAAAATGGTTCCTCTTAGAACTGTATCAAGCACCAAAACATGAGCAGAAGATCCCATAATCCTGTAAGCTCAGAGATCAGAACTTGGAACATGTTTTGCCAGGAAAGACCTGGTAATGTACACAGTAAAAAACAACCTTTATTTAACCAATGTATATAGAACAGAAAAAGTTCTTAAGTTAACCAGTATCTTTAAAATTGCTTAACTAAGTCCAGATAGCTTATAGTGTGTGTTTATACTAGGTACATATTTTTAAGTTCCAAGTCAGGGCGAAGCAGCAAACCTACGAAGTTTATGATGAGGACATATCTTCTGCCTTAAAAAGGACTAGAAACAGTCAAGCTGTACACTATTTCTAGCCAGCGTAAGAAGCATGCCTTCATGAGAGCATATGGTCATCACCTTCAGCAATCTTAGTTTGTTCAACCGAACTCCAACCACATGTGGTCCCATATGTTACTGTTCCAGGTTTACAGTAGCAAAGGCTTCATAAAACAGATCCTAAACATAGGCAGAGTCTAGCAGGTACATCATCTTCCTGCCTTATGAACCTACATACAGCACAAGTTGGACAGGGTCAAAGGGTTCAGCACATTGATTTCCCTGTGAACAACATCTGCCTGCAGGGCAGCAGTCAAAAATTTTGGATCTGTAGAAATAACGCACCTATGCCATTATAACAAGATAATCAGTGTTATTCTCTTTACTTGTTGATTGTAATCAATATATGCTCAATATTAGCATTGTACCTATAGGATTACTTATGAGAATTTGGATATTTAGAAAAACATGACTGATTAGTTGTGATGGCCAAACTGCCTGCAATGCAGACAGTTCGGCCGTGAACATGCATGTTTGCCCTACTTCTCGCCGGCGAGCAGTACATGTGTTCGACCCGCCCTGTTTGCTGAGAAGGAGCTCTCTATTCTTCCTCCGGTGGGGTCAGGAGCAGCGAGATCCCACTGGAGGAAGAATCTGTTCACTAGAAGGCCAGGCATGAAGCCGGTCTCCTAGTGAGCAGCCGGCTCGCAAACCCGGAAGTGCCGTCAGTGATGTCACATCCGGCTAGCACAACCAGAACTATGCGTTTCAGGTACCGGATGTGACGTCACTGATGTCACATCTGGTTTTTCAGATTCAAATTTGGACGGTGGACTTCTTTTAAAGTCCGATCTGCTAGTTCGCGGACAGACATGGCCGAAGTTCCGCCATCACTACTGATTAGATAAGTACATTTACTAATATACAATTAATATTACTAATGGTATTAAAAGTAAAGGTGGCCATAGACAGTTATATTTGATGCAAAATCGTCTGCAAATCTAATGCGTCCACCTTAAATCAATATACATTTTTTTTACTGCTGAAAAATCAGGTTCCAATTCCTGATCTCTCAGCTTACAGGATTATAGGATCTTCTGCTCATGTTTTGGTGCTAGATACGGTTCTAAGAGGACATTTTATGCAAAAACTACATGTGCTAGAGCAAAACAGGTTTTGTTTCAAATGTTCCTCCAACCCTTTCCTACATCTCCAGCAAGTTTGGTGATGATACCATTTTCAGGGGCTTTGCAATAAGCTCACAAAGTTAGCAAGTCAAAATATTCGACCATCTCTAGAACAGAGCCTAACGCAAGTATGAGTGCGCTGATATTTCTAGTTGCAGCAGTATTGCAGTCAGTGCTACTGACTTTTCTTTTGCATGTTACTGGTTGCATAAGTGTGTAATGATTATGTCTCTGCGACATCAGTACATTACTGATGGTGTTTGATTCTGGTTTGTGTTAATATCATACTGTTTCTTTGTGAACTTGTTTCTGGTAAAGCTTTTAGATTTACATGTTGCTTTCAACATTGGCTAGGGATCGAAATTTCTGTAGAAACAGACACATGTACAGCAGATATCAAGCAATAAATTTTTTGGAGATGGAAAATTGTAATGGAAGCAAAAGCATATATCAAAGAAAGCAATGTTTTTAAGGGCTTGTTCACACTAGCTAAGTTGTAGGGCAACTAGGTTAAATGCAAGGTAGCCCGCAGTCTACATTTTTGCAGGTGCAGCGCAAACATCTCCCATACACTTGTATGGGAAATGCAAACACAGCAAACTGCAAATGCCAGTAACGGTGTCAGCACTACCGTGTCTGTTATTTCGAAAAACACAACTGCAAAAGGGCCCTAAAACTCTTTTAGCGCTGAAGGTCTTTTCAAACACTTTTGTTTACTTAAAAAATACACAAATCCAAATTTATTGAATGCCTTAATTTTTTTTATTAAGTTCCTAGATTAACCTTAAATAGCACATTTGGAGTGACTGTGGGGCTAGCACTGCTTTAGGTGTACACTTGCTGACATTGAACACACACTTCAAAAACTGTTTATTTGGGTGATTTCTCATTTACAAAATTAATTTAATTAAGTCTATCCACACTCTGTACTCCAAAATCCAAAGCCTACTTTGTAAAATTGTTACTCCTCGTCGTGTATTTCTATTATCTCTTCAAGGATTCAAATTATTTTCTGTTCTGACACTCACAAGATGCTTATATAAACGTTTTACTGGATGACTTGTAGTTATTCAATTGAGTCTATTTACCTGCTGATTTTAGCTGTTGAAATATGAATTCTGAAAACAAAGCAAAATTAATGAAGTGCAGTGATGCATTTTTTGTGAAAATGTATGCCTTACAAAAAATGAAGCACATACATAAATCCTGACTATCAGCCCTGACCAGTTTGTTCTCTGAAAAGGCAGCTTCATCTAATGTTGGCAGCAGGCAGCTTAGAGCACAAAAATGGAACTTTGAAGTCTAATATAGATGACATTGATAGGTAAAGGGCAAGTAAGGGTAAGAATTGTGAAATTCTTTTACTCTTTCTTAGACCATGCAACAAGTTCATCTAACAAATACATAGATACAATGTATAGGAAACTCAATCTACACTACTTACATTTTAACAAATATAAATAATATTAAAGCACATTGTATAGCAATGCCAACACATTAAGGGCCATTTCACACTATATGCGTTGCAGTGCGTTTTAAAAACATGCAAGTTTTTTTTACCATACACGTTTTTGCATAGACAATCAATGTAGCCATTCGCACTGTATGCGTTGCGTTTTTAAAAATGCAGCGTTTCCGCATGCGTTTTTAAAAACTCACTGCTGTATGCATTTTTGATTTACTTTTCCTGCGTTTTTCATTCATTTGTTCAAAAACGCAAATGCAAATGCAAAACGCAAACGCATATGTAATGTCAAAAACGCATGCGTTTTTGTTTATGTTCGGAAACGCATGCCTATAAAAAAGGCATGCCTTTAAAAAACGCATATAGTGTAAAATGGCCCTAAGTCTGGCTACTAAAACAAATCTATTCGATACTGCATACTATTGAAACTAATATAAATTAACAATAGTACAGCAAATAATATAACTTAATAGCAGAGAGAATATTATTAATGCCTTACGGTCCCATATCTTTAGATTACTCTATACAATTTCTATTAAATCTACCAACAACTATGTAGTGCCGGGTCCTCCCTGATAGAATACATAGTAATTGGAAGGGTTAGAAAGGTCCTCATATTACATGTAGTGATGGCCGTACTTCGGCCGTATCCATCCACGAACGGGCGGAGCGGACTTTTAAAAAAGTCCGCCGTCCGCCCGTTCACGGACAGTTTCAAATTCCCTGCCTCTAGGCGGGGAATTTGAATCTGAAAACCCGGATGTGACGTCAGTGACGTGACATCCGGCACCTGGAACGCATAGTTCCTGGGTGTGCTAACCTGATGTGACGTCACTGACGTCACATCCGGGTTTGCGAGCCGGTTTTTCACTGAAAGACCGGGTTCTCTCCCGGTCTTCAGCGAAAACCTTCTTCCTGCGGCGGGATCTCGCTGCTTATGATGCCACCGGAGGAAGAATAGAGGGCTCCTTCTTGCCGGCGAACAGGGCGGGTCGAACACCCGTACTGTCCGCTGGCGAGAAGGAGGGTGAACATGCTTATTCGCGGCCGAACTGTCCGCCTTGCGGGCAGTTCGGCCATCACTAATTACATGGTTTTGGAAGAACAAAAGATGATTGTACAGAAATTGTATGGTAAGATTGTAAGGTGTATGGGGGGCTTTATAATTAGCATTGGTTTCATGGCAGTTTAATGTGTATTTGTTTTCTGGTAATTTTACCTAAATCCTATATATCTCCTATACAATTAGTGTTGGTAATTCTATGGCTGTGGGAAATCAAACATGCCACACCCTTATCATATTCATGCTAATATTAAGTTAAAAGTAAAATGGTTTTTTTAAACAAAATTGATTAAAGCACAAGAGAAATGTACTATCATTCCATCTTTATGGCATCTTTAAGAATTGTGTATAACTTTAGTGCACATGTGCAAGTGTCATATCATGAGTGTTTCCTCAATGGTCAAAAATAATGGATAGGGTGATAAGGTAACAAAAAACAAGCATTTAAAGAGAAATGCTAATTTCTTATCAGTAAAATGTGCATCTTCTCTGTTGATCAACATACAACATAAAGCTGTAGGGGGATGTTGCTCAGCATTGTCTAAAACAGTTTGGGGGGAAGTTATTTATACTACCATTTTTCCTCAGCAAGTAAGAACTTTTCTAAACCCAGAAATAAGCCCTATTGCATTTTTTACACCTAAAATTAATAATTAATTAAGACAGTGTCTTATTTTGGTGGAAACAGGGTTCCAATATGTTTTAAATGTGAAACAAAACAAGGCTGCCCTGATTATAATTTAAACATAGGACCCTAGTATTGCAAGGTGAAAATAAACAATTAGGCACCAAGATTCTAGGTTTACAGAATGAGGTCACATAAAATCCTTTTAATGGGGGCAAGGTCAAATTGTAAACAGTTTGTCAGGTTCTTCTCAATCTCCATATAGTAAGAAGTCCAACAGCAGGTGCTGATCAGGAGAGATCTTAAGCTCCCCATACACCTTACAGTGTTACCATACAATTTCTGCACAATCAATTTTTCGTCTACCAAATCCATGTAATATGAGGACCTTTCTAAACCTTCCAATAACTATGTATTCTATCAGGGAGGACCCAGCACTACATAGTTGTTGGTAGATCTAAAGTAAATTGTGTGGAGTGATCTAAAGGTGTATGTGGGGCTATTGTTTAGTGCAATATTGTCATGCTGTTTAGGGCATCTGTAGATTAGTGGTGAAAATAAAAGTAACTTGCAAAACAGAGCCTTCCAAAAAGCTAAAGAGGGCAACAAACATTACTTGGCAGCCAGTGCTGTCAAACAACAAACTCTACAGTATTTAATTTCTTACTCTTATTTATGTTACACAATCATGCAAGCCAGCAAGCAAGCCTACCAACACAATATTTATTAGCCACTCATTTTATTACCATAAATATAGCTTAATATTGATTATATTTATTATATACAACAGTTAATGAAAATCTCTAGTTTTATGTGGAGAGAGAAAATACTGTTCCTTTCCAGTGCATATTCCAACTATAATCTTCTCCTGAACAAATGCAATCAATAACTTTGTACATAAATAGGCTTGGTGAGATAAAGAGGTAATAAACACCTTACCAGCATAATAGAACAGATAGCTTTTCCCTGGAGTTAATAAAGAGGTTGCATCTGATTTATATGAAAATGAGATGGACATATACACTAAAGCAGAAAAGTATTTAAATAACAATATTAAAACACACTTTTGCATTAAATCGTTTTGCAGATAAAAATCCATAAGTAAGAGGCCATAAATTCAATATATATGAATATTTTGGGGAAAAAAGCATGCAAGGCTTTCTAATACATAAACATGCAACAATATAAAAGGACAACCATTGCTGTTATTATCATTTATCATGTTATTATATATTAGATAAAAAAATGTGTACAGTATATCCGGAAATTATTCACAATCTCTTTTTTCACATTACAGTCTTTTTCCAAAATGATAACAAAAATGTTTTCCTCAAAACTCTACACACAACACTCCATAATGGCAATGTGAAAAAGTTTATTTTTACTTTATTCAAAATAAAAAATTGAGAAACCACATGTACATCAGTAGCCACTGCCTTTGCTATGAAGCTCAAAACTGAGCTCAGGTGCATCTTATTTCCCATGATCATCCTTGTGGTGTTTCTGCAGCCTAACAGTCCACCTGTGGTAAAGTTGTACAAACTTTAAAAAATGTTCCACATCTGCATAGATAGAAAATAAAATCCACTTTATCCTTATTATCTTGTATCTATATAGCACTGACATATTACACAGCACTTTACAGAGTACGTATAGTCATATCACAAACTGTCTCTCAGAGGAGCTCACAATCTAATGTGCCTACCATAGTCATATATAGATAACTTACACAGTCATATGTAACCAACACAAAAAAAAAATAACCTTAAATTTAAGTCTTTGGAGTGTGGGAGGAAAATGAAGCACCCAGAGAAAACCCACACAGACATGGGAACATGCAAACTCCTTGCAGATAGTGCCGGAATTTGATTGCTTTGTCATGGTGCTGCAAAGCAATCAAATACTGAAAGCTTTTTAACTGGAAAGCCCTTGTCCTAGAGTATTTGGGTGTAAGATGGAGAGATGACTGCCTGGAATGACAGTTTTGTGAGATTGTTGGACTGGTTACTAGAAATGGCTATAACTGTCAAGTTTTATCTTACCGATTAAGGAAAAATGGCAGTAAGCTACGTCACTGACGTCACTTCCGGTATTTGGATAGACATTTCCGTGTTCCAAATACAGGAAGTGACAACACTGGCGTTACTTCCTGTATAGGGAGATTCACCTCCCCTCGCTCCTTTTTAGTACCTGCGTTACTCTCCCTGCTAGCTTTCTACCCCGCACACCATCTGCACAAGCGGGGTGGAAATTTAAGAGGCAGAGTAACACCACCTCCATCTAAAGTTACCCCAATTTTAAAATCCCCAAATTTGCCCGGGAAAGAAACAAAAAAACTTGACATTTCCTGTCCAAAACGGTATACATGACAGGTATCTGGGAAAACATGGAAGTTTCTTTATAAGGATAATAGGGTTTTTTTTTAAAAAGCCCACAAAACTGCATTTGACATTTTTTAAGAATCTTCTGGGTTTTTTGTTACATTAGCACCATCCAATCACAGGGCTTGGGCTGGGGAAAAAAGTTCACAGCTGACAGTGCTACACACAAGATGGCACCATTCATGCATAAAGTGACTGTGTATGTTTCCATAAATGGATGCTGATACAGCCAACACGGTATATATGTGCCCAGGCACATAATCACTCCTAACACCAGTTATCCAGAAAACAGGCTTAACTGGGTAATCTAGAAAACAAGACAAGAGTCATACACAAAGGTCAGTTTATTAAAGTATGGTACAGATGGATAAGCCAGGAGACGTGGTCAGGGACAAGGAGATGTCAAGCAATGTCAGATGTCAGACTGTGTCACTTTTGGCAACAAAGAGACTTGCTGACAGACAGGTAAATCACAAACACATTAGCCCTTCCAAGTACACTGCTTTAAAGAGGCTATAACTGGAAATGGTGTGCAGTAAAAAGAGGAATTGCCCAATCGCATTGAGTCATCTGGTGCTATAGGATTATTAAACAATTAGCTGGTAAATCTCATGGAGCCAATCGGGTGACAGGAAATTCAAACTGAACATGTCAACCTGGAATTAACTTAACTTAAGGGAGGCATGTCTTTTCTATGTTGAACACATCCGTTTGGTCGCTAGGATGTCATTTGGCTGAAAAGAAGAGCAAGGAGACATGCTTTGGCCATGGTGCCTGCTGCACATAAAATTCCCACATACTGGGTAAAGTATGTGGGAATGCCAGCAGGTAAAGTACCTAACAAAAAGAGTATAGATGTTGTTCTAATTTTTCTCATTTTAGAGATTTTGTCTGCTTTAATTGTTGCAAGTACTAGGTTAAGGTCTGATGATGACCATTGCTATGGTGCTCTTTAGCAGACACCACTTCAAGGATGATATACAGTGGAGGAAATAATTATTTGACCCCTCACTGATTTTGTAAGTTTGTCCAAAAGAATGAAAAGTCTCAGAAACATATCATTTCAATGGTAGGTTTATTGTAACAGTGGCAGATAGCACATCAAAGGAAATCGAAAAAATAACTTTAAATAACAAGATAGCAACTGATTTGCATTTCATTGAGTGAAATAAGTTTTTGAACCCTCTAACAAAAAAAGACTAATACTTGGTGGAAAAAAACCCTTGTTTTGCAAACGCACAGAGGTCAAACGGTTCTGTAATGATGACCAAGTTTGCGCACATTTTAGGAGGAATGTTGGTCCACTCCTCTTTGCAGTATCATCTCTAAATCCCTAAGGTTTCGAGGCGTCTCTGTGCAACTACTGAGCTTGAGCTCCCTCCATAGGTTTTCTATGGATTAAGGTCCGGAGACTGACTAGGCCACTCCATGACTGCTCTCTTGAAGCCACTCCTTTGTTGCCTTTGCTGTATGTTTTGGGTCATTGTCGTGCTGGAACACCAATCCACGACCCATTTTCAGTTTCCTGGCAGAGGGAAGAGGTTGTCGCTCAGGATTCACGATACATGGCTCGTCCATTTTCCCGTTAATGCGATTAAGTTGTCCTGTGCCCTTAACAGAAAACAAAACCCCCCAAAAGCAAAATGTTTCCCACCCCATGTGCTTGGAGGTTGGGACAGGTTTTGTGGGTCATAGGCACCATTCTTTCTTCCTCCAAACACAGCGAGTTGAGTTAATGCCAAATAGCTCTATTTTGGTCTCATCAGACCACCGAAGCCCTTCTCCCAGTCACTCTCGGAATCATCAGGTTGTTCATTGGCAAACTTCAGACGGGCCTAGCACACGTGCCTCCTGAGCAGGGGGACCTTGCGAGCCCTGCAGGATTTTAATCCATTGCGGTTGTAATGTGTTTCCAATGGTTTTCTTGGTGACTGTGATCCTGCTAATTTGAGGTCATAATAACTCCTCCCGTGTAGTTCTAGACATGCTTTTCACCTTTCTCAGAACCATTGACACCCCCACGAGGTGAGATCTTGCGTGGAGCCCCAGGCGAGGTCGATTGCATGGTCATTTTGTGCTCCTTCCATTTTCAATTCCTTACATGTGTGCACTCGCAGCTGACACTCCAAAGAGAATGCAAATATTTACTAACCTATGGGAATATAGAGCGCAAACACAGGGGACCACTGGACACCATTTCTTTCCGCAGACATAGCAAATTTACTTTAATTCAAACCCACACAACTACATCCCGATGCAAGACCGCCGCATTTGGTATATGAAAGGGAAGAGGGAAGGGAACAGACAGTTGGGACAAAGTTAATACAAGCACACCCCCCATACAGAAGCCAAAGGTATAGGTCTGACAGGCACGTTCAATGGAACAGTTGTTGTCCCCTTGGTAATTGAAAGTGACTTGGGATTGGATTTAGGCTGGACGAAGGAGAAGGAAGAACACTTTACACGTGAAGGAAATAAACGATTGATATCAGCATTATTACACTTGTAAACTTTCCCAGCTTCCTCCAGAGACTTGGAGCAAAAAAAGTCAACAATAATAGTAACCTGACCAAGGGGTGTGGTACTGTACATTTAAGCGTCTAGTCTACTTTTCGGAGAGAAAAAGATAATTGCACATTGTTACTCCTACCTTCAGTCAACAACATCAGTGGAAAACGAACGAAAGTGCTCCAACAAACCCAACAAAATCTAGATAACCTTGTGTTTCCATGAGCCACTGTACGATTTTGCCTTCTGCCAGTTTTTAGGTCACACTTGCCGATACCATGAATGCTGTGAACAGATGGTTAGACTAATGGTTTCTTCCATGCCTAAAACATTTAACAAGGAGGCATGTGAAAGGGAGTGGTGACAGTATGTCAAGTCTCTCTGTAACCTGGCAGACGGGGCAGCCTACCCCTGCCGATAGTTCATATTTGTGTTACATAGGTTCCATCTATTGGGATTGACTGATTACAAACGTAGACAGTAAGATGTTGACAGATTGTTTTTTGGTATAATAGGTAGAGATGGCTGAACATTCTGCCGAATTCGCATCTCTTCAAGAATCCTTCTCTTTCAAGCTCACCCCCCACCCGCACCCCCCGGGGCAAATGTTTTTGTGTAAGAATCTTAACAAATTCTTTACAAATAAAAATTTTACGTATAGAATAAGTATTGTGATCCGCCTGAGACCTTTTCCCTTTTACCTATTCCTAAAAGGCTTAAATTGATTGTATAGAAATAAAACCAAAAGACTTGTTTAACAAATTTTTTATATAACATGTTTTTGCCCTCGAACTCTAACCTGTACACGTTTGTAACAAATGTACCCTTCTGAAATCCAGCAAACACTTGTGCACAGCCAGGCCATGTACCTTCCTGTAAATAATCACATACACCTCTCAATTGACAACCTATTGCGGCATGCGCAGTTAGCCTGGGTGTAAAACTTTTTCCCATGCTCTGTGAATGTTGAATCTGTCCGCCGAACGGCGCGGCGGACACGCCGAATGTTCGGCCATCACTAATGACACACACAGTAGGAAATACGAATGTTCAATCAAAAAGTAGCAGCGCACAGCAGAAGAGATTTGAGCTCATGAACCAGCGTACAACAAAGGAATACTAGTGTTGTTTCAGAATTTGGTCTAAATGAACAATGGGGTGGAATATAGGCACGTTGCAATCACAACACTTTTGCTGCTCGTATTAGAAATTATTACAACTCAAGCCCTTTTCTCATTAATTAGTCTGTACAACCGATATAGATCAGCTAAGAATTAGTGCAGAGAATCTCAATCATTCCCCCTCCCATGGAACAATGCAAAGTCCAGGAAAAATATTGTCACCAATGAATAAAGGTTGTAGAGTAGGCAGCTAAATCAGAGTATTCGCCGATCCGTGTCAATGTTTTCCTGTAAAAACAAAATTTCCCGTACCTCTTATCTGGCAATGGGTGTTTTCTCAAGGAAGGAGGGTAAAAATCTTTTAAATGAGCCCCCACATAGAGTATATACAATCTAAGAATTACATCTTTCAAGATAGGCTTGCCTGAGGAGATTAGCGGTAGAAGGGCCAAGGTGCGGGTACCTCTTGTGAGGTGGTTCCACCAGCGAGGCGAAGCGAGCACCAGCAAACAGGTTTTTCAGATGCAAAAACACAACGGTCGGTTATTGGTGAAGTCTCATATACAATAATAGTTACATCCAAGAACCCCAGAACTCCCAGCAGTCCCATAACAACAGACCACATAGAGTATCTTTCCAACCACAGGACAACAGCTAAACACTCCCCAGCCACACACCACAGGACGTTATTACAGGGTGGAGGACCATCTGACCTGAGCATGGTGAGGGGGTTTTATAGAGCTGAAACAACAAGAGCGGCAAATCTTAAGACGAGCTAACAGGAGAACAGTCTGGTCTTACGCCTGTAACCAGGCCAGCTCAACTCCAGCTCCCTCTGAATGCTGGTCAGGATAGTAAAAGTACTCGGCAATATATTGCCGCGATACTGGGACACATATATCCCATCACGTGATGCCAACCAGAGGTACATTTGACAGGCTTCCCTCGGTCCACCACTATTTTATATGAATGAATCATGCAACCAACCAACCCACCAGCTTTTCTGATGTATAACTATCCTGAAGAAGCATTTCATCGCAAACTTCGTTGAGGCATGATACTAACCAGACCATCAATATTCTGGCAAACATATGAAACAGCCTGGACACGGTAAATATATGTGTGTTGAATCATTAATATGGTCAATTCTATAGGGATTGATGTCCCACCTACGTTTTATAACCTTGGTTTACTCGTTATAGAAGTGTGTTCATGAGCTAATAAAACAACTTATTTATAATCCATGACTTTGATGGAATGAAACCTTAAAATCCCTTGGCTGCCCATGGTCCCTTAGCACTTATGACTAAGCCATACACAGTGCACGATACAGGCAGGACCCGAGTTTATTTACTCTCACCGACGGGTAGGGATGGACCGAACACTGTTCGCCGGAGGAGAAACAGTTCGGCAGCGAACGGCATGTTCGCCACCTGCCCGTCGCGGCGCGACAGTACGGGTGTCGACAGCCCCCCCATTCGCCCGACGAGAAGAAGATCTAAATTCTTCCTCCGGGCCAGGAATCAGAACCTGCGAGATCGTGCCGGAGGAAAGTCAATCTTTTTTTCACTACAAGACGCCGGGCCCATCCGCAGTCTTGTAGTGGAAAAATCCGAGGCTTGGAAGCAGTCGAAGATGACGTCAGTGACGTCACATCCCCTGCGGTCCCGTAACCAGGTCAACCTCTATGGCGTTCCAGGTCTGCGCGGTCCACAAGGACCGGATGTGACGTCCAACTGACGCTCACATAGCCTCGGTTTTTCCGATTCAATTCCACCTGGCAAGCTAGGCGGAGAATTTGAAATGTGTCCGCCGAAACAGGGCGGACGGAGGTCGGACTTATTTAAAAAAGTCCGACCCGCCGTGCTCGCGGCATAATGTCGATGTTCGCCTCGCGGGCCGTCGGTCGGTTTAAAAATTCTGCGCTAACGCATGTGGCCCACATGGTGCGACAGTTACCTGCTCGCCCACTTTCTCGGACCGGGCCATAGAACGGACATGTCCTATCTTCTCTGGCGATGGA
This sequence comes from Ptychadena robeensis, assembly GCA_036250615.1. Taxonomy (NCBI): domain Eukaryota; kingdom Metazoa; phylum Chordata; class Amphibia; order Anura; family Ptychadenidae; genus Ptychadena; species Ptychadena robeensis. The sequence goes on along the minus strand of CM070034.1, from coordinate 58,986,791 downwards.
GCCGATGAAAGCCGATGCCAGCGCGTCTTCAATTGCAGCTTATGGGCCTTCACACAAAGGGTGTCCCATCCCCGATGCGAAGGGGGCCCCATAATGCAACGGGAGGCTAACTGGTGATGACGTCATCACGTTAGCCTCCCGGAAAGATATCGGGACTAGTCTGCATACACACATCGGCGTGTGTATGGCAGGCTTTAGGGTGGGAAGAACCCATTGTGTATTGTTTGTGGACTTATTGTTGGGATGTGGCATCTTTAATTTGATGATTGCTTCTTGCTGTGTCTATTTCAGAATTACTGTATATAGTCCATTATTTTATGTCTTTACAGCAATTTAACTAGATTTTAATTCATTGCAATAGTCAGATGATTAAAATCATGGTTAACTTCATTATACAGATACCCTTATTATTTAAGACAATTGCTTACCAAATGTTGATCTTAAGAATCCTTTATTGTATTACTTATCCCAAATACTTTTTAAAATGCATATAAATAACTGCTTTTCGTCTATGTATTTCTCTTTCAAAATAATTCAATATTGTCAAAAAAGGTTTAAGCAATCAGCAATATTTCAAACTTAAATGCTCAATATAAATTTGGGAGAAAATAGCACCAATTCAACTTTTCAGAAGAACTTCCTGTGGTACCACATGCTGAGACACACTGCCATAGGTTTAAAATGATTAATGACAATGAGTAATGATAGTAATTTTTTATCAGATAAAATCAGTAGTTGCGCTTCTAAATAAAAAACTTAGCACATCCCTTTGGTAAGAAAGAGTTGAATCACACAGAGGTGATGACCATTAAGGTAATGGGTGTTTCCTGATCTTTTATTGTAACCGACTGAACACTTTCTTATGTGTCAAAGCCATAGATACTGTAGCTATGGAAGAAATGTCACTAATAATACATAACATGCTAGCCACGTCTCAATTCATGATCATGTTAACTGTTTTTTTTTTCAATAACTTAAAATATCTCAACATTTTACAGCTACACTAATCATACATCTGTCACAGGAGCACATTCCTCACCCAATACTTAACCATGATGCATTCACTGTAATAAACCTTCTACCCTGCTGGCACAGTTAATAACTATAAAGGAAATAGCATTGCTGCTTGCCTGTGTGAGGGCAGAGAACCAAGTCTTTTATTTACTGTTTAATGTGCACAGACAATCTGAATAAAGATACAGTAAAAAAAGAACAGTAGCGGTTATTCTTTAGGTTTGTTAAAAAAGGCAAGACTTGTCCAAGGTGAAACATGGACATCAAACCAGCCCAGCAGAATTTGCTATGCAGATAAGATCTCTACTAAATGCTGTCTTCTGACTAGAGGTGGCCACAATGTTCTTGCGGCAGACAGTCCACAGCAAACACGGCATGCTCTATTGCCTCCTCGCCAGTGAACAGTACGGGTGTTCGACCCACCCCCTTCGCCGGTGTGGGTATTCTTCTGCCAGACAGATCTTTTCTAGAACCTTGCACGGCTCAAGTTAGCTATTTAGAACCTCGCAGGGATCAAAAAAATTTACTTGACAGACGCCAGCAGTGTGGGTATTCTTCCAACGCCTGGATTAGCGAGGCAGGGATCTAAAAAAGATCCGCTGGCGTCTGGCAAGATCATTTAGGGGGACACAGCTGGTCGTTGACCGCCAACATGCAGATGTCAGACTGCAACCGATGTTCAGCTATGTGAAGTTCCTTGTGAAGAAAACATGGTCTAGTCCTTTTGAAATTAAACCTAGATATGTTAAGTCTACCGAGCAGTAAGGACAGAAGCCATTGAATATGAAAAAAATCAAGTGATATCGCTAAAGAATGTTTTAGGTATGTTGACGTGTGGGAGCCTTGTTGTTTTTTAACTATTTCTTTAATTTTTTCCCTTTGGCTCTTTCACACTATACCGGCAATGCGCAAGTCAGCATTAACTCTGACTTGTGAGTTGCACAGTACATACCATGTGTTGCCATATGTGTTAGTGCTTGCATACAAATGTGAATTTCAAAACAGCTTTCCTATATAAATCTGTATACCATTCAGTAACACATATCGTGTTAATGAGCCCTTAATTTCACACTACACTGTGAGGGAGCTTAAATTCTACATTAACATGCAAACTATATGCAACTGCATGTAAGTAATTGTCTAAGTTGATGACCAATTTCAGAGTGAACAATATATGAGTGCCTC
>CM070034.1:58970028-58984492 GCA_036250615.1 Ptychadena robeensis | reverse complement strand
GCCCAGTGGTGCTTTCTTGGCCGACTTAGATGGATTGTAATGACTTTCTACCAGAAAGTCCCGTATTGATTTGGACTTTCTGTAGGCGATAGCCGGTTTTTCAGCAATAAATTGTCCAATTTTTTCATCTGATGTCAGAAGGTACCAATATTTATCGATGATTTTTCTAATTGGTTGGTGTTGCTCTGAAAATGTCAGAATAAGTCTGGTTGTGTTGGCTGATGCTCGAGTTGTTTTAGGGGGTGGATATAGTAGTTGATGCCTGTTGATTTTAAATACCTTATGGTATGTTCTTTTTAATAGTTTATGGCTATATCCCCGGTCTCGGAGACGATCAGTCAGAAGGCGGGCTTGGAATTGGAAATCTTGGTCAGTGGTACAATTTCGTTTTACTCGCAGGTACTGACTGTAAGGAATTGACTTTTTTAGTGGCTGTGGGTGAGCACTTTCAGCATGCAGGATTGTGTATTTGTGTATAACATGTATAACATGTATTTATAATAAAATGATATTTTAACTCAGTAATACTACGTGTTAGTGCCATTAACAGCCCCAGGTATTCGAATTGCCCTACTTAGGGCACAATACCTCTATATGCAACTGCAGTTGATGTTTTTGATTTACTCTGCTTCATTCTGCATGCAATTTGCATATTAGTGCTAGTGATGAGCGGCATAGGCAATATTCGAATTCGCAATATTTCGCGAATAATTCTACTAATATTCAATTCTATATTCATGAATATCCGCAATCGTGTGCGACTGCGCGCGCATGCGCGCGATTGCGCATCTAGATACGCAATTCTAATTGCCTCCTAATTACCTTTAAAATGGTCACATGTGCCATTTATTTTCGCATTGCAAATCTATATTCGCAATCCATGCGCAGAAGCACCCCAATGCGAATATTTGAAATTGCGAATATCGTCCGCCATATTCGCGAAATTTGCGAATCCTCTAATATTCACCGAATATATTCGAAATTCAAATATTCAAGCTCAACACTAATTAGTGCCACAATTTGGCATCTCTAGTTGTCATATTAGGACTGCACCAAAAAAGTGCTAATTATATAGAAATGAAACATAACTCTGATAATATTAATTCAATTAAAGAGACACTGCATGTGTTAAATGATCTGTACGTTTTGAAAAAGTTGTAAGCCCCCAAAAAATACCTTTTGCCACTATATCTTAGGACCAGTAAGTGTCTTAATAAGCTGATCATGTACAGAAGAAAACAACAACAATCAGACCCCTGAACACGCCCTGATTACCTTTTAACAAAAAGTATGAACACTATGTAAAAAATGTGAAGCCTAAATGTAGATTATTCAAATCAAATATGGATGTTTAGCTGAGTAAACCTAATCATTTATTGTTATAATTAAGCTGAAACAACATTTCCTTGCACCACATAGAAATTTTACTTCCAAAACTTCCAACAACTGCATTTGGCTAAGTTCATTAAAACGAATATGTTTGCTAACTTTGACAGTAATGAACACAATGATGCATGGCCTGTATAGGATTAAAGCTGCTCATGTTTGCTTGACAGTTTGCAAATGTGAATACAAATTGCATTTATTTCCAAAAAAAATTGTGAAAATGCATAAAATAACATGGACTGAACATAATTTAAATGTCAAGTATCTACAGTGAATACTATGTGTTTCCTTGCTACGAGAATTACAGTTATTGTTGAACGAGGCTAACAGCAACTAAAACACAGAACTTATGTTTATTGCAGCAAGGGTACAACCTTGGCATTTAAAATGTGGAGTGAAATACATCCTGATGCCAGACAGGCAGCACACACTGACAACCAGACAGGGATATAGTGAACAAAAGGGTTTTTGTGAATTGACAGCTGCGGAAAATAGTGCAGGGTACAGGTTCAGATTCAGAGTGGACCATAGTTCAGAGTGGACCAGAGTTCAGATATCCAGGTAAACATACAGAATCAGGTTGAAATAGAAAATCCTCAGCAAGCGTGTGTGGGTGAGGCACACCTATATAGCTCTCAGGCTAACGAGGCAGGTGTCCTCAACCCAGCCCATGCTTGCAGGGAGCCACCTGCTGGTGACTAGGGAAACTATCCATGGGAAGAGCACAGTGCCACCAGCAGGACATACATGGGAAAGTCGAGGTCCTTACAATTTGTTTTTGAAAATTTTTTAGTTAATTGCAAAGCCCCTGAACATGGTATCATCACCAAACGTGCTGAAGATGTAGAGAAGGGTCCAGAGTATGCTATAAAAAAAATATTGCTCTAACACAATACATTTTACGTTTTTGTTTTAAATTAAGTTCATAATCAAGTCAAAAATTTTACTTTGACTTGGACATTATTTATACAAAAACTACATATGCAAGTAATATTTTTTAATGTTCCCACAAAACTTCTCAACATCTACTGCAATTTCGGTGATGATACCATGTTCAGGGGCTTTGCAATCAACTCAGAAAGTCAGCTAGTCAAACAAATTCACCCATCTCTAGCACACTCACCTTTCTTCAGATTCAATCAATCCTTTTCCAATGTCAGTTTCTCTCCAACCTCTCTATCTCTATCTATATATTTTTTTTTAAACCAAGTATACTCAAATTTTATAAAGAAAAGAAAACATGATTTTCTTGGTAGATTGAGCAGATTATATTTCAGATGCAATGTCAATTTGTATTATTTATTATTTCTGCATCTAACAGATGTATGAGAGTGCATATATGTCAGTCAATCCCACTGCTGCAGTATTTGAATAATAAAACCAAGCAGACAGGAAACATTCAGAGAAACTATGAATCATACAAATGGCTCTGTATTAACCAATGTCTCATATTCAAGTTTACTGTCATTGCACGGGAAGATGCTAATGTAAGGTGGCATGTAAATCCCCATGACAAGGGACAAAAGCAATACAAATAGAGGAAACTATTATCAAAATAAACTAAACATAAAATGCTTGGATAAGTATCGTATTTCTTAAACCATTCTTATTAAAAGAGCTCTTATTTCTTCCTTAAGCATACAAACTACATTGTAATGACCTATTAAGGTGCTTTAGGAATATTTTACTGATTATTATTGCTGCTGCACCTTGTACTGATTTTTAGCTTGCCAATTTATTTTTAGATACACACATACAAGGTGAACACATTTCTGGATAAGATAAAGCAATGCACGAGAAGGAATAGTCAAGCAGAGAATACAAACATCCACCAGTCAGTACATCTTTGTGTTGTGCATCACAAAGACATGTTAGAGGAAAAAATACTTCAGAGAGTTACAATGCATAAAGCAAACAAATATAAAAAAAAATTTCATAGTCTCGCCACAATTATAATAATGAAGCCATTAGTAGCGTAGACAATAATCCTCTTTATCAGCATTTTAAAATAATATGTAGCATGTATGTAGAGCATCCAATGGTTTCATATTCAGGCTTACTGAGTATAACTTGAGCAGTAGCATTTTCAGGGAGGGGGAGAAATTCCTTTTTATACCTGAATATTATTGCTCCATTCCAAGTAGTACACAAATATCACAGGGCTGTCTTTTTCCTTCCTGCAGGGAGCATGGTTTCAGCCCCACTGCGCAAGGATATACTATATGAACCATACTGGAAATATCAGCAAATTTTTTATAGATTTGGTAGATCTTTCTTCTGTCACTGACACATGTGGATCAGACCCCCTTGGGGGTCGAATGCCCATTTTACACTAAAAGCATCAGAGCTGCTGCAAAGAAGCAGCGGTGATGATTCCCACAAGCGGAGTCAGGAGGGAAAGTAATGCCTCTTTGTCGCAGAGTGTATTTAAAACACAGAAGTATAACTCCACACTAGCACTGGTACCGACTGACTCATGTTCTGATATCAAGCTTTAAGCCACTATAATTAATTAATGTCAGACACTATAGTTGGCATGGGGGGGGGGGGGGGGGGGGGGGGGGGGGGGGGTAGTGAGCGAGAATAGGGGTGTCCAGAAATCGTCTTGTTTACAAATGCCTTCAGATTACTTTTCATCTTGTTATGGCCATTTTCCACTTCAATGTTATATGATAGCATAGTTGAGTAATGTCTAGACTTCTCATTATAACTAACAAACTTGTACTGTTGGGTAAGAGGGAAGGTGTGTTTATTACAGGAAGGAAAGCAATATCACTAATGTGTCAAGTGGATTGCACAGTATCTTCTCCTTCACCATTGCAGATTAGCAGAGTATTAGTATAAAAGCTGGTAAAGAACATATGATTATTTGTTCTTCCAGGACATTGGTTGCACCAGAACCCTTCAATGTATGTATTTTACATTGAATAGTATTTTACAATTAATGTGATTGGTTTGATTGGGGTTTGAAAATCTGCTGCCACTCTGCTATGACATCATCATGTATGTGACACCGGGGGGGGTGTTGGATCCACATCTGGAAGCATCAATAGTATAAGCGGTAGACATCCAAATTTCTCCACTCCACTTTTTGCTGGACGATCTGGGCTTGTCTCAACCGCTATGTGGGTTAAATAACAAGTATACCATAATTTGTACAAGGCCAAAAATCCCCAAGAAAAGAGGCTAATAAAATCTATAAATGTATTTTGGTAAGACTTGCCAATTTCTTCCACATCCTGCTGATCTTGGAAGTCAGTCTGGATTTGGTCACAAATAGGAAGATTTATCTCCAAAGACCCATAATTAAATCATGCTGGCTCATCATAACATCTGTAGCTAGGATAAGCACACAAATAATTTTTACAATATTATTTTTTTGAGAAAGAAAGAGAGTATAACTTTAAACATTTGATTCAAGTTGAAAGTTGCTTTTAAATGTATCTTTTCTCTGGCCCATTGTGTTTTCCTACAATATGTTTACAGATAATTTTTTCAGTCAATTCCAAATCTTCACTTAATTTGAAACTATAAATATTGTTTAGATCAGTGCAATTCCTTCATTATGTAATCCAATCATGAAGCTAATAGTCACTATTAAGCTAATACAATAGAATGCATGGAGCTCCGCTCCTAAATCGAGGATAGTGTAAGAATAAATGAATTTAAGTTAATTACACTTAAATTAAAACAGCTATCAAAGTGGAATAAAAGACCCTGCACATGCAAAAAGCAACACAGTGGAAAATTATCTAAACAAAAATCTCTGTAATTGCAAAAAGAAAACAATATTTCCTTTCCATTTGTTGAGGAATTGTATTGGTCCCCCAAAGTGCACACTAGAGGATTAGCTGTTTAATAGCAGAAAAATATTCCTGGTTCATTAACAGTTTCGAAAATTATTTGTATTAAAACAATTAGTTGCAACTTTATGATCTCATTTAAACAGCAAACAGCTTGGACACACAAATCTCTGCACAGAAATAGCTCCATTTAATTAAATGTTACCCATTCTTTCATCTATGAATTTCGCATTAATGGATGACCGTTGGAGGTATTTATAACAAGGCTAACCGTGGAAATTTCACTTAAAGTTAAATGTGTAAATGAAAACTTTAAAACTTCAAACCCAGCCAAATGAGATGCATATGGCGAAGGATATTTTGTTGACCTTAGATCATATTTGTTACGGCTGAACAATGAAACTCTCTATCCCTTCTAACATACTTAATCAAAACGAAATGTAATTCTGAAACTCTCATTAGTAATTGTCACTGCTTATTTACTCTCAGGAAAGCAAAGTGATGTATTAAACATAAACTAACACTCCTGATAGACCTGTATTAAAAAAAAAAGTGTCTGTGTTTTGGGGGTTTTTTTACAGCTGAAATGAAGGAGACACATTAGATATTAATGATATGAGAAATCATACAGTGAGTCAACAAGTTAATCTGATTTGCAGATGTGATAGAACATTTCTAGGTTGAGAAATAAGAAATCAGATTTAAGTTGTTGTTAGGCTGATATCTTCAGAACAATGAAATACATCAATTTAGCATAACCCTGACTGGTGACATTTGCGATAGAATACCAAAAACAAAATATAGACCAAAGAAAGGCAGATAGGAATATTATATGTGGTATTATTCGTGCAGTGTAAAGGATCGACAAAAATACATGTACCATGTTTTACATAAAGACCATAATGTATTCTGTTACCAATTCATGTGATATTTCTAAATTTACTCAGAGTTTTTCGTGGAAAGAAAAAAAAAGCAACATCTTTTAACTGTTGTACTGTGCCTGCTGACTGTATATCCAAATAAACCTGAGTGGTTATTTTTTTTCACCAAAATACACTTTATGGCTTCTTAAGCAAGACAAATGGGCTCAGAAAGTACAATAAGAAGGGCTTTTTGATATGCCAACCTCAATTCTAAATGTAAGGCCATGTATTAAGCTGGCCATACACCTTTATTTCTCTCTGTCAGATATCCTTTTGATCTACCAACAACTATGTAGTATAGGGTCCTCTGCGATTGAACACAGGTAGACTTGATAGTTTAGAAAGTCCCTCATATTACGAGGTTTCCGTTAAACAAAAGGCGATCAAAAGGAAATCTGACAGAGAAATATAAAGGTGTATTGGGGCACTTAGTGATGTGTTTTGGAGTAGAGATGGTCCTAAAATTCCGACTAGTTTACTTTGGAATTAATTGCAAAGGCTCTTAAAAAATAAGAAGATGGATTGTGGAAAGAATAAAAAACAAAACAAAAGTCATATGTACTTTTTGCATAAATTAAGTTAAGGCCAAAATTTCAACTTGACTTTCAACTCAATTTGTTTACAAAAACTGTACTTGCTTGAGTACTTACTTTTGTTTAATGTTCCCTTCTCTACATCTCCAGCAGTTCTGGGGGGAATACCATTTTCAGGTGCTTTAAAATTAACTTAACTTAACAAAGGCAGCTAGTAAAAATGAGTTTTTTTTTTTAAATTCTGATCACTAGCTACATATTTATGATTTTCTAAGCTTTTTCATGTTTTTCATAAATCTTTTTTACTGCTTTTACTGCTAGGAACAGTGCTGATTATCATTTAGCAGATTTGTAGAGTTCATATGTAATCACGCATTCTCTTAAACAAATGAGCCAACTAATAATTACAATTTGGTAAATGGACCATAGCCTTCTACACTGTCAAGCCAACTACTATTTTGATTCATTTAGATTTTTTCAGTTGAGGCTTCATAGTAAAATTAAGCAAAGTCTTCTGTTTATCTTCTTTCTCTGGATTTATATTCATAGACCCACTGCAGGGTGCAGAAAGACTCCACGCTTTCCTTTTTTACAAAATTGTTGAGGGGAAAAAAATGTTAATAGACATTAAATGCATATCACATATCCAACTCCCAACCACTCTGCTTCCCCAGTAGTGATGAGCGGCATAGGCAATATTCGAATTTGCAATATTTCTCGAATTATTCTACTAATATTCGATTCTATATTCGGAAATTTGAATATTCGCGGTATGACAATGTATTGCAAAAATCATATTCTGCAATGCGAATATTATTTTCGCAATACATGGCCATATTGCGAATATCTGCCGACATATTCGAGATATTGGTGAATTGCCGATATTCACAAAAAATATTCGACATTCGAATATTTGAGCTCAACACTATTCCCCAGCACAACCAGTAAGGACATTGAAGCTGCAGGACAGCATGGACGAGTGTGGCTCTGGATAAGTGATATTGGTAACTAAAATCTACTATTACACTTGTATGAGAGACTAAACCTGGCCATAGACGTGCCGATTCCCAGCCATAGTTGCAGGTGATCGACCGCCATGCCTGCTCCCACCGAACACATAATGGTCGGTTGCCCCCAACTACAGGGGTGCCCACCTTGAGGTTTCAACCCCAAAAAACGGAAGGTCAGATTGCACGGTGATCCGTCCTGCTGGTTCTTTTTGTGGCTGATCCTGTTTTAGGCAGTTAACATGGAGGGGGAGTCTCCTACACCTTCAAGTTAATTGGCTACAATCTGCCGGGAATCCCTGTGTTAGTGGAGCAGTTCTGTACCGACTCCCCACAGCGTGGTGACGTCACGTGGTGACGTGGTGATCGAGGTGTCTATGGCTGGCTTAAGGGCAGTGCAATGCTTAAGTACGTTGTTTCTTTAGCGTCAATGGACGTGTTTGCGGGTAACACACATGCAGACTTTGCCAATGTTTAAGGGCACTAAATGATTGGAGACGCTAAAGCCCCCCATACACCTGCAGATTCCTCCATACATCTTTCATGAGACCTACCAACAACTATGTAGTATAGTGACCTCCCTGATAGAATACATAGTGATTGGAAGGTGTAGAAAGGTCCTCATATTACATGGTTTTGGTAGAAGAAAAGTTGGTTGTACAGAAGTTGCATGGTAATTATATGTGGTGTATGGGGGGCTTAATACATATAATTTAGACTACATACCCTGCAACCTGCAACTTCTTTTATCTTTGTTCAATCATTGCCCATCTACTGGCATTTTAGACTTTCAGATGTTTTCTATTTTCTAATTAGCTTTTATCTCCCCAGCTAGTAAATATGCCTACAGTTTCCCATATCACAAAGCCCCTTTCCTTGCACAGCAACAACTAATATGGTGCAATGTGTTTCTAAACTATTAGTGTAGTCTAAATTGGAAGATTGTTTTTTAATTTGATTGAGACACACTGCAAGAAAAGGATTTAGTTTGTTATTCAGTATGCTGCAGTCGTGTTAGTGTCTGTGAAATTGTACATCACAGTAGAAACAGAAACAGAATTTTACAATTGTAGATTGAGGTTCGTTAGTGATCATTTTACTAAATGAAAAGTTTTTTTCTAGAACCTGGCTCTTAAGCCCCCCATACACCTTCAGATTCCTCCATACAACTTTCATGAGACCTACCAACAACTATGTAGTATAGTGACCTCCCTGATACATAGTGATTGGAAGGTGTAGAAAGGTCCTCCTATTACATGGTTTTGGTAGAAGAAAAGTTGGTTGTACAGAAGTTGCATGGTAATTGTATGTGGTGTATGGGGGGCTTAAGGGCCCATTTATGTTTTTAGGCACTGATGATGTATAAAAAGGTCTGGCCCACAATCTTGTTTTAACCCATGGGTGGACTTGAGGTCAAAGATTTTAGAAGGCCATCGATCATTTTTTTATTACCATTCACCAAGCATTGCCATTGGCACAATTTAATGCTTTAATTCATAATGTTTTCCAGATATCAGCTGATTTGTCATCATCAGACCAGCAGATAGAGTGTTTACACTACCCCATGTTTAGTCTGCTGGTTGTATTCTCTACACCATTTCATTGGATTTCTGCCACTGTGCCTGGTAATACGACTGCTTGGCTCTTGGACAACGGGCACCCATTTCAAAAAGCTTCCTGCTAAATCACCCCCACAGTTTACCTATATTGCCATTCATAATCACATAGACCAAACTTGCAGACATTCCTTGTGGCACTCCAGCCTGTTTAATTATGGGTCATCCTCTTTAAGGTTTCAAATCCTTAAACTGATATTGCAGTTGAAAATCTTCCTCTCACTGTATACCCCCCTCCCCCTTTTTTTTCTTTAATTAACTGCATATATTCTTGTTATGCTTATCTGTCTTTTTTTGTCAGTGAATCTATTCTTTAACAGCATCAACAATCGCAGTATTTAGTCACTAAAAACAGTAGTCATTGTGGGTGGTGGTGGCATTTTTTTTCTCACACTTCCCTTTTTGCATACTGCTATCTCTGCACAGTAGCTTTTCATCTTTCTAACAGCAACCGTTACAAGTACCTTGTATGAGGCATTAATCTATACACTCTTCTAAACACTGGCTGTTTTAAAAATGTAAAGGAAGCTACTTAAATGTATATCTGCTTCACAATCAGTACTTCCCAGTGGCCTGTCCATACACTTTATGCACTGATCAACTGGATGCAAAGATATCCATAAATGCTTGAGGGCTCTTTTACATCCCCTGTATCGGCAATGCACATGAGCGTTAATGCAACAAACTGAAGTACAACTTGTACATGGTAGCTGTCACCCTGCTTTTGAGGCTGTCCTGCGTTAGCCCGTCCCATACAAGTGTATTGAATATATGCAAATGTGAAAGGTAGAACTTGGTTTCTATTGAACCTGTCTACCATGTGGTAACACATAGCATGCTCCATTGCCATTAGCAAGTTTGGAAAAGCCCTGAGGACTCAGTTGTCATTGAAAAGATCTCCCATTCATCTAAATACCTTACAACTAAAAACAAAAGAAAACCATTGTTTTGTCTCTGACATTGTTGATCCTCACAACCTTATATTTGTTCCACCAGGCTTCCAGATAAAAATTCTGACCTCTTTATTTTCATCTGTCACAAGAATATTAGATTCATATGCAGTCAAATTAATATGTCAGTCTATAAAGTTTCTAGAACTTTGCATTTCACAAAAACTAAATTCTAATAGCTAAAATAATTAGGAGTTTGCAATTAACCAACTACATTACAATTTTCAGACATGCACATATTTAGCTGACCAACCTCTCAGCTGTATACTATTCTTCCTTTTTCTAAAGCCATGGGTTGCCTTGCATTACATTTGCCTGTTGTTCCAGAACAGAACACAAACTGAAATACGCTAGCATATAATAAGCACAAGGTGTTGGATCCCCAAAGCTTTCCTTTGACTACTGATAAAAGGAGCATATTAGCGCTAGAATGCATACTGTATGTTATGTTTTATTATTAAATAGAAAAACAAGATCATGTTCAAAATAAAAATACAATTTTGAAAAGGTTTTCATGAGAACAATAATGTATATGAAACATATAATCCCAATGTTCACATTTATAGGTTATATTTTTGCATCCACGTTCACACTTCAAATGAAGCAGCGATAGCAAATAAACAGAAAGAAAGATTAAAGGTAAATTTATAGATTTATATATAGATAAATATGCACAATGGCATGTTTTGTCTCATATCTTATAGAACCTGCATAGCAATATGGGAAAAACCTTGACCAGTCCCTGCTTTTGAGCTTAGATCTTGTCCTTTCACCTAGGCTGCAAAGAAGGAAAAAAGTACTATGGTGGAATGGCTTGCAGGATTAATGCAAATGTGGCCGGTACAGAAAACAACACTTTACCACAATGCTCTGCATTATAACCTCCCGTAGTAGTGTATGCGAGACGCTTGCCATGTGGTAATAAAATACGAGCTGCATTATGGAATAACACAGAGAGTTGTAGCTATAGTTGTTTTAGTTAACATTCTACTCTAAGCCCCTCCAGGACAATTTAGTCACACCTACATTCTGCCAAAAGAAGTGGACTGTTTTTCAGGATTTTATTATATTGGTGTCAGGTCGCGGGGGGCCTAATCATCTCTAGCTATGCACCTGGTCCTTATTGATGGATTCTGTAAAGTAAACCAAAGTACACTACATACTCTAAACTGAAGTGTCAAAGTTCAAAAGTGGCTGTGAGTAGACCACAGGGAAAACAGTGCAGTGCAGCAGCCCCCTGTAATCCCCTATGGGGAATGGCATACCAGTCTATACTGGCGCGTCATGCTAATGGTTGAGGGTGCCATGGCAGCAGGAGAAGATTTACAATGCCGTCTGGGCTATGAGAATCTGGGGGTATCACCGAACCAATGGACGCGATTTTTGACAGAATAGAATTGCTAATAGAAATGTATAGGACACGGTATTGCTGACCCGACCAAACAGCGGACACTTGCTTTGGACACGCCGACGGTTGCTGAGGCCCCCTGCGGTTGCTGAGGCAATTTAGTTTAGACCCAGCCTTAATCTCTTAAAATTTAATTAACTTTGTATAAACACCCACTTTTTTTTTTCACAGGGGTGTATAACTAGATTTATTGGCATGTATAAAAATACTTTCCATACATGTGGCCAGTTCAAAAGTTTCCAAATATTAGCCATAAACATTTTGAACAAAGTAACAAAGAAAATAACAAAGTTGGTTGATCACGTTGGTCCTTTAGGTGTAGTTCAGTTTCAGAATTTCAGTAGTAGTAGTAGCAGTTGAATTGGTTTGTGGAACTGTGCACTTTTGTAAAGTAGTTATGCCCCACTAAAATACCAAGTGTGTGATGCTCTGGGTGGTGCTTGTTATACAAATCTAATTTACTGGGATACATGGGTAGGTCCCATGTTTTTTGGGGGCACAACATGTAAAAAATCCAATGTTATCACAGGTAATTAAAATCTGCACTCAATGTGATCACAAATTTGTCAATACACAAACTACATATACAAGGCTTTGTATTAATTGGATTAATAATTAATTGCACTAACTCAGATAACAATGCAAAATCCTCCAGCTAACTCTATCTCTTTCTAATTATAAGTTAGATGTAGTATGGCAGCCCCAGGCTTACTGTTCAGGCAAGCAAGATGCCATCATTCACTCTGGTTGGAAACATAAACTTCCAATGAATTATATACAAGTCAGTCAATTAAATAGTACTTCTGAAGCTCATTTATCACATGAGACTTCCTATAAAATTTCAGTTCTTATTTCAATGATTCCAAAATTAATACAGAGTTTGTGCATGCAAAAACCTATTTATAGGTAAAACAGAAATTATGTAATGTTCAGAAATACAAAATCTACACCTCTTAGTCAAATTTGTGAGTGGCAAATCACTAGCTGGTATTTTTGACTGTGGTAAGTGTTATTATGCATACTAAGTGAGAATGCTACCTTCAAATTGTAAATGAGAACAAGGAAAACATTTTAGTCAATTGCTCCGAGAACCATTAGGGATTCTTCATTAGTGGGTTTTGTTGAAGTCTGTTCACCACACTAATGAGAAATGTTGATATAAAGAAGAAAACATCAAACGTTACAATACAATGGTTTAATCAAGCCAGTGCTCCACATTAATCTTTTATCTGAGATTTGCCATTCATTATTATTACATTCATTAACTCATTTTCTGCCAGAAAAGCAACGTGCCATTAGGATCGGCAATAGGTTTAATTCTCATCTAGCTGGAAAAAGGATCATTTAACAAGGTAGAATGTCTTTGCAAGTCCTCTGGGCAAAACTGAAAAAGTTATTTTGAAATGAATTTGAGATTGGGTTAAGGAGGAATCAAAAAGCAATGAACAAAGCAAGAGAGTGGAAAAAAGTTTCAGAGGTAAGAAACTAACTTCTTTAAAGGTCTGTGAGCTGAGAAAGGTTGAGTTCATAACTCATAATACTAAACGTAGGTAGGGTTAAAGTAAATGTCCAAAAGTTAAATACATACTATCATTTAAAATATCTCTTAGTCAGTTTTTTTTATCACAGGATTACAAAAAAGCTTGCACTTTTTTGTGTTACACTATGCCCTTTATTGCCAGGAGCATTGGTGGTCTATTATATTATGACATTTTAGTAAGGATTGTAAGGTGCTTACCCCTATATCATCCTCTGCAACCCCAGGGATTGCAGGCAGGTTCAAGGAAGCCTGCTCAGCAGGCAACATGGCTAAGGAACATATGCCCGCTCTGACTAAGGGTCCCCACACATGTAACGAACCATGGGCGATTTTGCCAACGAGTGATGTGCGTGCACATTTGCGGTTGTCGGCCACAAAAACGGCCACAGATCGCAGGTGCCCGCGGTCGGCCAGACAATGGACATGTCCGTAAATCTCTGGCGTCCCTGTCCGAACTAATGGCCGGCACACAAAGGGTGCCCGCCAATACTGTGAGTGATGGAGAGCAGCGTGATGACGTCATCACGTTGCTCTGCACAGCTCATCTGTCAGTCCCCACTTGTTATGTGTGTGGGGACCTTAAGGGATCTCTTCTGGCCAAGCTATTGTTCTCTTTAGGATCTCTGAAGTTGGTACTGACTGTGTGCCCAGGCCCATTACAAGTATGTATTGCCCTCTACAATTAATCAATCAATCAACCTTTACTTTTTCTTTTTTCCAGGTTATGCGACAGGTAGTAACAAATGGCCTTTCCCCTGCTTTTGTGCTACATGCATGGGCTCTTTGGGGGGGGGGGGGGTGTTTCCACAAACGCAGTGTTCGGCGTGAATTCCGACAGATCACATACACTTTAGCTGGCCGGCAGATGCTATGTTTAGACATACGCTGATGCAGGGGTAACATACTTGACTATGTTAACCCCTGCATCTGCGGAATGGTGAGAACACAGCATCCGCCGAGCAGGTAAAGTATATGTGCTCCGTCGGGACCTCCCACAAAGCAATGCGCTTAGCGTAGGGGGTCTAAACGCATGATGAAACATACCCTTTTTTGCATCTTGTGAGACCTAGTGGCTAAAATGCAGATAAGACAAAATGAATAAAAGTCGACATAGATCACTCCTGTTAACAATTTACATAATGAAGAATTTTTAATTCACCCATCTATGAGCTGATGGACATAAAAATCAGATCATGTATGGTTAAGATTCAAACCAGTTCAGATATATACATTTATAAAAATATTTAAGAAAACTAATAAATACCGTCTCCTCTAAATATAGTTAAAGACGTGCCAAC
>CM070034.1:58914679-58925912 GCA_036250615.1 Ptychadena robeensis | reverse complement strand
CCCCCAATTTTGGGGGTGAAAAAGTGCGTCTTATGGTCCGAAAAATACGGTATCTATAAATAATGCCTCGCCAAGTTAACACATTTAGTAGTTTGTATCTTCTACATAACCCTTACAACGTAACTCTCTTTTTAAAAAAAGCTGATTTACTGACTTGTGGAAATTATGACCCGAACTGATTATTTATTGGAAATTAAAGGTCCCCATACACGGGTCCGATTCCCAAGGGATTCCGGGATGATCAATTCCGGGCGCGTGCACGCTAATCGATCGTCCCGGAATCGCGTGAAGCCCACCTTGCCCGATCGATCACGTCCGATCGATCGGGGGCCCAGAATCGGATCTGCCAGAGAACCAACATGTTGGTCTTTCTAATCCGATTCAGCACAGATCAGGGGGAGTTGCCATGTGTGAAGTGATCGATCGGGCACGGATCCAGGAATCGGTGGCCCAAGGTGGTAGGGACAGGCTTAATTGGGCGATCGATCGGACATCCGATTCCCTCTGGCATCGCGGAATCGATCGGATGGGTGATTGATCGGCCATGGAATCGGAACATGTATGGCTAGCTTAACTGAAATACACATGTCAGAAACAGGATTTGATAGGAATGAGTATCCTCAACAATAGTTAAAACAAACGAAAAATCTAACATTCTGTCATCTGCAATGTCATGTTGTAAGAATCACTGAATGATTGTTAAAGCTGGGCATAGACGTCTCGATTTTCCTGCGATCGATTTTTAAACCGATCGACCATCCAATTCTGGAATCGATTTAATTTGCAAAATCGATCACAGACTGCAACACATGATGTCCTCGATTCTTGGACGATTCTATCCTGAAAGTCTCAATATGTCTTGCACGCACACATTTATGGGTTTGGAGTGGTGTAAGCTGAAGAACTGGCCAGTGACCAACAGCACACAAACAAAGGTAATTTCCACAAGAATCATAGATGGATCGCCTAAAACGATCGCATGAGACAACTAACAGCACTCGATTCATGTGCTTTTGACTACATTTATCAAACAGAACGGATCCATGCACGATCAATTTTACAAGCGATTTAGGGCAAAATCGGACACTTTGGACATGCATCAATTTGTATCCGATTACACAAAAATTGAACAGAAAATCGAGACGTCTATGCCCAGCTTAAGGCATTTATTTCATCCAAATGTTTTTATTACTTGATTCTATTTTCCTATTACTAAGGGAAGGCTTATCCTTTTAACATCATAGCTTTGTTTTATCTGCAGCTAAGGAGCTTTGTCTTAATATGAACTTAACCTAATCAAGCCCACTGATATGATTAACAATGGTAACAGTTACATAGTGTTTTGCACTCTTGCCATCATATTACCACCAGCAGTTACAGTAACAGCCTTTAAAAAAAGATGTTCAATATCAGTTCAATACTCAGGTAGGCTAACTGTGCTAATCGGTGGTTATTAGGAGACTGTTCACACTACAAGCTTTTCCCCAGCACTTTGCAACTCTTTATAATGTGGATAAAACACTTAACCCTGAAACTATTTATGCTTTGCGTTTTTTAAAAGACTTCTGTGTGCATTTTATTTCTTTTATTATCCTTTTTATTTTATTTAATGTAAGATGTTGCTTAAAAGTGGGATAATTGACGCCTGTTTTTTAAACAGTTTTTAAACAGTTGATGTGCAAGGACTTTGTATAAAAATGCAAAAGCTGACTTTTTGAGTGAATTGCTAAACACCTGAACTAGTATCATCACCAGCATTGTTCAAGATATAGAAAAGGGTGGTAGGAACATTACAAAAAATAAAATGTTGCTCTGGCATATGTAATTCTTGCATACATTAAGTTCAAAATCAAGTCAAGAATTTACAAGTTGAAATTTCAATTTCAGCTTACTTTATGCAAAAAACTGAGTAATACTTTCTTTATTTGAATGTTCCCACAACTCTTCTCTACATCTCCAACAGTTTCAGTAATAATGCCTTGTTCAACGGGTTTGCAATGGACTCCCAAATAAACTAGTCCAAATTTTGGGACCATTTGAGCCTAGAGATGTTGGATGTGACTGCATCAATGTACTGATTCCACCAACTCCTAAAGCTAGGCATAGACGTTTAGATTTCCCAGCGATAGATCTTTTAAAGAAACGTGCATGCGATTCTGGAATCGCTTCCATTTACAGAATCGATCGCACACTGCACCATATGAGGTCTTCTGTTTTCTGGTTGATTCCTTTCCATGATCAATCAATCACGGATTGTGCAATATGCACTCGCAGCTGTTCTAATGGGAAATTATGTAATGTGGGTTGGACACCAACAGGTCAATCAAGATCGCATGTCTCCATTAACGTTCCACTATTCCAGAGCGATCAACTAAATTGTACAGACAGGTCCGATTCCTGCTTGATCGATTTTACATGCAATTTAAGGTAAAAATTGATCGTTTGATCACTATGTGAATGCATCAATTTGTAATCTATCTCACAGAAATCGTATGGAAAATCAAAAGGTCTATGTCCAGCTGACCAATGAACTACCTGATGAATGTAACAAAAAGGAAAGAAAACTTAACAGCTTGGAGGAAGTATAAAATTATAGACTGCTACATGCTTGAGTTCAGTGTTAGGGAAAAAGATTGAATGTTATGAGCAGAAAGTAGGTTTTGTATAGATTAAAAAGTTATTTGTTGGATTAGTCCAATCAGACTTTCAAGCCAGTTCCCTTAAATTTACTTCTGGTTCAGCTATGTTCTTATTTTATATCTTATTGCTGTACTTAGTGTAGCATGCATCTCTGAGCAGCTAATCGAAACAAATACAAGCTACCCCAACCTTTTGTCTTTATAGCTGCCTCTGCAAAGAGTCTTGTCAAACCCAAATTTAGTTTCATTGCTGCCCTGGTTCTTCTATGAGCAGACACCTCTGTCCTTTCATCTGACGCCTGCTAAAAATAGATCAGAACGCCTTAGAGTGATGTTGCAGCGCTGCATGTAATGTCAGACACACGGTAGAAATGTTCCTCCCAAACGCCACAGCTCAGGAAGTCAAACACAAAGAGTAGCAGCAAAGGAAGTGGTGATAGGCAGTGCCCATCTAAACAGGTTACAAAAACATTATACAGTTTAAAATGGCTATAATGGAGATAAAGGTGTAAAATAGGCTGTACTATCGCTGAACGAGGATAGTATCAATTATGAAAGATTACATATATACACATTTTTGTCTACCTATACAACTAAGAAATATATAGTTATGATCACAGAAAGAATGGTATTATATTTAAGAACTGTATTTAAACAAGGGTCATGGTGTTAGAAGCAATCCTTATTCTTAAACAAATTGCTAGACAGTCCTTATTTTATCTGATCCTCTGCAATCACCAAATTACTTTAGGGAGATCATGGGAATCAATGCAACTTAGCTGTAATGGATGCACTAAGTTTATCAGATGCATTTTTATGCAGGTTGTTTTCATCCAGCTTTATACAGATATCTTAGAGCATCTGAGAAAACTCTTTTACTATGCCAGAGACTGGGCATACTTGTGTATCAGTGGGTCTGTTTTTAATGTTAACAGGAGACCATGTGCAATTTTTACATTTTTGTTACCATGAGAGTATAAAAAACATAAAGAAACTAAACACATGTGTACAGCTTAAAGTTATGAATGAACACTTTCTAAATTTGCTTTCACTGTTGTATTTTAATTGTGTTTGTCCAAAGCCAAGCAGCATTTCCAGCAAATATTTTTTAGCTTGCACTTTATACGGCACACACTTGCCATTATAGATATGCATATTATTGAATGCAGAGCCCTAAAGAGATGACATATGGGGGGGGGCACTCCAAGGCTGAGTGTTGCTGGTACACTACATGGGGGTTGTAAAAAAAGCTTTAACGCAAATATTTTTGGGTGAACTTTAAGATAAAAGTAAACCTGTGCTGAGATAGCACACATTAGAGCAGTTACCTATTCAAAACAAAAGGTAAACGTTGAATCACAAGCATTGAAATCTTAGCCTTTGATGGAAACAACTAGGTATTTTTGAGATGTTAAAAAAAGTTGCAACCTAGTTTTTTGGGGAAGTTCAAGATGAAATAACTTCAGATTAAAGGCAGCTAGGAAAGCGATTGCTTGTTGAAATTGTGTTGACTGCTTGTTAAAAATATGTAAGGAAATGTATGCAAGTTGTATTAAAGTGTGATTAAATATTAAGTTTTTTAACAAAACTCATGGATGGCATTGTGTCTCAGGGCTCTTTTGATTACTAATATTGATCTTAGATACCTGTGATAATTATTTTGTCAGAGGACTACAATTATGTATAAACCTTCTATTTGATCACCCCTAACAAAGGTGAGCATGCAGAAATGGCTGCAGTGGGTCCAGAACTATATGAACTACACATCTTGTTCACTGCTATGTGCTGTGCAACCCTGGATGGTACAGATTGATGGAGTGATGGATTGTAAGTGGACAGCCACCATGTCCTAACAAGGCTGCAATATTACTAAGGAGGTGATGAATGAATCGTTAAGAGAGAGCTGGTCAGTTCCTTAAAGGTCCATTAAGGTGTACAAATTCCTCTGAACAATATGTGGAGCTTCTGACCGACCGCTTTCTTTCATGGTACAAAAAGCAGAATCGTGCTTTCTGTAACAAAATAATTTTCATGCATGACAATCAATTCCTACCTCTGCATCATCAGCTGATATCAGCATTTAAAGTGATAAACAAATGATGTGGCCCCTAGCCTCCCCTTAAGGCTATGTTCCCACTCAGGAGATTATTAGCCTGGGCTGGCGATTAATTGCCTGCGGAATGCGCTATTCTGACATCTTGCAAAGAAATTTACATTTAATGGATGAAATTAGTGAATTGTGAAGCTGTGAAGCTTATTGTGAAGATTTAAATAAGGGGTCCCATGTTTTGATTTAAAGCTTTAGATTTCAGTAAATATGACCTCCTATCGCAGCAAATTTACTAAATGACCTTTATGATTTACAACCTATAAAATGTTTTGAAACCCTGCTGTGCGTAAAAGTTTGGAATGGTGCATTTAAAGTTAATTTTTTTAATAAAAATGTGTTCAGCAACATTTGAATCATACTCTAATGGTTGATGATTATGGACTGCCACTTGCAATGACTATTTAGGACAAGCAACAATATAATCTGCATTATAATTTGGAACAAGGTGTAGACATTGTACTGACTTACCCTCATTAATTATTGCTTTGAAAAAAAGAAGGTTGAGATCCAGCTGCATACATTATTTGTGTTGACAATCCATTAATTGTTTTGTTAATGAATACATTCTTGCATTAAATATTGATTTTTTGCATTTTCCCAGAGTTCAGTGTAAAGACGCTTATAAGTGCTCCAGGAAACATTGTGGTATGTTCAGTGTTGGGTTGAAGCATTTTAATTAAGTCATGACAATAAACGCAGATTGCAAGGTTACAATATAAATTAACTTAGCCTTACTTCCAAACTAAGGTTAACAAACAGAAATGTAATTCAGATGAAATGCATAAATTGTAACCCATACTGTCACCAATTATAAATTGCTGCATTAAAAGCTACATTTCCATTATCTTTAACTCTCCTAGTTATAGGATGTTCACATAAATATCATTAAGCATGATACTTATTCTATCTATATAAAAGCTATATCGAGCTTGAGGTACCTTTAATACTGAAAAGAAATAACACAAGGGCAAATTCTGAATAACAAAAAGGCAAAGACAATTAATACAAACTAAAAATATAAGCATATTGGTATTTAGCATTCCACAAGAAGCTTCTGCAAAAAAAAAGGTACATTGAGATAAGTGATTTTATTTTAACGATTTACCAAAGGGATGCATTTATTCCATGCAAGATAAACTTTAATCAGAAAATTCCCTTAGCGTAATAGGATGCTCAGAGTATACTAAATAAACAAAACTACAGTTGTAGAAAATTTTAAAGAAAAGAAAGAATATTTCTCAGTTAAAGAAAAATGCAATTTCCCTAAGCCTTTGACAAAAAAATGGACACAGCTTGGAACAGAATTTTTATCATTAAAAAGTAGGAGAGACACATATTTACAGCAAAGGCTCCTCCAAATATGTGCTATAATAATATCTTTATACCAATTTCTTACAAGAGGTTCAAATGCAATCTTTATGGATTCTAAATAAAATACGCTGGGGCTGCATTCCCCAGGCGTTTAAGGAAGATCTTGGGAATCATTAGGCAAGAAGAGTGGGTGTAACATAATGGAAATGGATTATGATGTGCCTTTAAAGCCCCATTTTCTCCTTTCCCTTCCTTGTTGAGTTTTTGGTACAAATAAGTGAGATAAGCCATTTAACTCTCCCTATTGCTGAAAGGGAAATAAATTGGAAAAAAATGGGATATGATAAAAACTGAGATCTATTGTCTTAAACTAGCAATGCATGCATCAACCCTTGTTGACATCAACTGTGAATCAATCTTTTGCCAGACAGAGTAATTGAGAAAAAGCAAACACCTTGTGTTCTCTTTTGAGTTTAGAAGATATAGAATTGTGCTTATGCTCCAAAATATGAAGTAATACAATTCAATCAAAACACCTAAAAAGCATATTAGACAGAAATTCACCATCCTGATCGATCATGGTCCTTACATTTTATTCTCCATTCTTTTTAACTTTTATAAATTCAAAAGAAAGGAATAAGATTTCAAACACTTATATTGAGTAATCAAAGAGAAAAATTTACCCATCTATGGCCAATAGTGATGGCCGAACTTCGGCCATGTCTGTCCGCGAACGGGCAGATCAGACTTATAAAAAAGTCTGCCGTCCGCCTGTTCGCGGGCAGATTCAAATTCCCCACCTCTAGGCGTGGAATTTAAATCTGAAAACCCATGCATAGTTCCTGCTTGTGCTGTTGTTCTCTACCCGGTCTTCAGTGAAAAGATTCTTTCTGCGGTGGAATCTCGCTGCTCCTGATCCCACCGGAGGAAGAATAGAGGGCTCCTTCTCGCCGGCGAACAGGGCGGGTCGAACACCCATACTGCTCGTCTGTGAGAAGGAGAGCAGACATGCTTGTTCGCGGCCGAACTGTCCGCCTTGCGGGCAGTTTGCCCATCACTAATGACCAAGAAATTATCTTTCCATCTAGTATTGCTGTGTATGGTGTGCAATGGTATCCTTCCAACCTTATGCATTGGACCTGCCAAAGGTTCAAGGTCATGAATTAGAGACTTTATTATGCTTATTTCAATATCTCCTGTACTCACTCAAACTTTAATCATATTTAAAAGAATAGAGATATAAGCCAGGTTTCGCTTGGAAGAGGCAATTGTGGTAATTAACCTCCCTGGCGGTACCCCGAGCTACACTTGGGGACACTCACCTATCCTTGACCAGACCGTGGTGATTCTTGACTATTGCTTCCAGCACCGCCTCTTCAGTGTCATTGGTGAAACAAACTATTTTTGGGATTTATTTCAACATGCACATTGCATCATGGTAATGCAGTGGTGCAATCAATAATGCTCCCTTTCCTCTTTCATGGTATTGTTATACAGGGTTCATTGATCAGTATTCCCTCAACAAGAAAAAAGATCCTTAAAACACGGCCACATGCATTTATGGGGGAGGTAGTGGACAAAGCTATGGGAGTTGTACAGGAGAAAAAAGTGCACTGTTACTCTCGGTATCCAATTGTCTTTAATATGCAACCTGGGTACTGTTGCCCTAATTGTACATACAATTGTATTCTAATTTGCATCAAAAACAAACTACCATAATAAAATATTTATGTAGTATACTTTTTTTCTAGACTACATTTATTGTTTTATTTATTTTAAATATTTTAAATAAATTAGAATAACAAAATTTAAACTGTTATTTTCATCTAAGAAAAATTGCACCTGATAAATAAGCTGATAGTCAATAGTCAATGTAACAATAGGTTTTGAAAAAAAATCATGACATTCGGCACATTTATTAATAGTTCTCACATGGAGCAAAAGCCATTCACAGCATTCTGTATGAATGTATACTCTACTAAGCAATGGCTGTCAATGATGGCCCTCTTGCTGAGATAAGTTGAACATGCAGGAGATAAAGATCAAAATGCAATTTATTTTACTGATTTCTGAAAAGAACCATGAATACCATATAGTTAAATGGTTAAAACTGACTGTTAGGCAAACTGATACATTCACAGATAGAATACATAAAATGGAGCTGTTTTACCTGACAAAGGATTTGTATATCTGTCTGAGATCTAGAATTCTCCCACATTGAGAAAATGTACAACTTCCTGCAGAAAACGCAGTAATGTGTAAATAATACAATGATGTATAAGGGCTTGTCCCACTTTGGTGATCGTCCGCAATTACGCATGCATTTGAATGGTCAATCGCGGGACGCAGGACAGTGTTCGCTAGCGATTTTTTGGCAAGTGAACAGGAGCTATCTGGCGTGATTGCCCCCTGATCGCACCCATATGAATGAATGGGGACACGCTAAAAAAAGAATGAATTAAGACGTGATATTTTAATGCATCCATTTCTGTCTATGGGCCCGATGAGGGTCGATCGGGCACACTCAAAACTCTCCAAACCTGGTGGCAGCATCATGCTGTGGGGATGTATTTCAGAACCCGGGACTGGGAGACTGGTCAGAGTTTAGGGATGATGGATGGTGCTAAATGCAGGGATTTTCTTGAGCAAAACCAGTACCACTTTATGTGTGATTTGAGGCGTTACTTCCAGCAGGACAATGACCCCAAACAGACTGCTAAAGCAACACTTGAGTGGTTTAAGGGGAAGCATGAAAATGTGTTTGAATGGCCTAGTCAAAGCCCCGATATCAATCCAATAGGATATCTGTGGTCAGATTTACAGATTGCTGTTCACAAACGCAAACCATTTAACTTGAAGGAGTTGGAGCAATTTTGCAATGAAGAAAATCCCAGTGGCAAGATGTGAAAAGCTCATAGAGACTCATCCAAAGAGACGTGGAGCTGTGAGTGCCACAAAAAAATGTCTCTACAAAGTATTGACTTTAGGGAGGTGAATAGTTATGCACATATACGTTTGCTGTTATTCTGTCCTATATGTTATTTGCTTCAAAATAAATAAAAAAAGAATCTTTCAAAGTTGTGGGCATATTCTCTAAATTATATGATGTACTTTTGCAAACAACCCATGTTAATTAAAATTGAGAGGCACCAAAATACAAAAAAGGTCAAGGGGGTGAATACTTCTGCAAGGCACTGTATAATGAGCACCTTGTGCAAAAAATAAAGAAGGCTAACTGGATGTCTCCAAATTCCATAAAGAGGCTAACAACTGCTTTCCTTAAGAAGGGATCAATCATGATCCAACAGGGTGCACAGGACAGGAATATGCTGTATATTGGTATTCACTAGAAGAAGAGCCACTGCTCTCAGCCCACAGACTAAGTAATAGAGACCTAAGTTACACTGGTAGCTTACTCTAGGACATACTACTTACATATTCACTCTGAAGAAGGGTTGAGTCTGCAGCTGTCAAAGGCTAAAATGTCCTACATGATACAGCCCTGCACACTTTGCTGGAACATGCTGTATGTTCACTTTATATACATGTTTTTTTACCTGAATTCCACCTGAAACCATGAGTGCATTTTTTGATCCAGTGCATCTTATTGGGGGTGAAATATAATAATAAAATACAGATCATAGTGAGTCATGCATTTTTATTACAATTCTATGTTAGCTGGTAATAGCTTTTTACTGCATATGACAGCAACTGAATCACACACCATAGGTTATGTTTTCTACCCAGTTGTCTACACAACAAAGATTATCATTTATCAGCTTAGTGTTGTAGGATTATGGATGAACATCACAATACATAGCAAGGTACAATCATAACAGCTGTCAGCTTTATCATTATGTGCTTTAGATACCTGCAAACTATTTCCCCTTGGGCTGTTATGCCTACAGACAACACATCTTGGATATATTAAAAAAGCCAAGTAAAAACATGGTATACACATGGATGATCTTTCAGGCAAGCATAACAAATACAAAGAGTTTGGCTATAAAAGATTACCAAACAGTTGTAAATCTTTATTCTTTTAGCAACAACTTCCAGTTACAATATCTTATAGTATAGAGAAAAAAAAGTTTATGTCCAAAAAAAAAGCTTCCTTAATCCCAGCCTGCTTGATTTCTCCATTATACTGGAGAACAGATAACAAAGTGAAACACATTTCTTCAGCCTATATATAATTCAATCTGTCACCCTGTCAACATGTGTCTCTAGGCTATGGAGGAGCGTACATAAATATATAAAATATATAGGACTGCCCTACAGTCACAATGCAATTACTGATAATAAATACAAATATACACCTGTAATTAAGCCAGAAGTGACACATTTTAATGCATTATAACAGAAACACCTGTCAAGTTTTGCTTACAGTTGCATTGTAAGTGTCAAACAAAAGTGAAAATATGTTTTATTTGGATTCTGAGACCTATAAAAATGGCTCGGGAAGATAACAAAAGAGGGCAGTGTATATGAATGCTGTTCCAAAACACATACATGGTAAATATGGGTACACATCCATACATATGAACACTCAAAGATATAAACAAAAATTCAGGGGTTACTAAGGGTCAATATAGAATATAGGGTTATTAAGGTAATAATAGATTTCATTAAAGGGTGTGTAGCTGTACGCAGAAAATTCACTATGGACAGGTTCACATTTATACAATGCAATACAGTATATATGAAATAGAGTGCTGTACCATAGAACTGAAGGAGTTACCCGCAAACCAAACCAATTTAAAAAAATGTACTTTAGTCACTTGATCTGTCAGCAACTGCCTCTCTCCAAGACCCTCTACACATAGACCACCCTACAAGGTACAATACCAAGAACCAAAAATTCCAGTTATCTGAATTTTAAGCCTAATAGGACAAGAAGTAAGCACTAGAGGTCAAGGGAGTGCTTTATGCATAGCTGAGATAGAAATGGTGCCTCTGTATTCAACTTACAGCGACATAATAATGACATCCTTACTCATAACATCATCACCTGCATGGCTTCAAGACTTCTTTAGAGCTGTTGTCTATTGTCTGGAACTCTCTCCCTTGCCCCATTAGACTTGCTCCTATCTTTGCCACTTTAAAAAAGCTCTGAAAACCCACCTCTTCAGTCTGGTCTACCCATAAAATAATTCCTAACATCACCTTCATG
>CM070034.1:58884988-58898491 GCA_036250615.1 Ptychadena robeensis | reverse complement strand
GGTTTGCTGTATTATGCATTGCAGAGAGATCTTACTAAATGTGATGCTCTGCAGAAGCTACTGTCCGGTAACTTTTGGCAAAATCTGTAATCTAGATGGGATTTACAGTCATTAGACCTGAAGAAAACAGCATTTTATAAAAATCCATATATCATATTTGGGGGGGGGGGGTTTAGTCATTGATCCCCCTATTGTTCCCCCCCTAAGGCTATGTTCCCACTTAGTCGATTAATTGCCTGCGCTGGCAATTTCCAATCGCCAGCAGGTGATCGCCAGGCAATTGACCAGGCGATTTACACAGGCGATTAAAAAAAAAGAAATGCCACCATTATAAAAAAAATCGCCTCCATCGAGAATGAATGGCCGCGATTTGTGATCGCCTGCATGTACAATCACATATCGTGTCTATTCATGTCTATGGGCGCGATTAGAGGAAAATAATCGTGGCCGCCGACTGGCCGTCAGAACGCGGGGAATTGCGCAAAACTATCAAGGGGGAAAGTAGTGTAGGTGATTGGCAGGCGATTCTTCCAGCGATTGAACATCGTGAGCGCAGGCGATTAATTATCTAAGTGGTAACATATTCTAATAGACACTGATGTTTATAGAAGAATGGCACAGTCAGTACTGTCAAATCAGAAAGCAGTTTTGCCAAGTGGCCAATCTACAGACTTGTATGTCATCGGATGTTATGCTGAGCCAAGAATCTCACAACAATTTTTTATCTTGTATGTATTTCAGGGAGGTTCTACAAAAGGTATAACAACATTGAAGCAATGTAGCAGAGTTGTTCTACTAATACAGATATTTCCATTAGGTAGACATGCAGACTACAGTTGCAAGAAAAAGTATGTGAACACTATGGGATTACATGGTTATAAAATGTGCTTTCATCATCATCTAAGGGCTTGTTTCCATTGTACGCCGGGACCCGTACGCTAAGCGTATACGCTAGCAGGGGTCCCGACGTATCTCACAGACCTTTGCCTGCCGGCGGATGGTCTGTTTACACATCCGCCGGTGTAAAGGCTGAACGTACTCGACTACGTTCAGCCTGACACCGGCGGATGAGCTCAGCGCAATGAAGACAGACCGTCCGCCGGCAGGCAAAGGTCTGTGAGATACGTCGGAGATACGTCGGGACCCCTGCTAGCGTATACGCTTAGCGTACGGGTCCCGGCGTACAATGGAAACAAAGCCTAAGTGACACCAATAGAAAACACAGTCTGCTTAAAATAATACTACACAAACAATATATGTTTTCATGTTTTTACTGAATATAACATGTAAACATTGCCAGTGCAGGGTGGAGAAAGTATGTGAACCTTTGGACTTAATAACTGGTTGACCCTCCTTTGGCAGCAATAACCTCAACCAAATGTGTACGGTAGTTGCAGATCAGAAAAGAAATGTGGTTTACTGAGTCCCCCTTTGCCAGAAATAATTCTGGTGTGGGGTCAGACAACGGGACTTTAAAGGCACTTAGGGAGTATTTTTAAATCAACATTTTTGTTAAAAACATAATTTTATTTCGAAATACATGATTAAAAGATGTACAATTAAATCAACATGATGTGGTCATTATGAAAAAAGCATGGTCATGGTCAACTGTCTATTGATTGTCATATAGTTACAACACTCCTAAGGCGATGGTTGCCAATCTGACGCGTTTCCCCCCTCTTAGTTAGGGGCTTTCTCAGGAAGGAGTGGGGTCTTTACATACAATCATATATTTCAGAACAGTAGGTTGGTCTGGCGGTGCCTCTTCAGATAACTGGTATCATTCCCAGCAGTGGAAGAACGATATTTAAACAAAAAAACCTTCAGACGATTCGTGAGAGGTTCGGCTATGATTGGCAAAACCGTGCAGGTGAGAGGTGGTTGGTATACTCCTTAGCAGAGTGTCCGCCGTCTCTCCTGATGCACATTTGGAGAGTGGATGTGTAGGCTGCTGGTGCCTCTAGATGCTGATAAGGAAGGGTGAAGGCATTTTGCAGTGCCAGCGGTCCTGAGTTCCGTAGCCGGTTCTGCCTGCTACGGAACTCAGGACTGCTGGCACTGCAAAATGCCTTCACCCTTCCTTATCAGCATTTAGGCTTGTTGGCCAACATCAGCGCAGTGCATGGAAACTAGAGATAACTTTGTGAGCTGATTGCAAAGCCTCTGAAAAACGATATCATCACCAAAAATTGGTGAACTTAAGATGTAGAAAAGGGTTGTGGGAAAAATTTTGCTCTAGCACATGTAGTTTATGCATAAATAAGTTTCAAAATCAAAGTCGAAATTTCTATTTTCAAAAATTTTACCTGACTTTGAACTTAATTTATGCAAAAACGATTTGTGTTTGAGCAATTTTTTGTAGTACACCCCCAACTCTTCATTACCGTGCTCAAGGGCTTTGCAATTAACTCAAAATCATTGAATTTTAAAAGAAAAAATATTCAACCATCTCTAATGAAAACTATGGCTCTATGGAGTAAAGCTTGGACGACAAACATAGAGGAATGGTGAGGTTATGGTGAGAAGGGATTAAAGCTTGGGAGCCAAACATAGAGGGATGGTGAGGTTATGGTGAGAAGGGATTAAAGCTTGGGAGCCAAACATAGAAGGATGGTGAGGTTATGGCGAGAAGGGATTAAATTTTGGGAGCCAAACATAGAGGAATAGTAAAGGTTATGGTGAGAAGGGATTAAATATTGGGAGCCAAACATAGAGGAATGGTGAAGTTATGGTGAGAAGGGATTAAATATTGGGAGCCAAACATAGAGGAATGGTGAGGTTATGGCGAGAAGGGATTAAAGCTTGGGAGCCAAAAATAGAGGAATGGTGAGGTTATGGTGAGAAGGGATTAAATCTTGGGAGCCAAAATTAGAGGAATTTTAAAGGTTATGGTGAGAAGGGATTAAGGGAAACAAAGCTCTGTAGAGCTCTGTACCATAAGGCTATATTTGTACACCAGCGGAGAGAGAGATACATCATTTTGTTATATTATTGCCAAGTTAATAAACACATAGTGGAAATTGTAATTATTTGGTATATACCAGGTGCAAAGGTATGAGAGTTGAAATGCAATGTATTTCTCAGAGAACAATGGTTGCGGGAAATAAAATAGTAACCACAAAGAAGGAACAAATCCAAAGTTAAAAGTAAGACATTTTGTTTCCCTTACCTAATTAAAGAGTACATCATCCAAATTGGAAAAAAAGGAACATACTCTGCAGGCTGGAAATTAGAAGGTAAAAGCCACAATAATAGATTGTTGAGATTTAGGCATATACATGTATAGGGAAATTTTTTTAAAATAAAGCTTTCCTAAAGTAGAATCATGGAGTGTTACAGCACTTTATTCTCAATGTCTAAATGCTAGCTACTGCTGATTCAATATCCTGCGTCCAGGCTGGCGGTGCAAATGTAATTTATCAAGCTGGACTGCTACCAGGAAGCTGAATTGTTTCATCAAAACAAAGTAGCTTCCCTGGTTGTATAATGTATTAAAAAGGTGTCTAAATTACAAAAATGTACACAGAATCATATAAATTAAAAAAAATTAAGAGTTACACTAATAAAAAATGTTACAAAGAACATCATTAGCTAAGTAGAGGGATGTTGTCCAAGTTTGCATTGACTCCTTGAAAGTTAAAAGTACACATTGCACATTTGTTTCCAGGTGCTGACTGAGAAGTGCTGAACAATGAAAAGTATAAAGCCAATACTTTACTAATCTTGTTTGTAGCAAGTTAGCCAAGAGATAAACAAAACAATTCATCCCTAATGCCATTACAAAAACTTTAATTCAGTAAACATAAACTATATCTTGATAAAAATATTTTACCCTTTTATGCGTTTTTGCGTATCTAATGGAAGTTCTGGCGGCAGGATCAGAAGGTTAATACTACTACAGGCACTTTTTATAAGCTATCTATCACCTATGCTAAAAAAGTGACCACTAAATGCCATGAAACGCATAGAAGGATGAAATATTTAGATTGGTGTGTTAATTATTGTCATGGTCAAGTAATATTCTTGCTCAAATTTACGAACTCAACAAGCCATTTTTGGGTTATTCGCTGCACATGAACACATTCCTATCAAGCTGAGAGACCAAAATAGGACCTCCTCTTGGTTGTCCGCAATTGGCTAACAGAGTGACCACCATCACACTGAGTGGAAACAATTCTTATTCTCCCCTCAAGCTCACCAAGGATTAAGGTTGTCAGGTGTACCAAGGCTAGGGTTGTGCAGTTTAACTTTATGTAAGTGACCCATATACCACCAGTTTATATCTACTGAAGGTTTATATTTGATGCACTATAAGATTTTAAGCTGTTCACTCAGGTAAGTAAATAAAAGTAAATCTTAACTAAGTAAACAAAGCCCAAGATTTGCTTACTTCAATCGTCTAATAATGTACAAGCTATATACTTTTTTTTATTAAATTGAGAGAATGAGATTGAGAGAGCTGAGAGAATAATTTTTCCAAAGTGAAGATGTGCTTTGCTGGGGGACCAACCTAAACACCATTACTTCCACCTCTTCCAAGTTAGTGATTATAAGAATTGGACCTGTGACACATCTGCATTTTTTGTTTCACTGTTCCCCAATAACATTTACAAATCTCAATCTTCCCTGTAATGCATAACGGAATGTACCCTTAGGAAGCTCATATGCCAGTTGCTTTGTTAGTGTTCAGGGTTGTGGCATTCCAATAAGCGATGTTTGATTTTACCATAAAAAACAGAAAACTAGAAACTTGCTTCTCTCTGCCTGGTATGTTGGAAACTGTTTCAGTTATTAGATTCACACTTCTTGTATATTACTTTCACAGACATTGATGAAGATTTGTTTCTAGAGAATAGAGCTGTCTTTTGGAAAAGTAAACATCTCTGGAACTACCGCATGTAAGATCAGAAAATATATTTTTGCTTTGTAAAACACAGCTAAAGATGTAAAAGTTAATCAACTCATTAAAAATACTGGTGATATATTTTTCTAGAGGTTCATTATATTACTTATTATATATAGAAATAAGTGTCTCACAGAGGTTTGGGTGTATACATAAACTGCATATTTCTTTTAGAGTTACTAACTGTGTGTATATCCTGGCAGCCTTTAGACGTAACCTATTATTATTATTATTATTAACATTTATTTATATAGCGCCAGCATATTACGCAGCGCTGTACAATACAAACCTAATAAAAATGTTTAACAACAATTTTGACAAAATAACTGCCATATAATATAATATATACTACCACCCAAACCACAAAACCAAGAAACAACACATTATGCAGTAAACTATATAACAGTGTCTGTTTTTTTATATCGATACTTAGTGCGAAATAATGTTATAAAAAGAGCTGTGACCAGTGAACCTTGCCATTTCAGCATCGAATGACAAGAGACTGACAAGTGTTCGCCTCTTAAACAAAACTGCTCTTTGCTCTAGACCGGGTCCTATGACCCAGCTGTTCCAGAATCCGAGTTTTCCTGTAGGCAAGGTACCCTTTAGCCTTCAGTTATTTCACTTTGCTGATAACCCCCGACTTCGCCATATGGTTACGTCCTCATACCCCTGCAAATTATTGGCACACTTAAAAACCTTCTCTCAATCAAAGAGATAGGACTGGCTTCAATTACAGCATTTACAAGCGTTAAACAAACCCTTAATAAGCTCAGGCTATAGGGGTAGACAAAAGACCTATTTTGAACATCTGTGCCTGCCAGAAGAACGGATTCCACACTCTTTGTTAACTCTGTATAAAATTCTGAAGGAGATGACATATAACATAAGACCCCCATTTGTCTAAAGAGAGAACCTGCAGAAAACCTTTACAGAAAAAGAGTGGGCCAAGTGCTTTGCCCTCACTCATACACTGTCAAGAGTTAAGTTCTTTGTAGATGGGACCTCTGCCCCTCAATTCTTCATAAAATGTTTCCACTTTCATCACCCTCCTGTTGGAGATTTATTACCCACTTAGGGACCCCCCTTCACATCTGGTGGAGCTGCCCAAAATAACAACTTTTTTGGGACAAGGTTTCCTCTATCTATAAAAAAAACAAGGTACATCCCTGACCAGCTCCCCTGAAATTCTCGCTATTCTCTCTATGCTCTCCGATAAAAAGGTGCATCTTGAGACACTGTTTTTCTGCAGCAAAGATGGCTATTTCCAGGACGTGGAGGTCCTTATCTGCCCCCACACTTTCTGCATGGTCATCTATTTTAAATAACATTATGCATATGGAGAGCCTCTTGCCTAGATACCTAAACATCTCAACATCTTTTCACGCATATAGACTGTGTATGGTCCCTCCTCCATGACTCCACATTTTGTTTGATGCTGAAACCTCTATCCCTCCAACACCCCCTTGTTCACCTCAGATCAACTGACTAGACTAGAATTTATCTTCCTCTTTCTACTTTTCCCCTCTTCTTTATTTTCTTCCCCTTCCACTCTATCTCCTTTTAACCTTTTTCTATGCCCTACTGTCTATCTTTCCCTCCCTCCACTGTTTTTTCTCTCCCTACCACTACTCCTTTACATACAGACCTTTTTTTCCTTAATTATAAAAAAGTTGTTTGTTGTTTTTGCTTTATAATATATAATTAACCAAAAAAAAAGCTGTGACCTTTTTGAAAAAGACTCACTACCTTCAAACCCAATGGCATTCTATTCTCCATTTTATACCTTGTAACGAAAAGCTACATATATTTATGATTGAAAAGTATTGCACTAAGGAGGGTTAGTGTCACCTAAATTGTGTTTTTTGGTGTGACCTGACCTGTGGTTCTATAGGGTTACCTGTATTGTGGTTCTGTAGTGTTACCTGTCCTGTGGTTCTGTAGTGTAACCTGACCTGTGGTTCTGTAGTGTTACCTGAACTGTGGTCTTGTAGTGTTACCTAACCACTGAATAAGAGCAGCCATCATGAGTGTGCTCATGTAGATCGAACCATCCTCTTAGGACCCCTCTAAACTTTTCTCTCCACCCACACTACTTATGCACCTCAAAACACATTATGTAGTTTAATGAAACACAGCCAGTCTATTATATCCCTAGCCTAGGATACAGATAATTCAAGGGTGCTCATGTCTGTTTAATGGGGCTAAAAACAATCCTTCAGTTTGAGAATGCACTCTAATTTTAGGAATGTTTATGTGTTTTACTTAAGGATACAACAAGATTGGTTACACTTTTTAGAGTTTTTCTTTTTTGAGTTTTGCTCTTCCGCCATCACCTTTAGACGATGATTTTACAACTATTGCTAGTTCTTTATAATAGATGTCAGTAGAAAAAGCCTATTTTTTCAGTTACATTTTAATTGACTCTAGTTCACTGCTTCTTCCTGACCCTTTTTTTTTTACTTTCAATCTACTTTAAATACAGTGACTATCAATGTAGCATGCCAGGCCAATAGCATGCCATGTAAAGGAAGTACATGGGAAAGGGCAGTGGCTAAGTAAGGCTGATATTTCAGTTTTTCTTTTTTAATAAATCTGCAAAAAATTCTACAATTCTGTGTTTTTCTGTCAATATGGGGCGCTGTGTACATTAATGAGGAAAAAAAGAAATTAAAAGATTTTAGCAAATGGCTGCAATATACCAAAGGATGGAGAATTTAAGGGGGTCTGAATACTTTCCATACCCACATGACCCTTAGGGGTTGACTCCACTGTGCATCAAAACCCTTAGTGAAATGCATGGATTTTAACGCAGTGCAGAACCTGCCAATTGGGGGCTTGTCTCCATAGACCGTCAGAGCCCCCGATTGGTTGGTCAGAACTCTGCTCGACAGCAACACAATAAAAGCTTGACAGGTAACGCATCCATTGATAATCAACGGACACATCCTAATGCAGATAAAGAATGTGCCCAGGCACGTTAGTTATACGTCAACCAATTCATCTAAAGGAACCATGTTATCGGATGTAGCATGGCCGATAACGTGGCCCTAACAGAGAGGAAAGGGGGGGCTTGCGCTCGTTGGATGTGCTGACATCAGTGCATCCAACTGCATTGTGGAGCTCTCGTCTAACTGAATGCTGTATTGTCAATAAATGCAGTGATTGAGATCCTGATAATTATAGATATGCAGACTGGATTAGGTGAGAGACAGGGAAGGGGTGAGATAAATTAAGTGCATGTTGTTTTAAAATGCACTTATCCTTTAAGTGTAAATTCTTCCCACTAACTCCCCACTCATTTTCATATTTGTTTTAACACAGCTTAAAAAACACAACAAAATGTGTGTATCTCGAAAGAATCTCCACCTGCTTTCTACATAAAGTTTCATTGTTAACATCTGCTGCATTAAACCTGGTACAATTCTTTATCAGCAAAGCAGAAGAACTGGAGATGAACTTTCATCAAAGTGGCTTCTTATTTTTCCAGATTGCAAAGCTTTTTATTGTTTCTTTTCACATTTTATGTCAATTTGTCTACTTTCTTTGCTTTTACGCTGCAATTTCAAGTTACGGTAGCCCAGGAATTGAAGCAAAGCTAAAATTAATCATCCTTCTAGTCTTCTTTAGGCACAAAGTTTTCCATATAGTGTAAAAGATTCCATGAGGCCCAACCCCTGGCAAGTAGTACAGTATGTAATGTTTTTGATGTTTTATAACCCTTTATACTTGAGGGATTAGGAAGCAACAGAAAAGCAGCTTACACTTCGGTCTGCAAAACCAATTTGTTCCACAAACAGTTTTAAATTCAAACTACTGACAAGTTTGTATCATAAGAGAAACCTTCTGCATTGTCTGTGTTAACTAAATAAAGTCACTTGGGAAACGGCACAATCTCTGACTACTGAGACTTACTGAAAGACATATCATTTCATTACACGCACACTATTTTCCTACACAAATAGCAAAAAATCAATACCTTTTCAATTGATGCTTAGCAAAACAGGACTCAATGTAAATTTCTGCACCATAGCAGAACTGCATTATGCAGTGGGTAACCAATCTATAACGCTGCAGATTGTATTCGCTAAAAATTGTTCTTCATGCTTATTCTTTTGTTTGATACATTTAATACAAATTGGGTTATACTTGAGTCTTGTGGTACCTACCATATCCTAGGGTATAGATCTGTCTCTAACCATTCCGTTTTCTTTATATGAAGGAAATAAAAGAAATGTAGACACATAGAACTAATAACCCACAGACAGTGCATATGCGGGATATGTGTGTGTTGTTGTTGTCCAGATTAGACTTTTTGAGTTGGGGGGATACTAATTGCAAATGCCATAATTACAGCTTTGCTTGAATCCAAGGGTCTTACCTTTGCAGCAAATAAGCAGAAAAGTGATTTTTATCTATGCTCATCCATATATTCTACCTGTTGCTGAAACATAACAACCACGAACCCTTATTCATTAGTTCCCGTACAAACGCTCCACAAAAGTTACCTTGCTTAATTTTGTAGCCCAAACTTTGTATGTAAAAAATAGATACAAAATAATTACCTGTTTCACTTCAGTTCCCCTCACTTTGGATATATTAAGCAGTCATGTCATCAAGTCTTTAAATACCATCTATTTTATATATGAGAAAATGTTGCTCATCAAACCATACCTTTTTTTTTTGTTCTTTGGCCTAGTTCTGATGCTCATGTGCCCATTGAAGTTGGCTTTTAGTAGAGGATAGGGTCAGATTTGGCACATCCAACTGGTATGTAGCTAAACAGCCACATTCTTTGTGTGTTGTAACATCTTTGCTAGATTAATATCCATACATTAAAACTGAAGGATCATTTCTGTGGGATTGGACCTTGGAGGTTAGGAAGTGTCCCCCAACCATGCACATATGAATGAGCCATTTAATTGCTGACCCATATTTGTTAGGTACAAATTACAGCATACTGCGAACAACTCAACTTCAAAATGTTCTGTCCAACCTATTTTTTTTAAATGAGTCACTTGCGACCAAATTGAAGCATTTCACCTTCAAATGCTGATTGTTCAATAAATGTATCTCATCCTATAGAAATTTAGATAAAAAGTCTGATATTTTTTTTATTAAATCACTCATTTTTTAACACGTCCATTGTGTTGGAAATTTTTACTTTTATGCCTGGGCACATTTCTGTATGGGGAAATGGGGGATGTGCTGTTGGTTTTCTGCAGATGGATGTGTATTAAGTCCAATCCTTGATGTCTGTTTGTAAGTTTAAAATTGTAGTCCCTGTGAAAATTGGATTTTCCTCACTTCCAGTAGATATAATCAAAATGTTATATAGGAAGCAAAAGTAGGGTGTGGGATTTATGTGTCAGAATAAACGGTATCAGTTAAGTAATTTGTTTAGCAGGCTGGTCCAGTTTTGTAGATACTACAAGCAAGCTGCAATAACACTAAAAAGGCAAATGTTAGTATATAAAGGGTTTCCCATCTTTGCTATCTTGGATATTTTGGTACATCCTTTAGCTCTTTAAAGGGATGCCTATAACTCTGGTCTGAGCAATAATGATTATGATTGTAATGACAAGTATACTCTCATCACCCTGCTTTCACTATTTGGATAAGTTTGTGTTTTGCATTTTCCTAAACCCTAAACATTTGTTAAAATACCTAAAGGTTGAATACATGTCTACATTTCCGAAAAAGAAAATTTTGCTTTGTGGACTATACATTAGCTGCATGATCGTCATGGCTTACATAGGTTAAAACTCTGCAGCCTTTCTCCTTGACAAGTATCTACAACTGTATGGTTACTTTTAATAAAGAGACCTATTAGCATCGCTGTCTGCTTTGAGTGCTGTTTAGAACATTTGTCATGAAAGCTAAGATAAATTTTATGTACCCCCTGAAAGATATAGTGCTTCAAAAACACTGTATCTTTCCTTATGCTGGATTGGTAATAAATCATGCACAGCATTTTACAAAAATGTAGGTGTTTTTATATTAGTAAAGATTTTTCACATTAACTGTCAACAAGATTTGTCTCCAGCAGAGATAATCACTGAAGTGTACAGGTTCTGAAAGCATAGACTGACACTTTTTGTATGAGATGAATAGGCCTATTTGTAGGTGTGTTTATTCAGGCAAGGTGCTTTGAACATTCAGAACATGTGAATAGTCAGTGGTATTATTCTTTAAAATAGGTAATGTATGGGAAAGACCTAAATAAAGCCAACCAGAGAACATACCAAAATGACTAACCAAGCGATAACAATAACAACTTGCTGTGCTTTTCTGCTAAACACTGCTCTCCATATTATAAAGTTATTATTGAATGAGCAGCATTGAGTCAAATGAAATAGACAAAATGAGATGTTGCTTATATGGGATCTATTTCTGACACTATGGATTACTACTAATGAAAGTAATATAAAGTACAATATGTATAAAAAAATTAAGATACAGTAGTAAACTGATTAAAGCTGGCAGGTTATTTGTTTTTTTTTTTGCTGTTTAGGAGATATCCTATCACATTCTTCATGCTGTTTGTATTCTGGTGCCATAATCATCCATTATACGGGTCACCAGAACAAATTCAAACAAACCTTCAGAGCACAAACAGGGTACCTGACAATTAGTGATGGCCAAGCTGCGGCCAGGTCCGTCCACGAACAGGGAGATCTGACTTTTACATTCTTGATATCCGGACGTGACATTACTTCCGGTGTAAGCCAGTTTTCTTTCACTGGAGACCAGTTTCTCTGCTCGGTCTCTGGTGAAAGAATTCTTTCACTGGTCGGAACTTTCAGCTCCTGATCCGGCCAGCAGAAGAATAGTAACCTTCTTCATGCCGGTGAACAGGGCGGGTCGAACACCCATACTGTTTGCCGGGGGAAGAACATATTATGTTCGCGGCTGAACTGTCCACCTTGCAAGGAGTTTGGCCATCACTACTGACAATACTTCTACACAATATGCACAGTTATAATAAAAAAGACAACTCGAAGCTTCTATTTAAGTTGTATTTGTGACTTTCTAATAAATGTATTCACATGCTGTTTATTTCCAATGCAAGGGTATCCTCATTAGAACAGCAATCCTTACAATTATAAAACATTACAAAACCAGATGATTGTGTGACATGTAAAAACAGGGAAACTTTCTAAGGGGTGGAAGGAAATGTTTAGTGCTGAGTAAAGATGGTTGAGAACTTTTTGAGAAAATTTTCAGCTTAAAGCGGATGTACACTCAATAGGTAAACATAACATATGTAAAATTAAAATGACCTCTGAGCTGGTATGATGGTGGTTAGGGCTCCATGCTCCTAAAATAATATACTTACCTGCTGTTCTGTAGAATCCTATTTATTTGCCAGGCTTCTGAGGGTTAACTCCACATGCAATATCGTGGGTGGCCACTGGAGGCATTCAATGGTTTTCTATGGAAATTTTTCTCAATGGACTTCCATTAAAGTGCAGATATCACAGAATCACCCAGCAAACACTTAAGCAGGGAACACACGGAAGTCAAACTGCGATTTCCATGCAAAGCAAAGGACATTGGCCGCGATTTACGGTCATATCCAATCAATCCCGCTCGAAAACTGGGATGGCCACATATGATATGGGCCAGATAGATGGCCTAGAGCGCACACAGCGCTCAAAACAGCCATCGATCTGGCCCATATATACACATGTGTACCCAGCTTAAGTTCTCGTGATGTATTGCCGTGGCTATACGTAACCAAGACCAGGAATGTTCCCAACATTTTGTAACCATCTCTAGTGCTGGGACTTACTGTTGATTAGTTTAGTTTCAGTGATAGAATTCTAGTGATAGACCAAGTTAAGCGATACAATCCAGTAAGATCAAGTAAAATAACTTTGTATGACAGGAACCATTAAAACGCATTCACAAAAATATATTTTATATCTGTGAATAATGTGACAAATTTCCTTTTTCATATCTAGGGCAAAAAAAGCAAATCCATGTAACTATAAAAACATTTTAGTACAATAGAGGAAGGGAGAACATTGTGGTTCAAATAAAGATCTGAGAAAGCAGTATGCCAGTAACCTAACAATTGGTCCCTCGTGGCTATAAAGACAAGCTCTATTAATGTAAATTCTTCCAACTGGAAAACAATTTAGTAAACAACGCAAAAATCTGGAACCAAGTCATTGCAAAGTTAGTATATTGAAAGTCCACTCCATGAAACGCAGTTAATACCACATCTCTTTGGGACGGCTCGATCACATATTACCTACCTGTCGACTTTATATTCACTTAATTTTCAGATGGTTATCAAGTCACTAATAGAGAGACTAGAGGTGTGGACAAATATTCCGGTATCTTTCATGGGTAGATGTCATTTATTAAAAATGATAGTTCTGCCTAAGCTTCTTTATCCGTTACAGACTATCCCGCTCTTGCTTAAACACTTAGACGTGACCAAATTGAATAAAGCTTTCTCATTTTTTGTGGAGGGGGAAAAGGGCCA
This sequence comes from Ptychadena robeensis, assembly GCA_036250615.1. NCBI lineage: Eukaryota > Metazoa > Chordata > Amphibia > Anura > Ptychadenidae > Ptychadena > Ptychadena robeensis. Next base: position 58,885,091 of record CM070034.1, on the reverse strand, counting down.
GGATAGTACTATCAAAATTGCAACGACCTAAGGAGGTGGGAGAGATGAATATCCCGGATATCCGTAAATACAACATAGCCTGTCTTATGAGACATGCCTTGGA
>CM070034.1:58863757-58876816 GCA_036250615.1 Ptychadena robeensis | reverse complement strand
TTAAGTGCTCTCCAGCTCCCCTCTTATGTTCAAATCCCATTGACTATCATTGTAGAAATCTGCTGTGCGGATTTATTGCCTGAAAAAAAAAATTCTTGGGAGTTTTGCCATGGACCCCCCTCTGTCATGTCATTGTCCAGGTGTTAGTCCCCTTGAAATAACTTTCCCAACACTATTGTGGCCAGAAAGGGTCCCTTTGTTTTTTAATGTTCGCCTGCCCATTGAAGTCTATGGGGTTCGCCGGGTTCGCGGACATTTGCGGAGGTTCGCTTTCGCTGTTCGCCAACAGCAAATTCCATGTTCGCACCATCACTAGTAGTAGTTAGGTTTTTTTTTACACTGGACCTAGTTGGTAGTATTGATGGTGTTTTGTAGTGCAAACGAGCCACAAGTTTTAGGATCATGTATTTAAAGTCATAAAACCTAGACAGTTTATCACAGTCACCATTACATTTATCAGGGTATGAGGTGAGAATTTGCTCTATCTGCTCTGGTTACATAATCCCATCACTGGTGTCAGGGGAGTGTACTTCTGTGATTTACATGTCTGTAAGTTGTGAACTGGAACTGCATAGTGTGAACTGAAAGGAAGATGATCACCCCTAAGGTAATAAGAACACATGGGCCAAGAACATTTCAGACAGCATTTAGAATTTATAGTCTTAGCCAAGGGACTGAACTTTGATATATCACCCCAATGTGTCTCTGTATTGGATATCACCTCAGCAAAAGAATCTTCTATACATGACAACTACATACCACCGGCAGAGGCTAATAAATCTCAGCCTGAGTGTTTCAGAGAACCTATCCAGCACCTTTCCTACAATGCATACTGTAAAGTAAAAATGCAGCGTACCTCAAAATGTTTTGCAGCGTGATTTGAAGGCAGACAGTGTGATGGAGCCCCAAAGTGGAACATCACTAATTGTTACAAGTGAAAAATATAACTAGTTTACACATGCTAATAAATATTACCATCTCTATAGCTCCCCCCATACAAGTTCCGATTTTTCGTGCGATCGATTTTCACTTACAATGTCATGGTCGGTCGGCTGGCACGAAAAATCGGAATTCAAATTATCACAGATCGATCGGGCCGTCACTATTTTATTAACAGCAGATCGACCAAGATTTACGGACAGGTCTGAAGCCTATACATAATTCCGCATCCGATTATTCTCCTGATCAATCACCCAGACCAACCACTCTAGTCGGTTGGGCAAAATTTGTACTAACAATCGGAACGTGTGTGGGGGGCTTATCTTAGGAAAGCTACGCATATTTCTACATACTCCTTAAGGCACACAAAGAAGGGGCACCTCAAGGACCAATTGATAGCAGCAATACCATACACCTATGCTAAGTATCTGACTACCATCCTATCTTCTTTACTTGCCAACACAGAAAATCATATTCCAATATTTTTTATCATCAGGGAACATGAATTAAAGTTAGAAGAGACAATGGTGTCTTATGATGGCATCACCTATTAGGTCACAGAGACTGTAACCTATACACCAGACACCAGACACCAGATAGGACCCTTTAGGTCAAACAGACCTCAAGTGTTAGTAGGACCTTTGGGTTAACACCATCTACTTCAAATTCAAAAATCTTACAGACAGAAACATTGTTGTGGCAGGGTAGTATCTGTAGCTAGAGGCGAAGAAGAAAGTCTTAAATGCTTCTAATGGAATAGCACAAAGTTATTGGTTCAGGTTTGTGTTTGGGGGGGGGGCATGGGCCAAAATTAGTATGTTTAAAATACATGCTTTTAGTTAACACATAAGCTAGTTAGGCAATGTAGTACAAATGGAAAGAGGCAAGGGGAAAGGACAGTGGCTCAGGGGGGAAAGCACTCGCAGTGCCATGCAGCGCTTTTATCCTAGGCTCGAACTATCTGCAAGGAAGCATGTTCTTCCCTCGACTCCTTAGGATTTCTCTGGGTACTCTGTTTTTTTCCCACACTGTAAGAACCTGCTGATGCATGCTGGTTATGCAGCTTCCCCCAAAAAGATGTAAGTTACACATGACTTTGGCTATGACTGTGTTAGTTACATATGCATGGCCCTGGTAGGGACATTAGATTGTGAGCTCCCCTGAGAGACAGTTAGTGATAGGACTATATATACTTTGTGAAGTGCTGTGTTATATGTCAGCGCTATATAAATACACGAAAATAATGTATTGTCATTTTAAGACAGGAAGTGCAGTGACTAATTCTGTCTGGCATGGCATTTGAGGATCCAGGGCATTTATGCCTCTATTTACTCTCCAGCCGTTTCTGCGCCATCCCTCTATGTCGGTGTCCTGCAGGCTTGTCGCTGGACCCACCTCCCTGACATCAAGGATGGCACCATTCACTTGGGAATACCATCATAGGGGGTTTAAACACTACCAATAAAGAAGAAATAAATAAATTAAAAATTCTTACCAACACAATGTGTGTGTTTCAAATTATAATCCCAAAAACCCTAAAATCTATAATTACCCTTATTTACATTTTTTTCTCCATATATACCGAATGAGAAAATTGTATATTTGTCTTGGCTAGTTGTAGAATATTCTGAAAAGATATGCCAAATAACATGTATAAATTACTTTATATATACCTCATCGCAAGTGTAATAAAAATGGTTTATGGAATAAAACCGAATACCAATAAATATATAATACAACTATTGCTCCTATTTTTACACAACAAAAATGAGACATCTGAAAATGTTATATATAGAATAGTTGAAGAAAAAATAAAATTGTGTCTATAATACAGAGCCATAATAAGCCCGGATTTAATTTGATTAGCAGCATCAAATCCACAAGAAACTACATTTTGACCTTAAGCTACTCTATTAGTACAAGAATCCATATTTAGCCTGCAACTAGTTGAAGATTCATTGCATATTCCTGAATCAGCATGTTAGCTCAGATATAAAAAAAAATCACTCCAGTACATAAAAAGTCAGGCTCTTTCCACAGTTCCATTTCCTGGTTTTATGTATCTTTCTGAAAAGCAAGGCTCTAGATTTATACAAAATAATGCTTACCGGTATATTATTTTTGTAACCCCTTTATAAATAAAAAAAAATGAAATATGCATGAAACAAATGAATTACTGCAATCAAAGGGGGCAGATATAAACAGATTTAAAAATTAAGCCAAACATTTTAACTACCGTATTTTTCCAACTATGAAACGCACCTGACCATAAGACGCACCCAGTTTTTAGAGCAGGAAATCAGAAAAAAAAACATTTCACATTAATGTGAAAAAATCTCATGCAGTACCCCTTTTCAGCCACAAAACAATGTCACTAGAGAGTAGTGATGATCACGAATATTCGGATTCCGAATATTAATCGCGAATATCGGCAATTCGGAAATTCGCGAAGATGGTGAATATATTGCCGAATATTCGCAATTCCGGATATTCTGTATTTTTTTTCCATTACACACACCTCTCAATGCAAGTGGACAAATGGTAGGGCTGCAACAAGAGCTTAGCAACACTCCCTGCGACCATCAACAGTTTTTAAATCCAATATTGGGGTGATGCGAATATTCGGAATTTTGCGAAAATCTGCACTTTAGAAAATTCGCGAAAATCACTTAGATGGCGTCCAAAATTCGCAATTTATTTTCAACACGCCCCTCAATGCACGTTAAACATAAATTCGCATAAAACTGCAGATTTTCGCAATAAGAAGAATATTGCCAAATGCAAATATTTTCAGAATGTTTTCCCAAAAATTTGCGGCATGCCGCGAATACGAATGTTGCCTATGCCGCTCATCACTACTAGAGAGCACACTTCAGCGTCTCTTCTTCCTCACACAGAGCACACAGTGGAAAGGGAGGGGGAGCCCCCCCCACGGGGGAATCAGCACTCTGGTCTCCCTGTCCCTTCTCTGCTACGGCTGTGTGAGGAAGCTGCCTGCGAGTGCAGCTTTCCCCACACACTCTGCATTGGCTATATCTGCGGTGCTCAGTTCAGCTCCCCACAGCTCTCCCGGCAGGTGGAGATCACACGGCTGATCTCCTCTCCTATCTGCCGATGGAGATCACACTCCTATCTTCAGGGAGAGCTGTCGGGGAGCCAAGTTGCGATCACCAGGACCAGGACATTCAGACCATAAGACGCAGGCACTTTCTCCCCCCAATTTTTGGGGTGAAAAAGTGCGTCTTATGGTCTGAAAAATATAGTACTTTTTTCTCTTTAAAGCAAAGCAATCAAATAAAATGTGCTATGGCTTACATTCCTATAAACCAGACACTAAACTAAATGTCTTTTATTGTAAATGGAAAGCAACTACTGTATTTTTTGGGCCATGAGACGCACTTTTCCCCCCAAAAGGTGTGCCTGCATGGGTTTATTCAGTCAGTCTCTCGAATGGCTGGCCAGAACATGATGCCCCTCAGTGCCCTGAAAGGCAGGCAAGGAGCCCATCTTGGCAGGAGAGACACACAGTCTGGGAAGTACTTCCCACAGTCTGGGAAGTACATACTTATGTCACTTTCTCTTTCTTTCTGGCAGCTGTAGAGTAGTGTTGAGCTCAAATATTCGATTTGTGAATATTGGATATTCGAGAATGAGCAAATTTCGTGAATATGGCGGCGGATATTTGCAATTTCGAATATTCGTGATATTCTGCATTGGGGTGCTAAGGCCACTGATTGCAAATATATCGTCCCTTCCACAATGTGGCTGGGGCTGTATGATGTGGTGCAGGCCCAGTCCTTCCCTCATGAGCATTCCCTCATGTAAACTGCTGACAGGTGAGGATTATATCTAGGTAATGTATGTGTTTTTTTCAGTTTACAACCACTTTAATTAGGTTATTAGAGTGGGTGAAACTAGGACACATCAACAAGTAGGGATTTTATAGCAGAAAGTACAAAGATGCAATCCAAGTCAGAAATCCAACTGATGGGACCAAGAACAAGTCTGAGCCCATGGTAGGGTATATTTTCAGCAAGATTCTCAGACTGGGTCATATCAAAAGTGTGCCAAGGAAAGAAAGGAAAAATCTGACAACTTTTTGGAAATGGAATGTGTACTTCTGTAGTTCTAGCGATAAACTATTTTCATATATCTGTATACAAGGTTTACCTAAATAAACATTTAAGTGAGTAAACCAGAAAACTAACAGTGATTTAGATGAAAATTAAACAGAAAAAAACCAAGACATTTTACAATTTAATGTTATTACAAATGACCTTTCCATTTCAATCTGCAGCCGCTATGATTTTCTAAAATTGCTAACACCATGTTGTTACACAGAAAACGGATTTTCCTTACTGGCTCACTGCTTTCCTCAAATGCCTGCACAAAGTAGAAATACAATTAGAAACCTCCCTGTTAAAGGAGTTTAATTATTGCTGAGATGTTTTTTTAATATGTCATAGTAAAACAGACACACATGATGCTTCTTCCTAATATACCAATTATATTGCTTAGCTGGTGATAACAAAGAAAGACCCAGGTTACTTGAAAAAGGACAAGGTAATACATTTGTTTGATGAGAAGAAAGAATTAAAGATGATATGCAGGCACATTTCCTTAAATTCTTACACAATACAGAGTAAATATGTAAAAATTTTTTATTATTTATTATTAATAAATCCGAAAACAATTATGGCAAGCAGGTAAGTTAATTTATCTGCAAAACCATTTTAGGTCAGGCACACCACATACTCAATGCTTAGCAATCATATCAACTTGCAGACATTTGCCATGGTTAGTAATTGTCCACAGATGTTTTAAACAGTGCATAAATACTTCTATTGGCCTCTAGATATCATGTGATGCTTCCACTGGAATGCAAACATCAATAGTACTGAAAAGTGTACTTCAGATCATTGACACATATACTGCAACAAAAGCTGTGTACTCCATTAGGTATGTGCTGCTGTTAAACAGGTGTTTAAGCATAATCTTCCTCTTGAACCCAAAATTCTGTGGGCCTTCAGATTATGGTTATGTGTTACTTGTTTGCGAGCCGTTTGGAAAGCAGATCCTGATCCCCTATTGTACCTGGTAAGATGCACCCCCCTATGGGTGGGTTGCATGTGTCTAATATAGCGATAACAAAAGACTTTTCCTCATTGCACTTGGCTGTGGAGGCAGAAGCGAGGACGTTTTCTGAAAGCTGATCCGCCCACAAAAGAATCTTACCTCTAATTCTCACCCTACTCAAGGCTGATGGCTGGTAGCTTCCTGAGTATGTCTGTCCTGGTTGAGTGAAAGAAATCTCCTCAGCTGGGGCAGCACTGTCAAGCTTGAGCTCACATACAAAGCTCTGACTCTACATAGACAGAGATTAGTGCTCTGTCTATGTACAGCACTACACCGTATGGCAGAGTGGGGGACAGGGAAAATGACAGGTGACAACTTCCGGGCCTCCTTCCCTTACTTCCTGCACTCCTGTTGTTTTTTTATATGTATTTTTTCCCCAAATAAGACGCTCTGGTTGACAGTGTTTATTGTCAGTCCAAGCGTCCTATACGGCGGAAAATACGGTATATATATATATATATATATATATATATATATATACACCGTATTTTCCGCCCTATATAGACGGCAATTATGTTTAGATTTAAGATCATATAAAATTAGTATTTGGTATAATAACCACCAGCTTTCACATTGCTGCTGTCTCTGCAAGTAATCAAGCTGCTCAGCTTTGTTTGGTGTTTGGTGACCATCTATCTTCCTCTTTCTGAAATTCTAGGGTTTAAAATTTGGAGATTTGGTTGTCCAAGACAGACTAGATTGGCTGATCAGCCATCCAGTACTTCGTTCTCCTGGCTTGGTGGTATGTTGTGCTTTTGTTTTATATGTCATCTAATGCAAGCACTTGTGATTTTAGTAGCCACTTATAACAAGGGATTTGGCTAAGCTAAACTTATGTAATATTATACATAATGGTATTCCTTAATTACATAAAAACAAAAGTGCAGTCTACATTTTATTAATATCAGTCGGGTCAGAGGGTAGCTGTCATTTGCTATCTGACAGCTGTCTGATGGAAGCAGATTACCTTTAATGTTGACACTCTGACTGTCACATCAATGCCAATGTTTATGTTTTTTCACACAATTTGCTTGTTATTTGATGTTATCTCAAATTGTTTATTGAGAGAACAATCCTGAAGTACATTAAAGTACACATAAGGTTTGTTCTTGGAGTAGTCCCACTGGCTTATTGAAAGAGTAAAGCAGGGTACAGACATGCAGATATGGGCCAGATTGATGGCCGCTTCAAGCGCCGTTCGCACTCACGGCCATCCCAGTTTTCCCAAAACAGGGATATGGGACATGACCGTAAATCACAGTCAATGTCCATTGCTTTGCATGGAAACCGCAAGTCTCCATGCAAAGCATCGGATGACAGCAGAGCTCTCTCCAGCTCTTCCGATATCCGTTATGACTTCATCATGCTGCTGCAGGGAAGATCGAGCCGTGTGTTTTCTGCTTAAGGCTGGGCATACCACCACACAATGTAGTATATTTAAACCTTTCCTTAGCCCAGTGCACATGCATCATAATACGATCCTATACAAATCGATCTAAATATTTAGAATATGTAGAGAACTCAGGTAACTCAACTGAAATTTACCAACATGTCTGATCTCGATCGATTTTATGTTAATTTCCCCAATTTTTTTTAGATCAAATTCGATTTTGATAAAAAAATTAAGGAATCAACTTTTCAAACAATCAAGAATTGTTTCTTGAATGGAAAAATCAAACCAAGTATGTCCAACTTTGCCTATTTTGACCAAGGGCTGCGGGATAAGACAACTTCTTTAATTTAATTTCTCAGAGAAGGAGATACTTTTCTGACTGGCTCCTATGTCTAGCGTTGACCTCATGCTGTACAAAACAGAAAAAGGGTAAGGGGATAAGCACAAATCGAAAGGCATTCTCTCAAATAGCCTTAGATGGGGGTTTTTTTGGAGAGGTTTTTAAGGTACCTGAGCATATTAGCTCCACATCCATCAAAAGATAAATACCATTTATAAAAGACACAATTTTATTTCATTTCATTTCAACACTGTATTTTAAAAGACATATTATCCACGTGTGTAGCCATTAGCACATGGAAGTATACAAGGCAGGTGATCATTATCACCAACAAAGGTTTTGCACAAACGGCTTTTTGTCATCTGTGTCCAAACCAGGGGGGGCACAAAAATAGCATGCGGTTGTAATTTGTACATACAGTTCAGGAGTTCATTTATAGATACAGTCGTATAAACAGTCCTGCCGCGTTTCGTCCTATACAATGAGGACTTCTTCAGAGGAAAAAAGACATTGACAGTATTCTTGCTCATGCTGTACAATGCAGGACCACCTGCACAACACAGGAAGACTATGAGGCCATGCTCACATTACAGATTGTTGTGGAGTATGTGAAGGCAGCCAAAGTTAGATAAACAATTACTAGCTGGCATGTGTAATTAATGTTATCCTGCCTTCACAACTGCCACACAAAAGTCTCATGCACATGGGGCTGCTTATGCATAGCAGAAATCCCATTCATTCCTAATCAGTGATGGCCAAACTGCCCGCAAGGCGGACAGTTCGGCGGCAAACATGGATGTTCGCCCTCCTTCTCGCCGGCGAGCAGTACGGGTGTTTGACCCGCCCCGTTCGCCGGCGAGAAGAAGATCACTATTCTTCCTCCGGCAGGATCAGAACCTGCGAGATCATGCCGGAGGAAGAATCTTTTCACTAGAAGACCGGGCATGAAGCCGGTCTTCTAGTGAAAAAACCGGCTCGGAGCAGGAAGTGATGTCAGTGACGTCACATCCGGCTCCCTTTACCAGGAACTATGCGTTCCAGGATGCGTTCCAGGGACCGGATGTGACGTCAGTGACGGTTTTTCCGATTCAAATTCCCCACCCAGAGGCCACCCGCCCGTTCGCGGACAGTCCAGGCCGATGTTCGGCCATCACTATTCCTAATAAACAAATGTCCTCTATAAGGTCTTTATATGGACAAAAAAAGGTTACCCTCCAACCTATAGGGAAAAAATAGGCAACTGTGAGAATTTAAAGGACAAAAGATGCAATGGTCAAAACAAGGGGGACAATAAAGTGACCTTTCCAATGATCAGGCAAAAAAAAGGCATTTGGTGCAATATTTGGTCAAAAAAATGCAAATATCACCACATTCACATACAAATCACACAATACCTTTAGTGAGAGTTACAAAAAATAGAATTAATTGTTTATACATAATAAATATGAATAACATCAACAACCACATATCATGTTTAAACTCCTCAATTGGTAGAGACAAAAATGAAAAAATGGTTGAACCTGTTAATCCTGAATTACTGTAGCCTTGCTAAGGTTAAATGGAACAAAGAGAGAGGGGCCAAGGGGCCATGTAGCAATGTACATAGTGTTTTACTTTTCGTTGACTACAGTAAAACACTTACATCAGAAATAATGAAACCTGCTTAATGCAAAGGCCCTGTGGTCATGAAATGTCAATAAATGGCTTGCAGAGTCAGGAAGTGTGCAGGTCAGATGAGAAAAGAAGCAACGTCAGTACTAAGCATGTTTCCTGCCCACACTTCACTGCCGATGAATATTACCACTTCGTCATCTAAATTCATTGCTACATGTCTAAAGATGTAAAAATGGCATGAAAAGCTGCTGCCTGGAGTGTACTCTGCCACTCTACCAGCGGTCAATTAGATGCTGGCGGTGTGTGGGGAGAAAAGCGACACGCCAAAGGCTCAGATCGGTAAGGCTCTGTAAGCCTGCAGCTCTGCACAAATGCTACAGGCTCATGGAGAGCCAGCAGTTGAGCCCGATCCTAGCACAGGCGCAGTTTGATTCATGATCAAATTGGGCCCGTACTGGCTTTGGGTGTAACGCCTAGGAGGTTAATTTCCCAAGTAACGTAAGATAAGATGCACCCCTGTGTGCATCATGTATACAGGGGCTGCATTAGTGTTTCTCCCCTCTGCTCTAATCACTTTCTGTTCTCCACCCTCTCTCCTCCTAAGGTTTAAAAGATGGCACTTATATGGAGGAAATGGGGTGAGCATGTAGTAATCATTGCAGAGCGACACTCAGCACATGCAAAAAGCTTGCAGCCAGTGTTTCTTTGCTCTTTCTCTCTGCTCTGATCACTTCCTGCTCTTTTCCTCCCTTCTCTTAAGTGGTGTCTATGGACACTAAGAAGGAGGGAGGGGTAAAACAGGGAGTGATTTCAGCAAAGAAATACTGGATACAGCTTTCAGCAAATCATTTGGGAAAAAATGTGTCGTATACAGCAAAAAAAACAATATTTATATATCCAACAGATATTGAAGCCACATGATCAGTCGACAGACAATATTGTAACACACTAGGCTGCTATGCGTTACTCAAATGAATGAAGCTCTTTAAAAATGTATACATAAATACAAAATGCAAGCAGTTAAAATACCTAAATCTGATCTGGTATAAGTTTCTTTACAGCAGAACAAGAATATGCACAAAGTACAATGAGTCCGCCAGTATATGTTGTGACACAACAGATAGTGATAGCATAGAAAATAATAGAATAGAAGAGTGACAGATTAGAATCTATCATTGTGCTGCTTCTCCTTTCACTTTCCAGTCACTGGGTAATTCAGGACTACTGGGCTCCTAGGAAATGGGCTCTATGATGCTTGCAATCAGAGAGAGAACATAAAGCAGCAGGAAATAAATACTACTGGTAAAATCTATAGATTAAAGCTAAATATTGCAGTAAAACCGGGTTTTATTTTTTTATCGTCTAATAAACTATTCATGTTTATGGATGCAGATCTGCTTTAATAATTAGAGATGACTGCCGCCATTATAAGGAAGAACCTTAGTGTGACAGCAGCTGCTCTGGTAATAATGTAAGCTAAGAATAAAGTAGTTTGTTACAAAGCATGCTCTGCAATTTAATTATTCATAGACAGATACATTAAACCAAACTACTGTATATCACTAATATATCAGAAAATAAAGTTTTATCTAAAAGGGTGCCATTCAAGTACAATGTTATGCTGTACTCCATCTGTGACCATATGTATGCCCCCCGGAGAAAATTACTATCTGCAAGGGTGCATCTGCCCACCATGTGCTCCGTTTTGCCTATTACAGATATGTATGGAATCGGCAGAAATTCTCATGCACATGTTGCATTAAGGCAAAGACAGAACAAATGAGCACTTGAGGTGTATTTAATGATCGAACAGATAAGACGTTTACTTAGGAAAATAAATCAAGCACAAATACAACCAATGATGCTGTTAATTAGGATATTATTGTGAATTTGCAGATAATAATTTGTTCATAAATCAGCAAAGAATATATTTATTTTAGTTAATAGTGTATTGCGGATTTTTGTTCTAAGTAATCACTTCTCAAGAGATTGTATTAATATAAATTAAACTGCTTTACTTAATTTACATATTTGATCTAAGTAGTATTAACCTCCCCTAGCGGTTGAGACAAACCTAGTTAGTTGAGAGTTTGTTTGCAAACCAAACTCTGCCCGAACCGGGATTGTGAAAACGTACCTATACTCCGCGCCATAGACCGCCATCGAGTGGCATAGGTTTCCCAGCCCACATCTTTGATGACGCAGGCAATGTGTAAAGGGGAAGAGAGCGGCAAATTCTAGCAGAGTACTGTGCACTCTGCTGCGATCGCCTGTAATACGCCGTTAAAAACAATATGTAAACTGTTCAGCTTATAAGATCTAATGTAGCTACCGTATATACTCGAGTATAAGTCGACCCGAGTTAAGCCGAGGTACCTAATTTTATCTACAAAAACTGGAAAAACATATTGACTCGTGTATAAGCCGAGGGTGGGAAATGCAGTCAGATAGTGGAGTTTTCTAAATGAGAAAATAAAGAGAAAGCACCATCGCCCCTAGGAATTAATCAAACAGGATAAATCTTAGTCAATCAATGAATTTAAGAGAACACATGATTATTATAATTACAGGATGGGTTGAGCAGGGCAATTCCTATTGTAGGCTATGGAATTGTATCTGTACTAGTAACTGGCCACTAGATGGCAGTGTGGAGTTTATTATTGTTCAACAGCTGATTCTCCGAAGCCGACGCTGACAGGAACTGGCAGGAGAAAGAGAGAGATCGCAGAATCTACCGGGAGCTGCCTGTCTGAAGCATTCAGCATGGCGATTTAGGTGTGGTGAGTGGACCCCCCTCAGCTGACTCGCGTATAGGCCGAGGGGAGCACTTTCTGCCCATTTTTTTTTATATACGGTAACTCATTGACAGAAAGTTTGCTTTACACACAAAATGGTCACTGGTGGCCCAAGGAACTGTCTCTAATGGGGATAATTTGCTCCTTATCTTCCTTCTACTATTGGTATTGGAATGTGCTAGAATTTTAATGTCCGTCTAATAAGACAGCAAATGGTTTTTCTATGTTCTTGCTATTTATTTCTAGTATGTTCATGTTTATGCCAGTAACAGGGAAGGTGCTGATGTGTCACATACAGTAGAAATATGATTGAAAGGAGGGGCTCCTAGGCTTCTGCCATCTCTCAGCTTGTGTGCCAGGGTCCTGTGTGCCAGCCTTACCTTGTTAATTCCCTAGGGCTAGGGGTTGAGAAAGGAGGACCCCCATTCTAATACAGCCTAAGGAATAGGAACTACTCTCCTCTCCCTTTACAACCATCAGCACCTCTTCTACTGGGTTAAAGTCTTAGCTATTCCTGAAATACACTGCCTGTAATGGAAATGGAATGCCTATAGCCAATATCTGTAGAAGCTTGTGCATGGCATGTACTGCTTAAGGAATCTAATCTGTTCTGGGGGGGGGGGGGCACTACACAGCTAGAAGTGTAAAGCACACAAATGTTTTGGGGTGAGACATGCACCGGCAAACAAAACCAGATATAGCTGCAGTATTTTATCATGTAATGTTAATATACTGTCCTTGCATACGATAGTTAGAATTTTGGTGAAACCTAAAACTCATTAAATACAGGGAGTGCAGAATTATTAGGCAAATGAGTATTTTGACCCCATCATCCTCTTTAT
>CM070034.1:58845543-58858385 GCA_036250615.1 Ptychadena robeensis | reverse complement strand
AGAAGGCGATTGCTTCATAGTGATCAGACCAAAAGCGATCGGTTGAATAATTTGTCGTAAAAAAAACACAAATTTTTTGGATACCCTACTATGGTTGCCCACAGGACTTAACGCACAAGGTACCTCACCTGAGAACTGAGACCGTTGAAATCCTCCAAGACCCCCCTCTAGGGAGTGAGTTCAGAAACAGTGACAGATGCAACGTCCAGATTTGTGGCAGGGGTCATACAAAGGAGATAAGTTCAATCAAACACGGTCTAAGTGTAATCACTCATTGCACTTTATTTTAATATTGACTATCATTGTAGAAATCCTTGGTGCGGATTTATTGCGTGAAAAAAAATTTCTTGGGAGTTTTGCCATGGATTCCCCTCTGTCATGTCATTGACCAGGTGTTTGACCCCTTGAAACAACTTTCCCAACACTATTGTGGCCAGAAAGGGTCCCTTTGTTTGTTAAAATTCGCCTCCCATTGAAGTCAATGGCGGGTTCGCCGGACATCAAATTCCGGGTTCGAGCCATCACTACTACAGAAGCAATGTCGGAAGCCAGAGCTCGGCGCCGCAGTGATGAGGAGATCGATCCACAGAGTAGGAGGGGTGAGGGGGGAACTATACAGATATCTCCACACAGGTAACAATTTTTATTTACATGTTACTCCAATAATGCGGGGTTTGTCTTGTGGGTTTAGGTGCGCTTCAAGCTGGCCATAGAATTGGATTCTACTGCAGATCGACTGTCATCACGATCGGCCACCCACCCTTGCCGGCATTACTTTGGATGGACGAACATGTCCGTTATTTCTTAGATTGAATTTTGCTTTTAAGCATTAGATTTGCAAGCAAAATCGGCCGCAAATCTAACCGTCTATGGCCAGCTTTAACGGCTGCAGTAACGCATACAAGCCACCCGGGGGGACCAGATACAATTGTGTTCCATTGACTTATATTGATGACATGGAAGCACTGTATTTTCCGACTGACATTGTAATATCTACTTCCAGGTAAGGAATGTTATGTTTTTTTTAACAGATCTTCCCAATAACAGGGGGTTTGCCAGCGAGGGAGACAAAGTACATCGGGTTAGTTAAGCTGATTTTTATGTCAGAGATGTCAGCTTCCAATGTCAATGTCCAAGCTTGTGAGGGACATGGAGCAGGTGAATATGGTAACAATAGTGAAGCTCACATCTAGACTTTAGTGATCTCTGTTAGGTAAAACATTTATTGTATTGTACAGACCATACACAGCTAAATTAATTTAAAATAAACCTTTATCAACTTTCTCTTAGAAAGTAGCAGTCGGAAAGATGCAGTAAATGCTGGGCTGTTTAATCATGCAAATTTTAAAAGAAAAAAAATTCTTTTAATTTAATATGTTTATTTCTGAACTAATGACAATGAATTAAATTAAAATTATTACATATATTTAATTAATTTATTAAAATAATTATTTAAAAACAAAAGTTAACAAACAGTTAATTAAAATAAAATAACAGTTTTTGAAAAGGTAACCAGATATGATTAGATTAATCATAACAATGTCTGCCTGGGTAACATGAAAACCTAAGGTGACCTGCATATTATCTTTCAGAGGTGACAGACATTTGGCCACCTATTAGGAAGGTATGCCATCTTTTTTGTTCAAAGGCTGAATAAGCCAAATATAAACGTGTACTGTCAATTAAATTGTGAATCTTGAATGAGAGTTCTTTGAATATGCACATGCTACAAATCACAGCCATGAATTTTAAAGGACCTAGAATGCTTGTTACTTGTGTCACTCAATATTAATTCAATAAGAGTATAGAGAGCAGAAAGCGCAATATAAATTTAATAAACCCTCTGGAAAAATGCTCAAACATTATTTGGTTTCAAATCTTTGTAACCATGACAACAGGGACGAATTTTAAACTCAACGGTGTTGATTGAGTTCCATATTGATGTTTCTATATAGTTTACTAATTAAGGGGTCAGATTTGCCAAAGGGTTCAATACTTCCACCTTTTACGTACAGGAGCACTTTGTAAAATTCTCAAGATATGGTTCTTAGTGCTAATAACAGGGCAAGGTTTTATGTTGTGGTTTGTAATAGGCATATTTAGTAAGATAGCATTATGGGAGGACTGAGTGACCTGCTATCTTCTTTTTATCTCTTAGAGATTCCATTAGCGAGAATCCTACAGAAGCTTGTGTCTGCTTTCCATCCCGCAAGGTCAAAAGGGACTACGTGACTTCGGAGAACTCTTAGTTCTATTATTCAGATAGTGCCCAATGCCCCATAACCTTTGTAGCTGTGCTTTTTTATAGAAAGTCTCACTGCAACGTTATATTTAGTATAACGTAGACAAAAGACTTCCTATATAAGAAGGAGATGAGGCATGTAAATAAGTTGTCACAGATCCCTACAGGCCAAGGGGATCTGTGTCTGCTGCTTCTCTCTGTGTCCAGCTTTCCTTCCTAATACCTTTCCTACTTCAGAGGCTTAAGTGTTCAGCAGGAGAGCTCCCTCTGCTGGATACTAGTTGTGTTCTTCACTGTCAGGTGCTCCTCCCTCCTACCCTATTTAAGGAAGTCTCAGGTAACAGAGAGTTGCTTGAACAAAAGGTCTCATGTGTTTACCTTCAGTGTACTTGCTTGGTGACTTCTTGACTTCCCTGTTCCAGACTCTATGCTCGTCCAACAGATTCTCCCTACCTCTTGATCCTCTGCAGTTTGTCCCGGTACCTCATCTGACTTTCCAGATCCACACTTCTACGGACTCCCTTTTTCTCTTTACCCCTGGCACTATGTCTCTTTATGTCATCAGCTGCCAACTTGCAAAGGCGCGTCCAGGAACCGCAACCTGAGGATCGTCAGTGAACATCAGGTGGTGAACATCAGGTGGTGTCACCCTTGCTCTGGTGTCAACTGCCGTCTAAATACTGTCTACTCTCAAAGAGTCAATAATGCTGACCTACCAAGTATATGTTAATAAAGAAGAAAGGGAGCATCCGGGGAGTGGTGAAAGAAGTCACCACCATTGCTGCTCAACTTTGGAAGACAACAATAGATATCAAGAACTACCTATTGATGATCAAGCAAAAACAACTTGCTTTCTGCCCATCACAGGAGACATCGTTGACCCATCTGAAAATGAGTTGGAAAGCTTGAGGTGTTGGGTTTCTTGAAGAGTAAATATAAACTATTTTTTATATAGCTTAGCAAAGATTTTGAACTCCAGTTAAATTGGAATGTCCAGTAGAATTATTGGCATAATAAAAATAACATGTATGGTGCAGTCTTTAGCATTGTAACTATCATTTTTATCTTTCTGCATACCCCACCCACTGTAAAATAGTTTTATTCCCTTGATCCTAGGGTGATCCAGCTAGTGGCAATTTTCATTATTAGACTAAACTGTCCAGCAAAAGTGAAAGCAAGAGGGTGGAGAAAAGCCATTTAACACCGTTAAGGGTGCTTACATTTATCAGCTTTCATACATACTGTTAAAACTACAAAAAGAGCAAATTACTAAAAATGATAACAATTAAGCCTTTTAAGTCACTTATTTAAAGTCCATTTAAATCTTTGTACATTTGCAACTACCCATTGCACATCCTGACAATGCTGCTGTCCAAGGTCACCAACTCTGGTAAAGTGGTTGCATCCACCCTTAGCAACCTAACAGAGCTGAATGTCCCGTACACCACCATGGATAGACAGTGCATGCGAAACCCAAAAGAGCTGAATATACTTAATACAGTAATTAAATATATGCCAGAAATAAATGATGCTAATTTTAGATTATTTGTGTAAGGCATATCATTTTGTTGCAATCTATTTGCAGTGATATCTGTTTACATGTATTCAGTACAGCCATGTGTAACCCTTCTTCCAAATATTGTCTTGATTCCCTGGGTAACTGCAAATGGTGACTGGAGATAACAATCTATTGGGGAATAATAAGGTTCCACACCAGATTATCAGTGAACCCTGATACAAACCTCTGAGGATGTTATTTACTTAATTTTATATTTATTTTAAATGCCAATTATTGTTGATGAATTGTTATCGTGGACTTATAATTATAGACTGGACTACGGGAAAGGGTGCATATCGGCGTTTCACGTTTTACTGCAAGAAAACACATAAAGAAGCACATAATCAATTTGGTCAGCTGATCAGGTTGATACTTCCTGATTCGCTGGTCAGGATCATTTCATCATATCACACTTCTGCTTCATGTGTAGGCTAAGGGTATATTTCTACAGCGCAGCATGGACATGCTGGTGTGATGCCTCCATGTCGCCCAGCCATAGGATTTCCTGCTGCTTGCACAGAGTTAGCGGTGCATTGCCAGCGGTTTAGGGCATGTTTCTCCCACATTGTCAGTAACACACCATATACATCTGAATATAAAAGACATAAAAAAATGTGAAGCAGCTTTTGCACGTCTTGCTGGCACTGCAGGTCACCGTCAATGATGCATGAAGTATCCATTGAATATAAATCAATGAAAGCATCGTTTCTCATTGTCGGCAACCCCTAGCATCACTGCAATGACAATGCAGAACACTGCATTGAAAAAAAGCTGCGCATTTCATTCACCAGAATTAGTGTTGAGCTTGAATATTCGAATTGCGAATATATTCAACACATAATTCACTAATTTCGTGAATATGGCGGTGGATATTTGCAATTTCAAATATTAGCAATATTATGCAATGTGATGCTTATGGCCATGCATTGCAATTATATATTCACAATGCCAAAATAAATACCATATGTGACTATTTATTTTAAAGGTAATCAATTATAATTGAGAATATATATTTTTGCAATGTATGGCCATACACATACAAATTGCAAAATGTCGAATATTAGTAGAATTATTTGCTAAATATCGCAAGTTCAAATATTGCCTATGCCACTCATCAATAACTAGAATAGGAGGTGTTGTGTCTGTGTTTTTGTGCCTCTATGTTGGATGTGCATACAACGCAGGGAAAAAGACACAGTGAACAAAAACATGAACTGACACAGTGAACAAAAACATGAACTGACACAGTGAACAAAATGTGGCAATCAAAGCAGTAATTAACTAATTAATCAGTTGACCACATTGATCTTGTCCTTTTTCATGGAGAATTTTTCCTTTGATTACTTGTTCAATAGAAACAAGAAAGCTGGAGATGTGGCTTTGCCAGGGCTGCTATAAAATGAAAAATGCTACTCATGGGAGGTAAGTGCACAAACCCATGAGAACCAATTAATATTTGGTCTGATCTGTTAAAAGACGATTTTGGTATCTCTGAGTAACTTTTCTAGCAGCAAAAGTCCTGCCTTATTAAACATACCCAAACATTATTTTATTTTTCCCCATGCACTTCATCTTTAGTTATCCACAGGCACATTTTATCCTTCTTTGCCAGCTGGTCCATCATCTATGTCACTTTTTATATTATGTTTCCTGTTGCTTTGAATAATTGGAACCACCTGACCTTCCCTAAAAGGCAGACTACATTTACGTGCAAGGAAGCAAAGTATAGCAAAGTATATGTAAAACCTATTATTCTTAAATAATATAACTACTAAACACAACCAGGGGCTAACTTTGTTGTTTCCCTGGTTATGCTCAAAGGTCTTGCTTAATAATTTTGCTTTTAAAATCAAACAATAAATAATAAGCAGTGTACCAAGTGCATCGTGAAATGGAAAATAATACGCTTTGCATTATGCAGTTCAGAATATCTACATTTACACATCAAATGCAAATTGTTTAAACACGGGAACTGCAGGACACCTTCGAGCTATAATGACCAAATACCCTAATTGTAATGCAAAAGTAGCAACAATAACTGCATAAGGCCTGAATATTTAATCAATGGGGGAAATGTAACATGTACAGACTGACAGCTTATTTATATAGAAGAAGGTATCATAAAGCAAATACACTTGTAAGGATAGTTTACTAAATGTCACCACCACACATGAGGCTTTACAGTGCATCCAGAAAGTATTCACAGCGCATCACTTGTTTCAAATTTTGTTATGTTACAGCCTTATTCGAAAATGGATTAAAGCCTTTTTGACGATAATGCCACAAGCTTGGCACACCTATCCATGGCAGTTTGGACAATTTCTCTACAAAAAAGTATTGTTCTAACACATGTAGTTTTTACATAAATTATGTTAAAAATGTCCTCATGATTTAAACTTAATTTATCCAAAAACTTTACATACTAGGCCAATATTTTCTCCAACATTTTGATGTCATGCCCTTCCTACTTTTCAATTAACTCACAAAGTCAGCAAAAAAAACCCTGACAACTGCCATTTGTACAGTCTCACTCCATTTTTATTTCTTTCGGTACAAATGTTACTATACAGTACAGTGATGATGAACCTATGGCACACGTGCTAGAGGTGGCACTCGGAGCCCTCTCTGTGGGCCTTCGACCTGTCAGCCAGCACAGAGGAGAGAACTGCAGCTGATTGGCTCTCAAAGCTGTCAGTTCTCTTCCCATTTCTTCTGATTGCACACAGTGTCCTATATAATATATCTTATTATCTTATAAGAAATTAGAGTTGTGTGTTTACATGTTTCCTGTGTGTATATGAGTTGTGTGTGTGTAATTCCGGTTATATTGCCGGCACTTTGAGATAAATAAGTTGGTTTGGGTTTCAGTTTGGCCACTCGGTCTCTAAAAGGTTCACCATCACTGGTATGGTCCACAATGTACCAAACTATGACCAAATTACTCATTACCATTCACTAATAATCCACTATTCCTCTGTACAAAGGTATGTGTCATGTCTCTTTGAGGGATGTGGTTCATATATGCCAACAAAGGGCATTAAAGAGACAAGGAAAAACACATTATCCAAGCGAAAATGGTACTTCAGCTATGCTTTAACACTCCCTTCAGCTATACTCTCAACATGTTTGACATGGTTAATAGCAGGAGTACTAGCTGATGTTGAAAGCAGCCTTTAACCTAGTTTGTTCTCGAAATTCAATAGAAATTTTGTGGAATCTTAGTAACTGTGTTGCGTGCACCTCTGTTTGCTCTACTCTCTCTACCCTGTGAAATAGTTTTGCTCCAGATATTTTAACAGATATATGTTACAGCCAACTAACATTGCTGTAAAACCTTTGGAGGAAGAAAACATTTAACACAGTTGGTGTTTGTTACTAAGTTACAACAAGAACATAAAATATATTTCAGAAAGTCACAATCTTTTGATCTTTAGTGTAAATGTTATTGTGTTGTATACCAATGACGAGCAGCAAGCTTTCAATAAAAATAATGCAAACAATAAACATTTTCTGCAATAAGCTCAATTAAAGAACAAAATCCTGAACATTGACTTTTTGTGTTGAGCAGCATGGTGCATACAACATATACTGTTCAGCCATATATTGGAGTGAACTGTCTATCTGATAAATATGGTGAACTTTACATTATATAAGAATCTTTTGTCCTGCTGCTTGTCTGTCAGTTCTTTCTAGACCTGTAGACCCACAAATAATTATCAAGAACATTTTAGGTAGATCTCAGCAGTCACCCCTATCCACCATGGCTCCATACTGGTTTGTGTTGCTGATAAATATATCCTAAAAATATAAAGCGTACATGGACTGAGAACTCGGCACACATTTCTTCAAATATCAGTGGAAGTTAGAAACCTTAAAATAATGTATTAGTTATGATGCACTAAGTGGTGATGAGACATTAAACTTAAGTGATATCTAATAAAGAGGTCAGGTCACACAAGTATAGCGCATGTAGCATTTTAACTCCCCTACATGATTAAACAACCTGTTTTGTACATAATTCATGACTCCATTCATCTCATCTGTTGACTAATGGCATGGGAAAAAGAAGAACACTCTCTTTCAGTACTAGGGTTTTAGGTTTTAGGACATAGAAAAACAAATCAGCAGCTTTTACATTTATTTAAATCGAACCTAAGCACACAACACATTCCAACCTAATGACCTAATTTTAAACCTTTATTGAGGGTGAACTTTTCTTGGCTAATAGCCGTGACAGTAGTTTAATTTGTAAAAGGGTTCCAATAGCCAGACATGTGTTTTTTTTATCAATGTAAGATACAATTAGATAAGGTAGCCATACACGGCCCGATTTTTTGGCCGAACGACTGCTGTGCATGCTCCCACTTATCGGCTGAAAATTGGGTGTGCCCACCTGGTGAGATCAACTAGGAATTTTCTGCATGTCGGATCGCTGCCGGTAAATTCACGGCCGATCCCATTACTTTGAATGGGGACGGCAGGGTGCCCGCCTATCAGCTGAGGGACCGGCTGCAGCAGGGTGACATCATCCCAATCCCTCATGTATCGAAGGAGGAACGCTGCTTGTATAGCTTTAGTATTAGAACTTGTTGCCTGTCTTTTGAAAAGATAACTTCTCTTCTTGTCTGGTGTAAAACATTTTTCAATGTGTCTCTAGAAAGAAAATTGGAGAATAAATAATAGGAAATCTACATGTAGATTTGTATCTTCTATTTTATTAAGGATTTTTTTGTGTTGGATAGAATAGGGTAATGTTAGAACCCAACATTTATAAAGCTATCTATATTTCCTTTGTAAAAAATACATCTTTGTATTTGTTCAAGCTCCAATGAAGCCTTCAGTGCCAATGGATGTTGATACACTTGAGCATGCCTATTGTTGAACACATTCTCTTACACTTTTCACTAGACATCAATTCTAAAATGTTGTAATATTATTTTTAAGTGAACATATGAATACTAATACAAATTTACATTTCAAACCCTGATTTACAAAGTCCCATTAGTGATTGATAGATAACGCACCTAGGGCATACCAGCAGGAAAGGAACACATGCTGTCTGTAGATGACGCAGGGTAAAAGAAAGAATTCTTATGAAACCAATGTGTTTGATCATATGGTCTATAATGTCTTATGACCTGGTATGCACACATAGGCTGACTTCAAACATAAAACAGCCTTGAGGCACCGGCATTTGTTTAAAGAAAATATTAATATTGCATTTGATTTACATATAACTCTCCTTACATATAACTCTGCAACTACCAATAATCCAGATATTGTGTGTTACTGGAGAGGGTCAGTGTCATGCTTTTCAAAGTGTTAAAACAAAATTAAAATATGGAATTTCAACAAAAGCAAAGGTAACAAGAAAAAAGTCTGCCACTTACAAAATTCATAACTATTATTGCAATTCTTAGTGACCTGCACGACATTGTCATCCCTTTGAATGCTTACATACATTATTTAAAGTGGTAACTTCCATTAAAAGGAATTGTTACGGCCAGAATTTCATGAGCACAAAATAACAAGCAGGCATTGTTGGAAATGACTGTAATCATGGAAATGTGGACCTTGTTCCTTTACGGCGAAATAACTTATCAATTTTCTTTCTGTTGAAAATTATTGCATAAAATGTGTTTCAACCCTTTGAATAAAACATTCGACAAGCTATAAAACAAGGGCAGCAATTATAAATCTATCAAAATATGAAACCTTGTTGGAAATACAGCTTTGCTCTGGGATGGTTTATTGTGAGTCTACATGAAAGTTAAGTATACAATAGACATAACTATAGGTTCATTTACATATTTCCTATACTGATAAAGTGATACAATACATGCAAGAGCAACTATTAAAGAAGCTGTGAATTCTGGGAGTTTTCTAGTAAATGAAAAAATGTTGGGTAATAGAGTTCTCAAAGAATTCATAATGTGGTTCCTGTACAAATATAGAGGATAACAAAAAATGAATTATTGCAGAGGCATGCATCATTTACATAGACAGGCACACACACATACATTACATAAACTCTACCTACTTTCTGCAGCTAGTTCCCCCATGGTCTTTTTGCTTGTCCCACCCCCAGCCTTCTGATTGGCTGGCAGTGCTAGGGAAGGGTGGGGGCACTGTCTGCAGTTGGGAGAGGAGAACAGACAGTAAGAAAGTGCTATAGTCCTCGTCTCACCCGTCTCTGACTTTGTGCTGGGCAACATTGTGTGTGTCCAAAGAGAGGACTCAGAGTGGCATAAGAGATGGTCACATTTTTTTCAGTTTCGAGTTGCAAAGCCCCTGAGCATGGTATCATCACCAAAATTGTTGTGTGGTGTAGAGAAGGGTTAGGGATATACTATAAAAAAAAGTTTTTTTCACAAATTAATTTCAAAGTTTAAATTTTGAAAATCGAAATTTTGACTTTGATTTTGAACTTAAGTTATGCAAAAACTATATGTGCTAGAGCAAGATTTTTTTTTTTAAAATGTTCCCACAGGCCTTTCTACATCTCCAGCAATTTTGGTGATGATATGATTTTCAGAAGCTTTGCAATCAGCTCACAAAGTCAGCTAGTCGAAAAACTTGACCATCTCTAGGCACAAGTAGCATAGGTTTGCCACAACTGGAGTAGGCTATCCCTAGGTGCACTCCCCTGCAATACCTCTGCCAGTATGGGAAATGTTTTATCATATTATAAAATTACTGCACCTGATAATATAAGATTTACATGTGTCGTCCCAAATGAATATAGTACTATACTATAGTTTATAGTAATAAAGTGTATATTTTTATAAGTATACTTAACTTTGTGGAGGCACAGAACTTTGAATTCCATTTTCTAGACAATTGGAAGCCATTGTAGAGATTTGCAAAGAGGCACAGGAGTGGAAAGAGATTAGAGGAGTAAATTAGTCTAGCGGCAGCATTCAAGAGATGCAGGAGAGGAGAGAGCTAAGTTAGTGGAAGACCAGATGATGATTGAGGCAAGAAATGATGACAGCATGTACTAGGACTTTGGTATGTACCAGGAGGAAGTAGTTTGGGGATAAAAATGGGCATATTTTGTAGATGTTGTGTAAATGGAGGCAGGATCTAGCACCACCCTGTCAGTTCCATCTTCCCTACCTATGGTATGCTTTGCTCCCAACCTCTTATATTGTAAGCCCGATTGGGCAGGGTCCTCTTCTCGTCCTGTATCATAGTATGTACCTTTGTGTTGTATGTCAAGTCTAACTCAAGGTACAGCCCAGTGTAATATGTCGCTATATAAATAAGAGTTAATAATAATATTGTTCAGTGTGTGGTGAGTGAATTAGAATGCAGAGCCATAGGTGACATCAAAACAACTTGCTTTTTGAGTAGGTACATTTTTGCAGGCAAAACCTTTTGATGACCTCCAATTACAAACACAACTTCACACATACATATAATGGACATGACTGTTGTTAACTGAACTCAGTCTACTCTGTTGCTGATTCTTTATGCTGCGATATCATAGCAAGGTTAATCACACGATTAGAAAAACACACTCAGAGGCACTTTCAGTTACCTTTCAGTGTGTAATTTAGGCAAATTCCTGAGAGACCCTCAATAAAACACACAAGGGTAAACTTTTTATGTATGTAGAACACTGAGCTGAGGTAAGGAAAAGCAAAGTTTATTTCAGGTTTGCTTAAAAATCCCAATAAAAAAGTCATTTTCCGTCATAGTCTGCACAGAATCATTATTGATTGAACAACCCAACTATTATTCCAGTGGATTACCGGGCAGCATTCTATCTATGGATTACATGAATAATAGGCAGACAGGAAAGTGACCTATGAAGGTGCTGTGCGATGTACAAAACCCATTGCTGTATCTTTCAGTCCAGCTAAACAATGATTGATTTTCGAATTCTCCACTTGTGAAGGTAGATATTGTGGTGTTTACAACAACAATGTAACAATGTCTTAGAAAGGAACCATTGTTGATGGTTTTTAGATATACATGTGACATCTTAATGCCTGCAGTCTTATGCTTTCTTGGTAATGTATTCAAAATCGTGTTTCTATGTATAGATTGCAATTATGTATGTACATAAAGCAGCTATTTGTGCTCATTACATATGCATGTTGGGCTTTTTGCTTAGTGCCGTGCAATGCTTTTGCTTTTACTGACCCTCTAACCTGGCTGCAAGGCTACCACAAAGGGTTTAAGTGTACATTTGTAATACAAGCAGCTTCACAATATGACTGGTAGGCAGAGATTTTTTTCCTTTAGGTCATATGAGTCTCAGGAGGAGCTTTTTTTTAAAGATTGACGTATATCTTTACACAAAACATTTTTACAGTGATACGTGCATTTGTTAAAGCGGACCTACCACCAGGAATCTATGTTTTCATGAATGGCACTAGAAGTGAGACTAACCCAAAAAACTCATTATATCACAGCTGAATCTTTGTGGGGAAGTAGTTTTTAGTTTTGGGTTTTATAGTTTTAGCTATTTTTAGGGGGGTAATACTTGTGTGTGCAGGTGGACTATTACTCGTGTCATCATTATTAAGGTGCAATGTTAGATGGCAAAAAACAATTTATAATACCCATATATTCCAAAATTATTTTATTTTTACACCATTGACCGCTCCAATATACTTGAGAGGCAACATTCACAAATAATACCATTCTGACATTCAGAAACAACACACACAAAACGAATCATTGAACCATAAGCCACCTTTCTTTGCAAGGTACACTCATAAAGCCTGCCAATCCAAGTATTCTGTCATGTCGTTTTTGATCTTGTTCTACCATCAACTATTGCGTTGCTCAGCAACCACACAGATTGAAAGCCTCCAACAACGTTCTAAGAGGTGTAACTGGTTTTCCACTGGTTTCCATAATTGTAACTCACACATTTGATGACATTGGACGTCTACAGGAGATTTCATTCACTGGGGTTCAGCTCAGTTGTAACAAGGAAGGCCCTGTCAGTTAGTTTTTTTCATATCTTTTATACCCTTTCGTTGGCCAGCCCCGCTGTGGAGTATTGGAACGCGGTATGGTCCGTTT
>CM070034.1:58813567-58831494 GCA_036250615.1 Ptychadena robeensis | reverse complement strand
AGCACCATCTCATGGCAGGAACACCACCTCAGGGTAGGGGCAGCATCTCAGGGCAGGAGCGCCATCTCATGGCAGGAACACCACCTCAGGGTAGGGGCAGCGTCTCAGGGCAGGGGTACCATCTTAGAACGGGGTCATCATCTCAGGGCAGGGGCACCATATTAGGGTGGGGGCACCATTTTAGGGCTCAGGAGAGGGTGATAGTAGCTGCATCTTGTATTTGGCATGTCATTTCATGACCTGTATGTGATTTGGGAGTGCTGTCTTGTGAGTGCTAGTATGTGAATCAAAGATCATCTAGTGATGGAAATGCAGCACAGAGATCTGATAGAAAGAGAGAGTAGACAGGAAAGTTAATTCTGCATCTTCTGCTTCTTTCAAGTGACATGAGCTGTGAGAGTTTTTTAATTGTGGTGAAAAACAAAATTTGGTCTCCTTCCTGATAGGTAGAAGTGTGCTGTGCATGATCAAAGCCCTGAGCTGGATAAATGGGCATACACATTATTTTGCAGGTTATACAATACAGGGGTGCACATAACCTTTTTAGTGAGCTACTAAGATGAGTACCAGGAGATGGTGTTTGGTATTCACCCCATATATATGGTCTTCCTCACTGTCCTCTGCATCAGCTTCCTGCATTGTTTATTCTGCTGCAGATGGACCTCCCTGTTCCTGATTGATCCTCCAATTAGCTGTCTCCATCCACAATCTCCATCCACAGTCACCAGCTAGCTGGCTTTGGGTCAAATGTAACTCTCACAGTGCAACACTGTTTAAACCCCCAGAGACTAGTAACTAACAGAGACTACCTGCAGTCCATATGGCAACAATTCATAGTATATAACTGTCACACAGTGCTTTTCTCTTTAGATTTTAAAGATTTTACTCTTACATATGCCTACTTTGACTTTCACCCCCAGATCTCCAACACCCTTAGAAGATTACTCTTTTTATATATTTTACTTTCCCAATATCACACCCCAAACTGCAACCTTTCATAGTTATTAATATTTTCCAACTTCAACATCAGTTGTATACATTGAACAATAAAAACTGAAAGAATTTTCGGCAAAGGCAATGTTTAGCTACAAGATGCCCTCAATCTACAGATGACATCACCAGCTTCTTTCTAAAACATCTGGGAGGGCGTGCTACAAACCTCTACCCTCTCCTCTAATGCCCAGATCCAGAATACCTCCAGCACACAGATGTGCGTAGTAACAATAGTGCAGGTACGCATAGCTAGTTTTTGATCATCTTGCATACCTGTGTACCACTTATGTGCTGCCCTGTATATATATATATAGATTTTTTGTATGTGCGCAGTGCACCATAATCCTAAAATAAAATACCTCCTGCTCCCAGGAATCATAAGAGACATTAAATCTTCATCTGCCAGGCTTCCCAGGGTTAATTCAGTGCATTATCGTGAGTGGCCACTAGAGGGGGGGGGGGTAATGGTTTTCGAAAATTGTTAGTGTGTATTCCAATGCAGAGCCGAGAGCTTTATCATCAGCAACAGGGAGAGGGGCTGGGCTGTTTGGGACCTTCTTCATTTACTCATTACATGTATTTTTGTTTTTTTGATGCATTCTGCCCTTTTATCTGCAATTTTAGGGCCATTCATGCAAAGATGAACATCTGGTCCGCTTTGAAACTTATGATAGGTCTTATAGGTCCGCTTTAAAAACTTATATGAGGTTGTGTTACTGGGGGCATTTCATAGAAGGCTTAAGGGCCCCCAGACACGTACCGAGTGGGGGCCAACAGATCAGCACAGATCAGTGATGGAGTGCAGCGTTATGACTTCATCACGCTGCACTCCGTCGCTCACAGCATTGGCGGGCACCCTTTGTGTGGTGGCCCTTAGTTTCAATGGAGACACCGGTCTGTTGAAAACTAATGACATCGGCCAGTCCATGTGGGCACCCCCAATTGGCGGTGACAAAATCGGCCGCCGCTCAGTGCGTGTATGGCCCTTAGTGGCAGGCAGAAAATGTAGAGCCAGGAAAAGAATGTTATCACCTCCAAATTCACAAACAAGGATCTTCATGGAAGACAGGTTGAACACACAAATTTAATTTCATGTACATGTACATGCAAGGACTTTAATGCAGCTGTAGGTCTAGAGGGTTTTATAATAAAAGCTTGTTTGACCACTGTGATCATCGGTCTGAACAAATGATGTTATCTCCCACAATGCAAGCCTATGGTTCAGCACTAGGAAAGGGGAAAGTGCAGAGGTCACCCACAGACTACAGCATTGATATGGAAGAAAGCATAGAGAGAGCTAAATCTCATTACCTGAAATGCTTAGACTGGGACTGGAAAAGGCTTGGAGCATGTAACTCTTGCATTGGATTTGGGAACCCCATGCCATGGCTAATGAATGTTTTACCTGGAGTTCAGTCTTAAAGCTGACCTATCAACTGCTTTTGCACTTGGTGTAATCCTAATTGGGCAAACCCTAATAACTCACCTGCAATGAGTATTTCCCTAATGTGCCCTATCGTCCCTACATCTTTTAATATAGTATCAGCCAGGAAAATACCTGATTATACTGGGTATATAAAAATATATAGTAAACAAATATATGATGCCCCAAGTGGCTACTCACAATATTGAACTTAATTAACCCCCTGAAGCAAAGCAGATCAATATGGAATCTCTTGTATGATTGCAGAGAACATCAGGTACGTATATGTTTTTTGGATAGTGGAGCACTACTCATGATGGCTAAGAGAAGTCAAAGTTTAATTTTATATATATATATATATATGGGCATACACATTATTTTAAGTATACACCAGCGCACTTAATATTATTTGCAGACATAACATACTGTTTCTAGTGTTGATTTCAATATTAAAGGTAGCTCTTGTTGAAAGAAATATATGGTTGGATTTTTAAGCTGGCGGCCACTTAGTCACTGATTTGGAACATATGTTTTATATATAAACCTAAAATCTCATATAAGTGGCAACATATTAATGTCATTTCAAATCATCAATATTGTTTAATCAGTATCTTCTATGAAAATAATACCTAGTGATCCTGCTGTGAAAGTCTTTGTTCTGGCATTCTTTCTTCTTTCTGTATTTATATGAATACTACAAGTGACCATTCCAACACAGGTTACAGAGGAATAGTCCCCCACTGACAATATTGGAAAATGTGTCTGAGAGAAGACCATCGAAGGATAAAAAGAAGGTAAAAAAGTATTATACTTCTTCCACTCTTTGGCATCACCCAATGAAAATAGAATTATTTGATAAACTCTTCTTCTGTTCTGTAAATTGGAAACTGAGCAGGCCAATACCTATACTTTTGAAACTGAAAAGTTATTCCATCCTTGGATGATAAAGGATTTGTAGTTCAACAGGCCAGATCCTCCTCTGTAGTGCATGCAATGGTAAAAACTGGGCTGCAATGGTAAAAATTAGCCAAAAGCAGAATCAGGTATGGTATTGTCATTTATCATCACAAATCTGTTATAATCTGTTCATCATTACTGGGGCCTTCCTAGCTGTACAAACCACCCACTTGCACCTCATGTCATCATTGATGCTGGATTTTGATTGGTGCGTTGACAATGAACCAGAGACAGATGAACCAGACCTTGGCTGAGAGAACCTAGTGGTGTTTTTTAATCGTGGTTATAAATGGTTTCCTATTTGCATGGCAAGGTTTTAACTTGGCTGTAGCAACAAACTTCATTCACACACTATGGTTGTTGGAATGTCCCCGAGCCCAAGCAGTGACTTTAAAAAAAAAATTGACCTATTAATACAGTGCCACCCAGTTACCACTAGCATCTAGTTAAACGGTATGACTATATTTTCTTTTCTTTACATTTTCTCAGATTTAACATTTGTTTTTACAACTTTACACTAATTAGGGAAATCATGGTATTCGATTTTTCCATTTTATTTTACCCAGCATACCAATCTTCTTGGAATTGGTGTTGTACATTATTATTATTATTATTATCATTAAAACGTGCTTAAATTAAATGTACAACACTTAAAGTATATGTCCACTTTAAAGTAAAAGGTTTTAACCTGCATACTTGTTCTAGGTCAGTTATTAAAGTAATTTAATGGAACCCAAAATCCTAGTAGGGAAAGCACTAGTTGTCCTCCCTTGCTGATAACTACTATGTTGGAGCTTTTTAGGCTGAAATTATCAACATGAAAAAGTATAAAAAACTAAACTATATACAGAAAAAACGAAATTGGAAAAATATTAGGCATTTTTTACAGCTTAGTCCAATGCGTTACGCCCTTGACTTTGGCTTCTTCAGGGACATCAATCACAGATGTACAGTGGGCAGTGACTCAATTAAGCATACATAAGGCAAAAGAGACATCTATCCATTGCGGCATTTGGGGCCTGGATTATCAGATGTTGCTGGGGGGCACGATGTTTGATCCTTTCGATGGGGAAGAGATAACACAATCTGTCAAGAGAGGAGTACCCCATGCTACTCAAAGAGGCATAGTTAGTGTTGAGTGCAAATATTTTAATTGCAAATTTTTTATTCAAATATGGGCACTTCGAGAATTCTCAAAGATCTCAAATATAGTGCTATATCTTTGTAATCTTAAATATACATAATTGTGGGTAAAGCAACACAATATTCACATGTACAAGTGACAATATTCACAAACAATTTGCAAAATTACTTCTGTGTTGTTTTATTTGATTCCACTGCAATTTCACATTCTGCCACTAGATGTCCCCATGACAACACACATAAATCTTATAGCAAGTGCCAAAGCTCCCAAACTTTAATGAAAGGAGATCTTGAATTTGGAAAACAAAAAAAATTGGAGAATAATTTTGAGAATAATTGGAGAAATGTTGCAAATTTGAATATTGCTTATGCTGCTCATCACTATTCATAGTGAATTTATAATCTCATAGACATCAGATCTCCTGGGATCTCTGGGTACTACTGGGGGCATCTTTTACAAATTACCCCTGTCTTTTCTCTCTTTTTACTCAAATAGTACTGATGAACTGTCAATTTTTAAATTTACATATCAGATATCTGCCTCTTTAGGTAGCAGGGGGTCTGGTACTTCCTGCCTTTTTGAGTACACCTGGTGTGGCAGATCACTTTTGATTTGAGGATGGTGGTGATAGTTGTAAGGGTTTGTATATTCTACAGTCTAGTTTGTATGATAGCTAGGCATTTGGCATTTTGAAAAGGAGAGGTTGGCGGTGGCAGCAAGGGCATATGTTTTCATCATAAACTCATAAACATGATCAGCAAATGTCATAGAAAACATAGGATGGTATTCTTAGACGATATCCTAGGGATTTAGCACAAAAGTGCACAAAAAAGAAGACTCAGGAAGAAGACCATTACAGATTTTGGTACAAGGAGATGTATTTTGTGATTCTTGCCTAGTGTATCCTTCTTTCTCTAATAGGTGCATGGATGAAGGAAAATGGCTCAGTGTTAATGGTCTGTTAAGAGCTTTTCAGTCTTTTATTATACCCCCTCCTAGGTGTTGTCTCATGCTGTTTTTCTCTACATCATCTTCTCTACATCATCCAATTCAAATCCCATTGCAGTATAGTAGTCAGAACAAAGAATATGTCTGTGTCTGGAGGGTAACAGGCTGAGGCAAATGATCTGTGCCTGTAAAGGAATACCTTAAAAAAGAAATGTCTACATCCACAACATCGACCAGGATGTCATATATCACAGGGGGGTAGTGTAAGGCAAAGATGAACATATATCACAAGGAGTAAGGCAAAGATGAACATATATCACAAGGAGCTGCTGTCTATTATGGTAACTGCCATACTTCATCAATACAAAGATTACGCATGAGTGATCATTGATGTTATATATGCGCAGACTATCTACTATATTTCATGTGATAGAATTTAGCTCAAAATTGGAATATTCAATGCATTGCAATGCACCCCTAATATATGCCCACCCAGTTGTGATGTATAGAATCCCCCTAAACACCATGTTTCATACCTGGAATTCATATATGACATATAACATCTTTCTACATTCCCTGTGGTATAAATCATCTTACAATTCATATTATATGGTATAAATAGTGCCCCTATATAAAATGACACTAGAATGCACAACTAATAACTTTCATTCCCTTTGCTAAAGTTTGCACAAGTATCATATAGATTGTATACTCTCTTTTACATACTACCTTCAGTAGACAAATTATACTTACAGTACCTGAAATCTTCCCCTATGAACTATCCCCAGCACTATGCCATCCCCTTACATCCCTTGTGAAACATGGGGGTCTACCAATCTTCTGTCATGTAGGTACCTATATACATATTATACATATTCAGAAATCTGTCAACCCTCCACCATATTTGGCATGTCCCTACTATATGAATCATATCATACTTAATTTACCCTCTAATTTACAATGTTTTGCCAGTTTAAAATGATGCCCGTGTTACCTTAAATTAATATATTCCTTTTCCACTGCTATTTATTATTTCACCCTTACATACCAAGTCACATAAAGCATCCTTTAATTTGCTCTCATGTTATTATGCATAGAGCCTGCAGTATATAAGGACACCTACTTATACTTGGAATGTATACCTAAACCATTGCCCCCTGTGCTATTGCATTTCCCACCAGCTCTGTGATATAAGGAATTCTATACTTTATACATTCTCTGTTACATACTGCCTCCAGGATATATCAAAGGCTCACGTTATCTAGAAGTCACGCATGATTTTTGTCCAACCTTATGCTATATATTGCAGCCTCCTACACACAGCTTGTAATATAAAGCATCTCTTACTTTACATACCTCTGTTAGAGGTGCCCCCATTACATAAAGACTTATCGTAAAACATGGTACCACCCATGGGTCTGTTACATGGCATGTCTACTCTATTATAAAACATCTTATAATAAAATGTTTCATTGGATATATTTTTTTTATTTCCCCTGAAATATTTATATTAGTATTTGATAAAAGTATGTATATACCTTTAATATTAATGTCCCCAGTATCTTAAATGTTTGCCATATGTCATGCCATTAACCCTCTCTGTAATCAATAAGGTCCCCAGAATTAAGGAATGGCTTGCCAAACCTGGTGCCACTATACCTCTCTGTTTTGTGTCAAATACCTACATCTCCTGTAATATAAATACATGTTTTATGTAATAATTAATGTAATAATCTACATACCCTCTATTTTTTAATAAGCTATAAACCCTCTATAATTATGCCCTTTGTATCTAGCAATGGTTTGCTATACACGGTGCCTTATCCCTCTTAATTATATGTCATTTCCCTACATCTCCTCTAGTATGAAATAACTAATATAATGTTGTATTTACCCTCTATCATAAACTATTCTATATAATGAATATTACTTATGCCCTCTGTATTTGGCAATGGCTTTTCATACCTGGAGTCACTATCCCTTTTTTGTTATATGCCATGCCCCTACATCTCCTTTAGCATAAAACATGTTTTCTCAAATAATTGATGTAATATTGTATATACCCTCTATTATATATATTATATATATATATGTATATGTATGTATTTAGCAATGGCTTTTCATACCCGGTGTCACTATACCTTTTGCTATACTGGAATATCGCTTAGTGAATTGATCACTATATTAAAAGATATTTCTAACTTTACTTTACTGTAGTACATGTATACATAAACAATGGGAATGAACAAGTGGTTTGCCACGAGTATAAATGGCTTTACAGTAAGATAAGTTGAAGATGTAATGCTGAGAAGAGTGCACATGGAGAGTGGGGGGATGAGCTAGCAGCTCTCACATCTACAGGGATGCCAGGATGCCTTCTCTGACACTGGCTGCTGTCACAGGACAGAAGCAGCAGCAACTTGAGAAGGAATGGCTTTTGTACTGGGCATACCACCTTGCGCTGGAAGATTCAAGGCAACCCTTGGCTATAAGGGACAGGACAAGGCTACATGTCCTCTAATCCTTCACATGGAAACCAGACTGACTTCTGATTGGGTGGGTGCTACTTTTTGGTAGAAATAGCAGACATGCAAGACTCAGACAGCCATAGATCCTGGGGAAGTTGCTGTGCTTCCAGCAGGCTGATATCCTTGAGCATCCCCATATGCTCAGCACAGCCTTCCTGATCATACACTTTATATAGTGTATGCAGATTCCTCTGGCAGCAGATTGCCTAGATGTACAGCAGTGGCAGGTGCTGGCTTGGACAGACTGGACCAGTGATCATTGACTTCCAGGTACTGTAAACCCTGCTCTGTGTATCTGTGGATGGCATCCTTCTGTGGCCAGAGCTGCACTGGCACTGCCTGGGAGCTAAGAAAGATGTTAGCAGACAGACCAGAAGGCAGGTACTATTGTAAAAGGGATCCACAGAGTGAACTACTAATTAGACCTTCTACAAAAGGAGAGCAGCCCCCTCTTCTCATGCTCACCTTCCCTTCACCATTCTCTTAATCAGTGATTCTCATCCTCTCCTTCCCCCATATCCAGTTCATGTACATATGTCTGCCAACAACAGGATCTGCAGATGGGGAAACCGTAGGCTCCTTGCTGATGCATCTATCTCAGCAACAGTGCTTGATGATTTTCTGATGGGATATGATGTGTCAAATCACAAAACATGTTCAGCTCCTTGTACTCCTTGATCTCCCATTTCCCTGCGCTGGATGCATCAAGTGCACGTCATGTTTCGACATTATTAACAGTGACATGCACTATATACCCGCTAAACATTTCTATCAAACTTAAGTCATCAAATAATAACACGTTGATCTTGTGAAGCCAGCTGTCCAGCTGTTAAATTATGCAACCAAACCTGCACTGGTAAGGGTTATTAATAGGTCCTTGCCACATACAGCATTGTTATGAAACATGCATCTATTATGTATGTAGCAGAGTTCGAGAAAATTAAGTGAGACCGCCTGATACTCCATCTGCCATCTAAAGGTTAGAGGCATAGATTTACTCATCACCGGTGCTCTTAGAACAAGTTATTTAGTGAGCCTCTAAACAACGACTTTCTTCAAGCAAGATCAGCAGGGTTGGTGTGATGTCTCAAGGGAATAAATTGCAATTTTAGATGTATTTTTATCAAGATGACATATGTCTAATTGCTGCTATGAAAAGCATAATGATCTATTTTGTACCTTTGTAACACATGGCTGAAAAAAGAACTAAATCAGAAAACCTGAGAAAGATGCAACACAACCATCCAGCCATTTTGTTATGGTGAAGCACTAATTCTGCTGTACAAAGCCCTGAGGAAGGGGCCTTCAGTCCCGATATAAGCTAGCTATTCTCTTGTATTTGCATTTGTATTTACTCAATAATAAAGCCTTGGACTGCACTCTATAAGCACAGTGGACTGACACTTTTGATTCCTGTATGTTTTTTATAATAAATATTTATAATAAAAATATAATAATATTTATAATAAAAAGAATCCAAGTGTCATAGGACTAAATGCAACCTTTCCTCAAGTATTTTGAATGTTTTTATTGTATAGTCGGTAATATAGAGTTCTAGTCCTACTGGGATTTGACCACATCACCCAGATTTGAAAATCATTTGCTCTATTATAGAAAGTATAGTGAGCAAGCATGCTTGCAAATGTTTTTTGTATAGTATGTAGGTATAGTTGTGTGAGAAGGGAGGCTATAAAACATGCTGCTAGCATTGTTGGAGGATGCCGTGCAATCACCTGGAGCAAGTAATCCACCCCGAGTGCGGGGTTACCATTTCTTGCAGTGAACATTTACCCAGAGCCATACTTAAGAAAACCACAGAGAAAGTTAAATTCTACTGTTCTCACTTTTAAACCAAAAGCCAACATAAAAGACATTTGCCATGCCATCATTTAGAATCCACATTCCAATGACCCTAAATAAAAGTTTCAAAGCTCATGGGTTGTTATGAGCAAAATATTGCATCTATCCAGGGCTTTTTTTCTCAGAGAAAAGGTGGTGGAACTCACCCCATCCCCTGGCCACGCCCCTACCCACCCCTAGGACCGCCCCCTAAAACCGCCCCTTTATGCCTGGTGTCCGCTCCATAAATATGGGGGTACGGGGGCACGTGCGCCAGCCAGCACAGGCAGAAAGATCTCTCCAGCATGGATGGGGGAGGAGACGCCCCGTCATAGGGCCACCGCCCATAAACAATGGGAAGGCGCCGCCCCTCCCTTGCTGCACATGACAAGGGAGGGGAAGAGGGGAGGCACAAAATCGCCCATCCGTGTCGCGCCCGTAACCCGCGCTAAATGGCCAACACTCCCCCCCACTAAACAACACACGGGGCCCCACAACGCACTGCAGCCCCAAAGCTCGGTCGGCCAGAGAATGGACATGTCCGTAAATCTCCAGCCGATGCTGTGAGCGATGGAGAGCAGCGTGATGACGTCATCACGCTGCTCTGCACATCTCATCTGTCAGTCCCCACTCGATACGTGTGTGAGGGCCTCTAACCATTGCCAAATTCTTACATTGCAGATTTGCCTGTTGCCTCACCAATTCATTACATTTTGTTGACCTACGGAAGAGTTCAAACTCTTGTATAACCATTCCAACTACATTAATGAGTCATCCCTTGTACATTGTTGGATCTCCTTCACTTTTTTTGTTGGCTTAGTTCACCTCTGATTTCATATCCTCCTGCTAGCCATGTTTAGGCATTTGAAGGACCACAACCTGGTGTCAGGCAGGAACCCAACATTCTCACCATTAGAGGCTATATAGAGACCTGGATGATACTCATTCTTTGTAAGTAAGAGACCTGGATGATACTCATACTTTGAGCAAATTTAACAATAACCATGCTGGATTTTTTGCAAAGTCCACATATAAGCTGACTGACAGAAAGTACTTAGAAAAAACATAGATTTCTTACTGATTCTAAACTTTGGATGCTATTGAAAAATACACAATGTAAGCTAAAAAATGTGCATTCACTGCATGGTAAGCACCAAGGATTTCTACAGGAGTTTAATGGAGACAGGGTGGTACAAAGTAGATTGTGATTATTTGTCACTGCCCTTTGCAGTAAGGACTTTAAAGGTCCATAAAGTATTTTATTGCATTTTTATTCACCTGCATTCCGCTAATCGTCTTAATTTCTTTCACTGGGTTATGAAGTGTTAATCAGAACCAATGCAATTTGTTGACATGCATTGAACATATACCATACATCTGTACATTAAGTAGCTGGGAATAATTGTTAATACCTGGTGACACATGTACATACAAGTGCAATTAGTCACAAGAAGCCTTGTCTCTTCCTATTATACATGTAATGGGAACGTTAAATGAATCACATTCAGTTTGCTAAAGCACAACCTGCCATAAGCAATTCCATAAGTAATATAATTGTTTTCACCCTTTTAAACTCTTTGTTTTATCTCAGAGCTGCTCATCTTTATGAGCCTATTTGCGGTCATATCCGGTCCACTAGAATCCCCTTCAGCGACAAAATTGTTCCATGTTTGTCCGACAGGGTGACAACACAAAGTGGAAATGCTTTGAGGATTTTTACAGAATGACCGCCCGGGATTTTGCAGGGATTTTAAACTTTCTAATATTGCAGCATAAATACAGTGTATTGTAGTAATAGGATAACAAGTCCGGTGTTCCAAGTGGATCCACCTTAAAGAAAACCTATATTAAAGACAAAAGTTAGGATTCCATTCTTAGATGTAGATCTATGCCTGGCAGCCTTTGTAATACTTTCTGAGCAACTGCCTCTGTACAAAGGGATGTCAGCAGTGGCAACCTACATAATTCGTTTAAAATAAAAATAAGCTGTGGAAAAGAAGTATTATCTGTGGGTAGTACAGACCTTTTAAGCAAGAAGCATATATATGTGAAATAACTGTATATATTGTGTCCATTTCCTAAATATGCACATTTAAAGCGGATGTACACTCAATATGTAAAAATGACATATGTCAAATTAAAGTTTGACTTACCTCTGAGCTGGTATGATGATGGCTTATGGCTCCACAATCCTAAAATAATATACTTTCCTGCTGTTCTGTAGAATCCTATGGGTGATTCCATCTTTATTCTCCAGGCTTCCAAGGGTTAACTCCGGGTGCAATATCGTGGGTGGCCACTGGGGCGTTCAATGGTTTCTTATGGGAATTTTCCTCAATGCACTTTCAATGAAGTGCTAAGATGACACAATCACACAGCAAACACTTCTTTCTTGTGACGTATCGCCGTGGCAATAAGTAAGCAGGGTCAGGAAGTGAGGGAGTGCTGCGGGGATCTTCTTAAATCACTCATTACATGTGAGTTTTTTTTAAATACATTCCTCCTTATTATCAGGACTTCTAGTGCCATTCATGTGTAGATTATTTTCTGGTGGTAGGTCCGCTTTAAGTTTATACCTCCTTTTTAAAGAAAAGAAAAATAGGCCAGGAAGTCCTGTTCTCTAAACATATTTCCTCCAGACTATTAATCCCGATGTGCTCCAGCAGTCAATAAATGCTAATACATTCTAATGACTCTCACGAGGAAATATGTCATTACTCACACAACCTACATCATTTCGTCTTTAAAATTCATATAAGATATGTCGCTTTGTTTTTCTACTTTTTTTTCCCCTCTTGCATATATTGCGGCATTTTATGCATCCTCTGTGATAATAATGGATAGTAAAATGTTTCATTGCGGAGCCAGTTTCCGATATACATTGTAATTAAGGAAGCAGATCATTTGTATAAAGATCAATACCATGCAATTTATTCAGGACCTTGGGAAACAAGGGGTCATTAATTTTTGTTCTTTCCTGTAAAATGGATAATTCAGGCTGGAGCGAAACAAAATGTTTTCATCACTGGAACCACTAATGTTTAACTCTGCCGTGTTTATAGGTGAATTTTACAGTATTATATTAGATTTTAATGTATGTATGTAATAACTGTTAAGTACACAGTGTTCTACAAGACAATTATTAGGGGTTGTGTTTTAGATTGTCTTATGTTCCCCTTATTCATATGTTGTAATTAATAAAAACGGATTTATAATTATGAACTTAATGCAAATATCCATCAATCTTCTGAGCGCCATCTAGTGGGAAGCAGGGTACTGCATGTCTCAGCTATCTATCCAACTGTGTTGGAATAAGGCCAGCAACTGAGAATCAGTGGGGTTCCTTGATCTACATGCTTCAGAGAAAAATGAAAAGTGTGAGTGACAGCTTGTAAGCTCCTGGAAAGAACACTGAAATACACAGCAGTTTATTTGTGAGCTTTGCAAGATATATAGAAATAGTAAACAGATAATCCTGCATCTACAAATACAAAGTACTACATAAGGAGTTGTATAGGCTCATTATGAAATTTTAATGTAAATAAAATAGGTAACTTTAAGAAAATAACAAGAATTCAAGGTTTCCTGTAACAAAAAGGTGTTGTAGAAAATTTGGAATGGATACCTTCGCATCTCCTGCTGCAATGTGATGAATATATTGAGTGAGCACATGATGAGTTTCAGTGAGTGATTGACCGTTATGTGTTATCTTGTCAGTGATGACTGGTAAGGTCCTTGCTTGTGAACTGTCAGTCTCGCAGGGTATATATTTATGCTGCTTTAAACTGGATACTTGAAAGCTACATCAATAGAGAAGCTATAAATGACTTATGCTCACATATATACCGTAAATGTATATATATATTCTGAAAACAGATAGCGTGTAGAATTAGATGACAGTTGGATATATTCACAAATACATAATTCCAAAAAATGCCCAAAAACATGGTACATGGTCTGCATTAAGGAAATAGATACCAAATAAATTAAATATCCAGATTCTATGCACCCACAAAACAGCAAAAAACTGAACCATTCATAAAAGTGTAGACGTAACCATTAAACACTTTACACCACACCAGCTTCCTGTTAACCTAACAATGGCCCTGGAATTATAACCTTCACTTCTAATATATATGGAGATAGCTTTTATTTGTTACCTGATCAGCATTTGTGTAAGGATGTGCATCCTAGGAATGCAAATCTGCATGCATGAAGGTAGGGGATACTTTTATTTATTTCTGGGAGATTTTTAAACAACTAACATTTAAATAAATATATATATGTATATTTTTTTTTGTAAGTTAATATATGTTTGTTTGTTTTTTTAATACGATTGTGCTGACCAGATCATCTCCACATTAAATCTAGAAGATGGTAGATTAGTCTGGCTGGCTCCTAGCTGATGTTAAAAGCATTCCAGGGAATTTTTCCCTTGCCAATTTGAATCTATAATACGTGGTAGGGAAGTAAAGTTCCTCTAAAGAGACTGGGAGATTTACGGAAAGGACAGACTACATCCTTGGGGAGTACAGTTGTTTTTTTAAGAGATATAACATTGTGCAACGTATGCGTATTAGTGGGGGGGGGGGGGTTTGCCCTAAAGTGGACTTTAAAAAGGAAATAGTATTTAGGTGGAGATTAAATATGTGACAAAGATGGAAATATTTGCCTCTGCTGCTAAACTTCATGGGTCCATCCTAACTTATATAAAGAAATCTGGTAATGGCGACATAATAGCTAATGGTATATTTTGGGACCATTGAATACAATTGAGCATATTTAATGCCACTTCCTCTGTGAGTATTGCCGCATACCATGTCTATATATTTTTTTTTCCTCGGCGAGTGCAAGCACCCAAATGAAAACTCATGTGCAACTAGTGCAAACTAAAAAGTGAGTGCACAAAAAGTGCAGCCAACAGCTGGATCTACCGCCCGCACTGCCCCGTACCACAGGCCATGCTAGATCAAAGAACGTCTGAGTTACCCCAGAGCGTCTCTATCACCGGAAAAGGAATCCCAAAGCCCTCCCCAGGGAACTGATAAGAACAGATACTACACTTGATCTTAGCCAAAAGGACATGTCTTTATTTTTATGACCACAGTCATTCTGAAGGACGGTCTTGACCACACATGACAATGTGTGCACATAACAATGAAATAACTGTACATGCGGCCCTTTGGGTGTTCTTCAGCACCCAGTGTGTGTTCCTCACCACCGCAAGGTGACAGTTTGAAGTTCCACAAAGCTGAAGAAAAAATTGTCTCACCTTCCAAATACAAATCAGATCATGTTGGGTAATAACACTTCCACATTTTTTTGGATCTGTCCCTTCCTTGGAGTCACCAGGTTGGGTTGTTCTCTTTGCCCTGGGCCCTGGAGCCCTTTCCGGACTGCCCTGCCGATGTCTGGACTCTGGAGATGCTAATTTGCTTGATGTTAACCCTCCTCTGACCCATTTACATTGCAAGTTTATAGACAGGAGTAACTTTGTTGAGTTGCAAATTTATAATAGAGATGATTGGTGTAAATATACCCAGAGTTTATGGAATTATTGTTTACATAAATTCTTTGCATGTCTTTGTGAGGTATAGTAGCTGAGGCTCCCCAAGTTCCTGAGGAAGCCACTGGTGGCAGGCGAAACGCGTTGAACCATTTGTTTGGAGCAACAGGGTGTCAGGGATCGGGGGAATGATGTAGGACCCAGCACTTCAACGTTTCAAGCAGTGAGTGGTTTTATTTACAAGACAGTCCATATCAAACAAAAGAATGCAAAAATTAGGTAGCTTACTTCAGCCTTGGATCCTCAGCAGTGAAAAACCAACCACACTTCCAGCAGTCCCAGTCTCTCTCTATCCCAGCATCCCCT
The DNA here is from genome assembly GCA_036250615.1 of Ptychadena robeensis. NCBI lineage: Eukaryota > Metazoa > Chordata > Amphibia > Anura > Ptychadenidae > Ptychadena > Ptychadena robeensis. The sequence continues at coordinate 58,815,790 of CM070034.1, read as the reverse complement.
TCTCTGGGATCTCTCTTTCTGATGAGACCAGCTGAGCCTCAGGCCTTAACCCCTAACTAACCAGTGACAGGAGCTCACCCTGTCACAAGGGACATACTGTTCCAGGAGATGTTCCCCAATGTACCCTAGGACCTACCAAGGACTATGGATCACCACAGACAATACGTGGGGATCTGTTTTCCTTATGTTGCCCCCAAAAATTTTCTATGAACTTGAAGGACTCTTTTTATATAATTTGAACAAATTATTGTTTTGTTATACTTCCAGTCTAGCGTTTATCTTGCAGCTTAAATGTCCCAGGAGACTGGCCATGCCCCATCTGAGCCTGCCCCCATGGCTCAGATAATTTCTATGCCGTAGATAAGACTGTCCTGTTCTGCCAAAAACTAAAAGTTGTGGAATGAGGTAGTAGGTTGTTAACTGTTTAGGCTACTGACTTATAGATAGTAATGGGCAGCATAGGCAATATTCATATCTTCAAAATAATGGCAAATTTTTGCCTAATGTTTGCCACAAATTCGGAAATTCTAGAATTCAGGATCTTCAGCCATTATTACCTTCATTGCGAAAAAGGGTTTTGCTATAAAAAGTGTTGATATTAGCATACTGATATAAAATATCTTGAATATTCGCAGTTACGAAGATATAGCACTATATTCAAGATCTTTGCAAATTGACAGAGTGCTGATATTTGAAATTCGCAATTTGAATATTCGTGATCAACACTACTTATTCAGTGTAGCCCTGAAATCTTGCTAAACTTTCACAGATCTAACAAATATGGGAGTGTGAAAAGCAGAGATATGATAAACAGAATTACTGTATATTATCTGCAAATAATGGACTTCAATGCTGTCAAAAATGAAAGATTAAATTTCCAACTTGAGAGGATGTAAATGAGATGGTCGCAGTAAGAGAGATTTAAAAGCTTTATGAAGGTGCAGAGAAAGAAACATTGCTTACCTGTAACCACCTCTGCCCATACAAATCGCTTATATATATAAGCTGTAGATAAGGTCCTAAGCCCTTCTGATTTGATCTCTGGAACAAATTGTGGTCTATGTGTATTTATTGAGCTAGGAATTGATTGAAGCAAATGACGTATAACTTAGAAAGAATTTAAGGTTGCAAGTTGGATCATAGAAATAGGCCTGTAATTTTCCACATATTCCATAGTCACTTGTGGGATGCCCCTATATAATGTGTTAAAATACTGGACCATATGGGGAGAAAAGCAAACTACCTATAGTAGAAAACTGAAAAAACGTCTGATTAAGGTTGGCTAATAACTGATAGAACTAATGTGTATGTATCATAATTCAGAAAATAATTATGAAAATAGGACGACTAAGGAATCTGACTGTTTGAGGAGTTTTCAAATGTATATGCATTGTCTAAAGGAGCATTGAACTCAAGATATTGTGTATCTTTAGGGCCCCGCTTTGCTGATATGTATTCTGGTAATACTGTGCAAATCATTCCTTCTGCCTAGTTGTTTTAAATCTGCAGAGACACAGCTTTCAGGCAGGATAAGGACACACGAATCTCTGCTTTGAATACATCATGAAAAATACACATGGAAATCCCAGGAAGCACATAATCCAAATAAAGCAGCATTTATATGGCATTGACCACAAGGCTTATTCAAACAGTCATTTATGTAGCTGACCCTCATCATGGTTCTTCTATTCTGAATTTGCAAACTAATGAATATAAGGTACTTTGTCAACAGCTAGCTGTGAGTGTCTTACACCTGCTTAAATGCAATTATTTGCTAAAACACGGCAGGGCGCAAGAGAGATACAATATTTAAACTACTATTCATAAAGCATTTATTTCACTGGAGATTCACAGACTTGATACTTTATATAATACAATAAATTATTATATTTAGATAGATGTTACTGTGTGCTGTGCAGTGCATGCTTTGCCTATGTCCATATTTATTTCTGTTAAACTATTGCTGAGAAGCCAAAAAATGTTCTTTTTTTATTTTGTACACATTATTTGTGGTGGCTACTGCGACTTTAAAGCATTATTATTGCAGACGACCTCAGGCCAGTATGTCATTTTTACCATCAATCAACAGAAGCATCAAGTACTTGCAAATGATTGCAATTAGGAAAGGCAAACTTTGTGTCAAATATTGGAAATGTTAAATTACAACTGTTTAAACAAGTGGTGAACTCTAACAATTCCTTTACAATAGTAGCCCCAGTTTGA
>CM070034.1:58793577-58804388 GCA_036250615.1 Ptychadena robeensis | reverse complement strand
GCCACATTGCTTAGCATACGGGAGGGCAGGAACTGAGGCTGCTGTGTGTTGTTGGTGTCCTTTATGTATTGTGTTATTAATAGTGTATCTTTATGTAATATCCATTGCTTTGTCATCTCTATATTATTGTTTCTTACTCCGGGAGTATGTGAAGGACTGGATTGTCATATAGAATACACAAAGTAACAGGGTTATACAACAAAGACAATAGCTTAGGAATATAACAGAAGGACGGAACATAAAGATGCCATAAATCCTCAAGTTCTGAGGAGCATAGAACCCCCTTCTTCAACTGGCAACCAAAAAGCTGGTTGCATAGTTATATTACAATTTATAAATAAATATGGATTCCATCTTCTATTTACCTCCTTGTAGGTCTAAATTAGATATAGGCTATGCTCCACTAGTTGCGCCCTAATTCCCCGGCCGTGATCAGGGGTGCAATCGGGAGCGGCTGTGGCGCGACTCGCGTTGTGTTTTTGATAGTGGCTTGCAGCCACGGCCGGCTGATCGCCCCTGACCACGGCCATTGACATGAATGGCCGTGGCTAAAAAACGCATCTCAATAATTGAGACGTGTTTTTTAACCACGGCCAATTAATCGCACCGCGTGCGGCCGCACATGTGGGAATACCTTACAGTATTGCTATTTGGGTTTAACAGGTAATGATGGCAGGTGACAAATGCCACTTACAAAGAAAAGCTATAATTTAAATAGCGGTTTTAGTACTTGGCTCATCCCTCTGATATGCAGGATACACATCAATGATCTCTGATTCTCCGAACATGCACCACTTACCTCTGATCCTCAAAACATGCGCCACTGACATCTGATCTCCCAAACATGCACCACTGACCTCTGATTCTCCAAACATGAATCTCTGATCTTCTTAATATGCACCACCTCTGACCTCTGATCCTTTGAACATGCACCACTGACCAATGATCCTCCAAACATGCACCACTGACCTCTCATCCCCCAAACATGCACCACTGACCTCTCATGCCCCAAACATGCACCACTGACCTCTGATCCCCCAAAAATGCAACACTGACCTTTAATCCTCTGAAAATGCACCACTGACCAATGATCCTTTGCATGAGTATCCTTGATCTTCTGATCCTTGGTATTTGCATAACGGACTTCAAATATGTACAACTGACCTCTGATCCTCCTAACACGCACCACTGACTTCTGATCCTCTGGATATGCATCACAGACCACAAATTCTCTAAATGTGTTCCATTGACCTTTGATTTTGTATATTTGTACCACTGACCTATGATCCTCTAAATATGTATATTTGACTTCTGATTCTTCGAGTTTGCATCACTGACCTTTGATTCTTTGGATGTTCATCATTCACCTCTGATGCTCTGGTTGTTCATCATTGATCTATGATCCTCAGAATGCCAATATCTGACCCAAAGCGTTGCTGACCTCTAATCCTTTGAATGTACATCACTGACCTCTTATGCTCTGTGTGATCATCACCAACCTTTTATTCATGAATCATTGAAGTTGACCTATTAGGTATCTATTTGCATGATCATTTTCTCCTAACTTAGTAAATCAAACAGACCTCTGCTGACCTCAAGAAAAGCATTTTTATAGCTTGCCCTATTGGATATTTTTTGGAATTTTTACCTCATTCTAAAAATACAAAAAATGCACACTGCAAAGGTGGATAAGCCATTAGTATTTAACCTGAATGACTTGTGATCAGACAAGAGAACCAGTTCAAGTGTTTGACCTTGTGGGACAGTCCTGTGAATATTACCAATATGTTTCTTCTTAAGGAGAGAAGGAGATATTTAGTACCATTCTCATAAGATCCCCGCATACCTAAATGAGTGATATAATGATAAAGGTTCTTGGCCATTCTAATCACAGCTGTCTTAAAAAGTGAAGCATGATGGATATCTAGAGGATATGTGCAGATTACCTTGGCCCACCTTGGTCTTGAAAAACAGCACAACAATTTTTTTATTCATTGTTATTAAACCCTCTCTGGGGCTTCATTTGCAAGCAAAAGCAGTTGTAGTGTTTTTAATGAATGCATGATAAATCTGACCTCAGTGTATGGAAACTAGCTACCAGGAAACCTCCAAGATACCAGGCTTCACTTGGTAAAATACATCTGTGTTATTTAGAAGGTGAAAATCTCAAAAGTAAAAACATCAGGGAGTTTGGATCTCCAAGCACAGATAAGAAAACAGCTTTTGCTTCCAAATGAAACTCTGCTAATTAGAAATGTGAAGACCATAGTTTGCACAAGTTAGAACTCATGTAAAATCAGACTAATTCGAAGCTTACATAGGATTAATCCACATGAGTGGACCAGCTGGCAATATTTTTTTTACATTTAAGCAACCAATCCAATCATTTCTCCAGTCGGCAGTTGGTTGATTTGAAGCCACGCGTATGTTTAATTAAGTAATTTTGCTTCTTATTTACCAATACATCAAGTCTATCTCAATCTGATCCATCTCTTACAATCAATTGTCTGCTACTATTCAGTTTAGTTTTCAATACATTTTTATTTGTTTTTTTAATTTATCCAAAGTAAGTAGCAATAAATGTGTTGAAATTGGGGAAATATTAGAAAATAGGTATATGTGCAAGAATAAAACATAAACAAACAATGGTGAGGCAAAGAGTGACCAACTCATAACTGGCAAATAATGGTGGATGGCAGGGTGGATCCAGGGCTCCTAGACTTTATTAAAGTTCTTATGGGTATCAGACAATATGCTAGATAGTTTGATTGAGCCTACTTACAACCTGAGAAAAGAGTGTGAACTGTTTTTTCCAGTAAAACAAAAATGATTCAGCAAAAGGCCAATTGGATGGAGTGGCCTGCCTCAGGGTATTTTAAGGTGGCAGAAAATAAATTACATATTAAAAGGGTCCATGTGCAATGGGCCATTGAAAAAGGTCATAAGAGTTCAATGTTGAACCATGTATACGTATTATAAATCATAAAATTGGGAGGGGATACTCCACAGGTAATCCCTCTTAGATGGATTACCTCGACGGATTTCAGCCTTAGGCTTTGTTTTCATTGCGTTGGGACCCCTCCGCTAAGCGTGTACGCTTAGCGGGAGGTTCCAACGTAACAGATAGACTAATCTGCTCGGTGGAGGGTCTGTCTTCATTAGGCTGAGCCGATCCGCCGGTGTAAGGCTGAACATAGTCGAGAACGTTCAGCCTTTACACCGGCGGATGTGTAAACAGACCAACCACCGGCAGGCAATCTCTGTGGGATACGTCGGGACCCCTGCTAAGCGTATACGCTTAGCATAGGGGTCCCGACGTATAATGGAAACAAGCCCTAAGGGTTGATCTCAGGAGGGAACAGTTCCCAAATTAGGTGCCATATATGGATTGGATGGTCTTCGAAGCGCATTAGGGATCTATACAGAAACAAACAGCACAGGTCACAATCAGTGATGAGCGGCCTCTGCAATATTCAAGATATTATACTAATATTTGAAATTCACACATCACAATTACCTTAAAAATAAATGGTGATATGTGGTATTTATTTTCGCATTGCCACTATATAATCACAATGCATGGCCATAAGCTTCCCAATGCATAATATCGCGAATATTCAAAATTGCGAATATCCCCCACCATATTAGTGAAATTTTTTAATTCTTGAATAGCCAATATTCGTCAAATATATACACAATCCGAATATACGAGCTAAACACTAGTCACAATACCCACATTTGAAGTGGTGCCCCATGGTTGTATCATATTTAGGTAAATCCATAGGGATCACACCGTAACAATACATATATATACATATCAGGGTGTCACTAATCAGTGTCAATGCAGTGTGCATGAGACATACTCACAAAGGACCCTTTGGGGATGTGTAGCATTCACCTAGAGAGACCCATTATGTAGTATATTCTTCTCTGCCCTAAGTTATTAGATGTGCAATGTTTTTTCCAGTAGTTTGCAATGGGCTGTTTAGCAGTCAATAACACATAAAGTGCCAGTTTGTGTTGGGATTTGGTAAGGGTCAGATGATTTAAATGCAGGTATGCAAACCAAAGGTTTCTAGATAGGTGGCAATTAAACAGGTAATAACTAACTTGAACACACTGGACCAAAATCTGGAAAGCACAGTGCAGGTCCACCATGTATGAAAGACATCACCGATGGAGCAGCAGCCATAGAAGCACAAGCCAGCATGGCCAGGGTATAGGTAAACTATGTGGGCCAAGACCAGATACCATCTAGTTAAGGCTTTGAAGGCCGACTCTAAGCTATAGAAATACCAGATCTGTTCCCATTCCTCTTTGGATATTGTACTTTGTAAGTCACTTTCCCATTTTTGGACATATAAATATGAGGAAGGGGCTGAAAGTTTGTTAAGGTGGGAATATATTATTGAGACAAGGTTGTAGAGGGATATAGGGAGGGTTTAAACACCAGGGAGGAGATCCAGTTGCGAAAATGAAAACATCTTAAACATCTAGGTGGTAGATTTTTTCCCTGAGATCATGCCAGGTGAGAAATGTGAGCCCTTGGTATAGGTGAAGGGTACAGTGCAATAATTTAGAAAACCACCCATGGAATAAAGCTGATGAGTTATTACACGAGTAGAAAGAGGGTTGCCTAACAGAGGTAAGAACAGGTCCCGCAGAGAATTTAAGCAAACCCCAAGACTTCAGAGTCTGTTGAGTAAAAAGTAAATTGAGAGAGGCCTGGCGGTGTTAAGTATCACAAGGAGAGTCTTAACTTTCACTGGAGCAAAAGCAGTGATTCCAGGGTCACCCATAAGGGGGCTTGATTGGACAAAAATAAATTGGCCCAATGGGGAAATCGGGCAAATCTATCTGAAAGAATCGTGGACACATAAATCTTACTTCCTCTTGTGGATGTGCATGGTGAGTCAATTAACTCTTAAGCAGGGTACAGACGGATCGATATTTGAGCCGTCCGATGTTTCCTGCAGCAGCGTGATGACGTCATCAGCGGAGCAGGGGAGACAGCCCTTTACATGGAGACCCGCGGTTTCCATGTAAAGTAACGGACATCTGCCGTATATAACGGTCATGTCCAATATGGCTGTTTTCAAGCTGGATTGATTGGTCCCGCTCGAAAACAGGGATGGCCGTATATTATATGGGCCAGATAGAAGGCCATGAATGCACGGTGCTCGAAACGGCCATCGATCTGGCCCATACCTTCATGTCTGTACCCTGCTTTAAGGTCTCCATACACCTTTAGATTTCTATGTGTTCAATCGCAGAGGACCCAATACTACATAGTTGTTGGTAAAGGTTATCTGAAAGAGGGATCTAAAGGTGTATGGCCAGTTTTAGGCTCCCCATGCACATTTCTATACAATCAACTTTTGTTCTATCAAAACCATGTAATATGAGGACCTTTCTAAACCTTTCAATCACTATGTATTCTATCATGGAGGACCCAGAACTACAAAGTTGTTGCCAGATCTGAAGGGAATTGTATAGAGTGATCTAAAGGTGTATGGGGGGCTTTTGACCACATAAAGGTCATGACATGATTTTGAAAGGACATTTCAAAATGGACATCTTTACACATGTATCGAGTGGGGACCGACAGATGAGCTGTGCAGAGCAGCTGCTCACCATTGCTCACAGCATCCTTTGTGTGCCAGCCGTTAGTTTGGACGGGGACGTCGGTTCCCATTAAAACTAATTGCAACGGCCAGAGATTTATGGACATGTCCATTCTCTGGCCAACCGAGCTTTAGAGCGACAGTGATTTGTCGCCCCATGTGGGCACCTGCGATCGGCAGACAATTTTGCCGCCAACCGACGGCCGCCGCTCGTTGCGTGTGGGGACCCTAACAATGGGACATGAATAGGTAAGGCTCGGAATAGGTAGAGTAGTTTGGGGTTATTCTCTTCAGTTTTACATCTGGAACTGAAGTTTAGAACGATTTAAGAATCATTTTTTGACAAAGCAAACAGTTAACATGTGCAAAAATGGTACACATGAACACAGACGCACAAATATGTTGTTTTTTTTACCATGCTTTTTGATTTCTTTGTTATAACACCACATAACGGCTGTGCATTCTTAATGAGCAAGAGTTCTCAAACAGTTTTCTTAGTGTGAATGCTATTAATAGATAAACATTAGAATAAAAACTATTGTATGTGTACCTTAAAGGGTTTAAGGCTGATAAGGACTATTTAATGCCACAGAACTCTACTGGTAATGTAAGAACCTTCAAGGCCTCAAACTTCATTAGGCCACTGGATTTTAGTTGCACAACTCTCAGGCACGTATGCTTTTTGTAAGATAATTTATGTGTTTAATTAGCCTATTGATTTTTTTAACAGCCAAACTAATTCAGATTTTCAGCTATTTACTACAAGTAACTTTTTTCTGCTGTTTTGGGCATCAACATGGGGATTGTTCTATAAATATTTTTGTGTTTAGGCCAGTATATGTGTGTTTTGCATTCCCTTTTAATCTTGGAAAAGTTGGATTTGCTTCTCATTCTTGCAGGCAGGGATTGGTATAAGGTTTGAAATCCATTCCAAGCGGAATTACTATTGTATGCATGCTGCCAAGGATACTGTCTTCGTATATTTCTTAAAGACTTCAATGAAAAGATGCCTTCACGTTTTCAAAGCCTGGGGCCACAGATTCCTGATGGATTCTTTATTAAAATAAACTCAGCACAGTCACACAACACAATGCAGGTTGTGGTGTGGAATAACTTGTTTATGGGTAGGGAAGAATGCTGACAGGTTATTGATAGCTGTTTTCCCCCCCCTAAAACGCATAGCTGCAAAGGTTTAAATTTATAAAAAGTCATTAGTCATAGCTAAGCCATACACACATCAACTTTTGCTTGATAGATCTCAGATTCAATGGACTTGTGCAATAAAAATTTGAATAACATTGATAGATGGTAACAGCACACAGCGTGATCAATTCAAAACTGATTAATTTTGCCCCTTCCTGTCCCCTGAGACCACCAAAGTCCTGTAACACACTCCCATCATTTCTCGTCTGGACTACTGTAACATCATCCTCTCTGGTCTTCCACTAACTAGACAGTCACCTCTTCAGTCCATCATGAATGGTGCTGCTAGACTCATTTACTCCTCTAACCGATCCTCATCTGCCACTCCTCTCTGCAAACCTCTACACTGGCTTCCAATTTTCCAGAGAATCAAATTAAAAGTTTTGTGCCTTGCTTTTAAATCACTTCACACCTCCTGTCCCACTTACATCTCTAACCTTATACATAATCACCCCCTCCGCTCCTCAAGTGACCTATTAATGACATCCCTGCTCATAACATCATCACATGCGTGGCTTCAAGACTTTTCTAGGGCCACCCCAACCCTCTGAAACGCTCTCCCTCGCCCCATTAGACTTGATCCTACCTTCTGCACTTTTAAAAAAATTCCTGAAAACCCCCCTGTTCAGTCTACTCTATCTTCTTATTCCTAACATCACCGCCCTGCCAGTCCCATCCCCCCCCCACCTATTGTATGCTTTGTTCCCCAACCTATTAGATTGTAAGCCCGATCAGGCAGGGCCCTCTACTCCTCCTGTGTCATAACCTGTTCCCGTGTGTTATCTTGTGATAATAATAATAATTTCTTTCCAAAGACCTGTCTACATAGCACGATCAAATACAAAATCTATCGAAATAACTAACAAGCCTGTCAAATACTTAAACGATCCACTGAAATTAACTGCTGCTACTGCTTGATCAAATTTATGTTATCGACTTAAACGATAGAATGGAAAAATCAAACCATGTATGGCCACATTTAGACTAATGTTGTGGTGTCTTTAGAAAGAGCCCAAACAAAATAATCAGTTAATTGATCCATACTACCAAATTACTTCAGAAATTATAGGCTAAAAAAATTACAATGGTAATAAAAAAAACTTCATATCTGATGGCTTCTACATAGTTACTAGCAACCTGCATTCTTAATCGCCTAAAGGCCCCATACAACTACCAATCTTACCATAACATTTCTGTAAAATCAACCTTTCTTCTACCAAAACCATGTAATATGAGGACCTTTTTAAACCTTCCAATCACTATGTATTCTATCAGAGAGGATCCGGCACTACATAGTTGTTGGTAGATCTAATGGAAATTGTATGGAGTGATCTAAAGGTGTATGGGGTGCTCAACCCATTTCATTGTCATTTATTTACATCTCAAAGGCTCAATGGCTCAATAGATCTGTTACCATTGTTTTGTTGTGTTTTCTCTAAGCATGCTGGTAAACCTTTTGAAGATTTCTTGAAAGCGTTTACATTTCACGTTTATCTTGCCGGAAGAAAACAGCAATACAATTAAACCTACGCTCAAATTTTTTTTTTTGCGCCCATGTTATAGTCACCTGTACCGCGCCTCAAACTTTAATCCGTACATTTATTCAACTAATTATTAGTCTGTTTTGTTTTGTTTAGCTTTAGGATTTAGAACACAAAAAATAACTTTATGTTGCCAAGAGGACTAAGCTACAGAATTGCTACATTTTCTGGCTTTGCATCACTGGGGGATTTTGATCTGTTGTTTTAAAAGCGAACGAAGAATGTTGTAATTTGCACAGATCCGCTGGAGCACTAAGATTTCCCACTGTGCGCTAGCTATTTATTATGAATTTACAGAGGTCAAGTGAAGAAATTGCAAAATTGGCATAGATCACCACAGATTTGTTAAGTAGAATAGGTGTGCTTCAGCTTAAAATGTTTTTTTTTTTGTAAACGCAAAGTACCAGGAGTTGTGTTGCGTTTCTGAGAAAACAATGATAATGAAAGAATTGACTGTTTCATGGCTGCTTCTTTCATGCTGGGCTTCAGAATGATGACTGTACTTTCCATGCATACTTAAAAAGGGTTTGATCACACATCAGAAAGTAAAATGCACATAGAGACATAGAGGTATTTATGTATTCATTAAATTTTTTAACTCGTTATGGTAATAACTCTCCAGAATTTACGGTAAATGTATTCTATGCATAGTACACCAAGCCAGTATTGTTAGACTCTATTAGTTTCTAAAAGACATGTATTATGCATTTATGATAATATACATTTTTATTTTACTGTGTTTATATTCACTTCATTACAAACACTCCTTAATGAAAGAACTCCATTTTATTACACACACCCTAATGATATAAAAATCAATCATTCATAAAGACTCTCAACCATTTGCATGTCCCCCGTTGTGGAAGTAATGTATAGTAATATTTTTTACATGTTTCCAATAATGAATTTACATACAAATAGTATGTTAACCTGCTGTTTATTTATATTTTAATATGTAATGCTGACTTCATCTCATCTTTATATATGATATTCATATTGCAGATGACCCTTGTGATCTCATGATACTACGGCATTTTAATAGGACACATTGATAGCAATATTCCAACAGTGTTTGCTGGTAACATCTGTCATTATGACGTATGCCTGTAGGGGATATTGTTGTGAATTTTTATGCAGATATGTTTTTATTAAAATAAAAACCTTTTAAATATGATGTATTTATGTGCACTAATATACTTGCAACACTATACAATGGACTGGTTAAGCATATAGAAAGTTTGGGGACAACACCAATAATGTTTAATTCTATATGCATTAACCTCTTTGGCAGTTCGCTCATGGCGCGCTTTAAAAAAAAAAATTGTGTCAGATTGCCATAAAATCAGTTGTGATCTTCTGCACACCTTTGGGCCCTAAACACATCCCTGGTGTCACTGTTGACGCTGGAGGTCAATAACACCGCCTACCCCCCTGCCCCTCTGGCATCATATATGAGGTCAACGGGGTGGACAGGTCAGTATTTCCACTGTAAGCTCAAGGTGAGTTTTGTTAGCAAACAAACTCACCCCGAGTTAACTCGGGCTAAAAGCCCAGGAGGTTAAGCAAACCTTACATATTTTCATGTGAGTTATTACACCTGTAAATATTTTTGGGGCATTGTCTTGCTAAAAAGCTTAACGGGTTGCATATTTTAGACTAGTATGCCCAGCAATCTATCAACAAATAAATAAATAAGATGCACTTCCCGCCTCAAATTGGGGTAGAAAATGTCTGTACCTTATTGTTGGAAGGCGTGACCGCTTGCAGCTGCAGGTGGGAAGATGTGACTGCTTGAAGCCCCACTAATATAAACAAAGAAGTAGCAGAGCCAGATAAAAGCAGGTGGCTCTACCATCTGGCTCTGCCTGTGTATGAGAGAGCTGGACTCACGCTGCCAGATCTAACTTACACAGTTCCGAGCACTGTGTAACCAGTCTGGCGGCTCTTCCATCTGCGCTGTATGTGAAATGCCGGTCGAGGCTCCTTAACTCCCCCTCTGCCACTCTGTCAGAGCATTGAGCTCTGTCCACAGAGTGGGAGAAAGCTTATGTATTTTTGTGGCCAACGGACGCTCCGCTGTATAGGTTGCTTCCTATACAACATTTAATGGTCTGAAAAATACAGTATGCTTCGATGACCCAACAACAGAAATGTACTGTATTGCAGCTTACCAGTCCTTAGATTTATTTATAACTTTTATTGTTTATATTTATTTTCACATGGCGATTCAGCCTGAAGCACATGTACTGTTTTAGGGCTTGTGTCCACTGGACCATGGATTGTGGGTAGATTGAGAATGTTTTAGGTTCCATTATCTAAGCATTGGATAAATTGCGCCCTATAAATAGTGATGGCTCGAACCCGGAATTTAATGTTCGCGAATGGCGAACGCGAACTCCCATAAAAGTTTGCGAACCCGGCGAACACGTGAACCCGCCATTGA
>CM070034.1:58729592-58742310 GCA_036250615.1 Ptychadena robeensis | reverse complement strand
CATTTGCCTAATAATTCTGCACTCTCTGTACATACATCATATATTATATGTGTTATTGCCTTTTCTTACCTCTGAGCCATATTTCAAATAAACTACATCAACCTTTATATGCAGTGGGAAAGTGAATCCACAGTAAGGTAGACGGTTTCCTCTACTTTACAGACTCTATTCCCATTTTATCATTATGTTATCATTACCTGTAGCCTTCTTGTCTTTTAGTCTTTTTTCTATTACTGTACTGCTAAAACCTAGGTTTCTGTTGAATTTTTAAGGTAATCTTAAAGGTTAACATAAAAATGCAACAGAAACCTAGGTTTTAGATGTACACAAGAACTGGTGGCAACTATCCCATTTACTTTGTTGAATATCATGGATACTTTTTTGTTTTTTGTTTTTCTGCGTTGATGTTGCACTGTTGTTTTCTTTATCAACAACATGATTAGGTCCTACATTCTAATTATATTTATTGACATTACTATAGACATACTTGTAATTACACCTGGAATGACTTTTTTATCTTCCCTTGTTCCTCCCCGTTCTCCTGATATTATCAGGTCCATGCGCTGCCACAGTTCATTCATTGTAACTTGATCCACTAACAAATACTAATACTGCTCACCTTGATATGGTGAGTGGATATATGTCTTTATTTACCTGGATTATATGGATATGTTGATTATGATATATTGTGACTTTTTGACCACCATCTATCTACACTTTATATAGAGAATTCAATTTTGCACAAGAAAAACCCCTTAAAGAAGTGGTTATCCGCAAAACGTGTCAGGATGATGCAAATTATTCATATATCGTTGTGTGATCTTAAAATTTATGTGTTAACTGATATTTGTATATATGCATGTTTTTATATTTTCATCTGTAACTTATATCTGTATGTACATAAATCTAAATGTTTTTGTGACCTTTTGCCGTTAAAGTCCCCTCTCTATGGAAAACACTGCTTTTCCTTTTTCTTGTATATTTAACACATAAAACTATCTAGTCCAAATGTTGTGAATTTCATCTCTAGGCTCAAGTTTAAAGCAAATTTAATAACTGTACATTTTGAAAGCATAAAATTCAGCTTGTACCTAACTATAAATGGTATACTCCAGTCCCCTTATCTAACAAAGAATGTATTGTAGTAATAGCTAATAGCTTTAAAACAAACAAAGATGATCTGCTTTTGGTAATAAGCATATATCAACTATTAAAAGGGAAAACAGAGACATGGACAAATATATGGAAAATACTAATACAAGAATAATTTTCAAGCAAAATATACATAAATGTTAATTTAGTTGAGTGCAAAGGAAGAAAATAACAAAAATATTCTAAGCACAGATCAAGTGTATTTGAAACACCTGGTTGCCAAAAGAATGTGCATATTGGAAACTCAAATCCATGAATTTTATCACCAGTTTATCATGTTGATATATGGAATCTTGGCCAGGAAAATATAATTACTACCTGCAGGTAACTCTAAAATTATATTAATGAAGTTAATGGCTAGTATTTCATTTTCTTTTATATATCTACAAAAATTACCCAGCTAAATGCTTGAAAATGTTCCTTTCTTGTATAACACTATATGTCATAATAAAAATTATATATATAATACATACAATACAATACAAGTATTATAGTACATAGTCTGGACTCTGGTAACATATACAGATGGCAAGCATGAAGCATGCCAATGTGTTTGTGTATCATATAGTACATGCTATTTAAGGAAATGACAGAACAATGTCACAGGGCAGATAGAAGGTGTGACAGACCAGTTGTTGTATCCAGGTGATGTATCCTGGAAGAAGTCCAGGAAAGTGTCGCACAGCAATAATAGGTTGTTGTACAGTTTTTTATTAGTTTTTGTTTCTGGGTCCTGGACTCTGGAATGGGTTTGAGGGAACTGGGTGGGTATTACCATTCCATTCCAGGTACATACACCAGAATTTACACCTGATTGAAGTCAGCAAGAAAGCTGGGTTTGTTTCCACAAAAGGAGCACTTAGTCAGGGCTCCCTGATGAGGTTGGAGGCACAAAGCTGCTGGAGCAGCAGGTACAGAGGGCACACAGCGAGTGTGTGGCCCAGGTCTGTAACTATTAGGAGTCAGGCACGAAAGGCTCAAGGGAAGAGCCTTTGCTGACTGTGTGCAAGCCAGGAGGCTTGGCATTTTTCATTGAGTTTTGCTTTTGTTTCTATAAACCCTTGCAAGGGTAATTCAGTTAGGACAGTGTGCTGTTGGGACAATATGGGCAGAAGCCCTGAAAAGATACTAAGCATGTGGAATTTTTTGAGTGCATTCCTTTGAGCCTGAACCCCCACAGAGGATTTTACATTGGCATTGGTAGCAAAGGAGCATAAAACAAATGGAAGTGAACAGTGTGAGCATGTGAATAATGCAGTAAATGTCTCTTCTCTCTCCAAACGTAGAGTTATATAAATAAATACTTCAAGTTGCCTTGTTTAAAAAGGTCAGTTGCAAAAACTAATGGTGAGAAAAATTCTATTAAGCAGAGAAACAACATGGAAGAAGAGAAGAGGTAAGAAGAGTAAGTATTTTGCTTATGACGCCAGGGTTTACCAAGATGTAGATCAGAAGAAGAATGGGTAGCATGGATTTGTATGTGTATGTAGCTAAAACGACTAAGAGAAGATAACCCAGACTAGTTGTGTCCATTTCTGCATGAAAGTATTAGATCCAGTTGTCCTAAATGGCATATATTTGGTTTGTCTTCCAGAACACTAGTTAATTTCTCATTAATCATAATTAGTGCTTTTTCTTTGCAATTTAAAGAGTTAATCTTACCATGCAAGAGTGTTCACAGATTTGTTAAAGAGAAAGGGCATACAGGTCTGCATCAGAAAGTAGAAACAAAACAGGAGCACTACATATGGAGCATGTTACCTGTACAGACGTAGCTCCTGAAATAAAGAGCTGAGTCTGAGAAATTCATGTGAGTAATTCAGTAATGCACCATGTACCAGTGCTACTTCTGAGTTACATTTATGGAGTATTTGGCTAGATCCTACCACCACTTCATTTTTGAGTTAGTGATTGAGCATAAAAATGAAAGTTATTTCTGACCTGTTGATGAATAATAATATAGGGACTCCAAGGGTGTTAAAAACAATGAATCTGAAGATTTAGGAATGGTATAGATTTTGGAAGCTTCTTACGATCACATGCATATTTCCATTGGATAATGAATTTATGGGTGAAGACGTGCTGTACTTATAAAAGTCACTGTACACCCACCATTTCAAACAGTTCTGGTTCATCATTAGTGATGATGATCATCATCATTATCGAATCTCGGCAATTCTGAAATTGCGAAGATGGTGATATATGCCGAATATGCGCAATTCCGGATATTCAGTATTTTTTCCATTACAACACCTCCAATGCAAGGGACAAATGGGGAAGGCTGCGAACAAGAGCGCCACTCCCTGCGACCATCACAGTTTTAATACAATTTGGGATGGATGGCGAATATTTGGAATATGCGAAAAACGGCCCTTTAGAACATTGCGTCCAAATTCGCAATTTTCTTTTTTCCAACACGCCCCTCACGCAAGTTAAAAGTACTATTGCCGGGAAGTCTAGGGATAGTCAGCGTCTAGAGGGCACTTGGATTTTAAACTCTCTAGGATTTCTCACTCCGACGAGCCCGAGTATGTGTGGACGAGGGGGAGTAAGAGGGGTAACGGCTCTCGGTGGCTTGACTTGCCCGCTACGAGTCGGTCGCGAGTTAAGCGGTGTACGGGGGGGGGTGACGCTCCTTCCTTTTTGGAGGGTCCGCCAGAATGGCATGCACGTGGCGAGAATGCGAATATTTTCCGATGTTTTTCCGAATGTTTTCCCAAAAATTCTCGCATGCCGCGAATACGAATGTTGCCTCTGCCGCTCATGCACTATTCATCAATGTCCAGGATTAAAGGACCGCTGGGGTAGAAGAGAGAGTCAGGGTGTGTGAGTTAAAATAAGGTGTGTTTGAAAGTGTTAAGCTTGTCCCAAGCTTTTGTTAGGTACAGTGGTGTGTCATAGGGTATTAGGGAGCAAGGGTATCTTTGGTTTGGTTTGGTTGGTTTTAGGATGACTTATACTTATTAAGCGTACTGTGGACACATGTCAATTAGGTTTGGAAGGTATAGGATGACCATTGAAAGGAATTGTTTTCTAATAAATTGTCCTATTAAGTACTTGATGTTGAATGTCAGAGAATTTTTTCCCATACATTGTGAGTCTAGAAATACGAGAAAATCAGATAGAGAAAGAGAATAAAGGGGGGGGGGGGGGGGGGGGGTTTAGGTTGGTGTGATTGACAGCAGGATTGATGGATGAAGTAATTTTTTAAACTCAATATAGAAAAATGTTAGGTCAATAGTTGGATTGCATGTACAGGGAATTTGTGGGACTTATCAAATGGTTTTGGATGTGTTGCCCCAAGCCCGTCTATGTAGTACCAACGCCCACCTCTGTAGTCAAAGCCCACTTGACTAGTTATGGCCCGAACTGGTTCGCGGAGAGCTATTCGCGGCTAACATCGTAACATGTTCCGTTCGCCCCATGTTCTCGAACATATTGCGAGTTCGGTTCGCGCCCCCTATCTTTTAACATTGCAGCAACTTTGAACCCCTGTGAGTCACAGTGAGCAGACATAATCCAGGGACCAATGAGCACCCGGAAGGAAAATGCCCGGCACCAAGAAAGGGGGGAGTGCACAGAAACCCTCACACCAACCCTAGGGTAGTCAGTCTCAGATAATAGGACGAGCGCATTACACTGGGTCTGTCGAGGTGAAAGAGGGAAGGATAGTTAGGTGGAAGTGGAGGGAAAGCTGCTGCTATGCGCTGCTAGGGTAGATAGGCTACTCAGCGCATATAGTCCTAGCGGCATGTGATCGCTTCTGATGGTGTATCGGTTACGAGTCTCACTGAATATCCCATACACCATCCATCCAGGGTAATATCCATCCCCCCAGTGTCCCTCCACCCTGATCATCACCACCAGGGTCCTCCACACTGTCATCTCCCCAGTATCCGCCATACTGACCATCACCACCAGTGTCCTCCACCTGACCATCACCACCAGTGTCCTCCACTATCTGACCATCCACCACCAGTCGGTCTTCACACTGTACATCTCCACCAGTGGCCTCCACACTGACCATTAACCACCAGTGTCCGCCCTACTGACCATCTCCCCATGTCCTCCACACTGTCCATCTCAACCGTGTGTCCTCCTCCAATTAAAATTCAAGCCCTTTAAGCTGTAGGCAACATGGGAAAGCAATCTTCACAGGTGTTTCAGGTGGGAATGCACACAGCCATTTACCAACCATGTTTGTGTAGTGCCTCCAGCTCCCCCTCTTTATGTTCAACCCATTGACTATCGTTGTAGAAATCCTCGTGTCGGATTTATTGCGTGAAAAAAAAAATCTTGGGAGTTTTGCCATGGATTCCCCTCTGTCATGTCATTGTCCGGTGTTGTCCCCTTGAATACTTTTCCAACACTATTGTGGCCAGAAAGGGTCCCCTTTGTTTTTTAATGTCGCCTGCCCATTGAAGTCTATGAGGTTCGCCGTTTCGTGAACTTTGCGGAGGTTCGCGTTCGCCGTTCGCGAACATCAAATTCCGGGTTCACGCCACCACTACACTTGACCTTTATAGATGATGGAAATCAACAAAGTGTTACAAAAAGAGCTACTAAATGGTGATGTGTGGCCAGGGGGACATGATGGACCACCACATTGAGG
This sequence comes from Ptychadena robeensis, assembly GCA_036250615.1. Lineage (NCBI taxonomy): Eukaryota > Metazoa > Chordata > Amphibia > Anura > Ptychadenidae > Ptychadena > Ptychadena robeensis. The sequence goes on along the minus strand of CM070034.1, from coordinate 58,736,546 downwards.
GGAGTCTTTTGATTACCTATCTTTACTACACACATTCTAAAGGATGAGAGTATGAGTGCACACAATTGATGTTTGATTTTTTACAAATATTTGGAAATATATCTAAATTACTTCATCTTGTTTTCGTATTCTGATGTTTGTGAAATTCAATCTCCAATTGTGAAAGGCCTAACCTAATATATATGTATATGGAACATCCTTGAATGTGATTTATTATCATGAAATTGTTGATATGATTGTATTTATTTTTGTACTATAAATATTTTTTTTGTCTTTTTAACCTAATCAATTGTAGCTCTAATGATTGCCTGTGCCTTAAAAGTCCATAAAAACAGTGATGATGTTCCAATCTTGGTACGATGGTAAGTATCAATACAATGCCTGATGGATCTCCAGATCATATCTTCATCAAACTGCCCAGGAAGATGGTGGGAATGTTGGTATGAAAAGGATTTGAAGGTAAACGTCAGGCCACCCCAACGTACGTTTCGTCGAATAGACTTCATCAGGTTAACAAAAGGATGATAATTCTAGTTGGATAAAAAATGGGAGGATGGAAGTCATTCAAAAAATAAGAAGGTAATAATCTAAGTAGAGTATAGAGATTCTGATACTTACTGGAGTAAGGTACCATGGTGGAACCTGAGAGAGCATTCAACATCGAGGGTGAGTCCGGAGAACAGGGAGCCTAGGTCAAAGGACATATATAAACCCCTAGAGGGCGACCATCTAATGGTAGTAGGTATAATAAATTTGGATAGATTTAGATGAAATCATAAAAAGTATAAATAGGGACCAGATTTGAAGAACCCCAAGGAAAAATGGGGGAAACAACAAAATAAATAAGTGCTAGGTGAGAGGGTGAAACCTCAAGTGCAGCAGTGTCATATCATACAAGAGTATGAATAAAGAGTGTCAGGTTCACGATGAGTGATGGGGTGTCAACATAAAATTAAGACCGAAAAGGAGAGGTGAAAAATCACACGTAAAGTAAAACGACCAAAGGGGGAAGGTTAGTGTCTGTGACAAGGTGTATACTTGTGGGTGTACCAAGGTGTGTGTGAAGGATATCAGTAAGACATAAAGATGTGGGAGGTGCCAAGGTGATGGGAGGGTTGACGCAGGTAATAGGGAAATTGCAGTGTTAACCAAGGTAAACACCTCTGCCCCCGTGGTCCATGGTTGCCGGGAAACAAGAGATGCTCCCTGGCGCCTGTACGTCGCTTGGGCGGGCGATCCCCGATGATGTCACCCGGAATTATCATCCCCACAGCCTGTGCTGGGGGGTGTGTCCGGTGTGGCGCTCGGCGGTGCGTGCACGCCGGAGCGACGGCGGGGAGTGATTTAAACCCCAGGAGTGCTACTACAGTCAGACACTGACGAGGAAGGACGTGATTGTGGCGAGCTCCACACTGCTACTTAGTATATTACCATTTAACGTGAGTCTCCATACCCATTGAATGCCCATATACGGCTATCAACCTGGTTATTACCACAGTAATTAGTACATCGATTTACCTATATTTATTCTAGCTACCTTTTGGACTACCCAATCGACTGTTACTTTACTTAACAATACATTACACTTGTAAGTCGCAATTTATTATTATCTTTTCCTCCTTCCCCCATTTACTCCTGCAATATTTGGACACCTCTATATTTATTATCTAAATTTACCTTGGTTAACACTGCAATATCCCTATTACCTGCGTCAACCCTCCCATCACCTTGGCACCTCCCACATCTTTATGTCTTACTGATATCCTTCAAACACAGCTTGGTACACCCACAAGTATACACCTTGTCACAGACACTAACCTTCCCCCTTTGGTCGTTTTACTTTACGTGTGATTTTTCACCTCTCCTTTTCGGTCTTAATTTTATGTTGACACCCCATCACTCATCGTGAACCTGACACTCTTTATTCATACTCTTGTATACTCTTGTATGATATGACACTGCTGCACTTGAGGTTTCACCCTCTCACCTAGCACTTATTTATTTTGTGGGTTCCCCCCTTTTTCCTTGGGGTTCTTCAAATCTGGTCCCTATTTATACTTTTTATGATTTCATCTTTTTATCCAACTAGAATTATCATCCTTTTGTTACCCCCTGATGAAGTCTGTTCGACGAAACGTACGTTGGGGTGGCCTGACGTTTACCTTCAAATCCTTTTCATACCAACATTCCCACCATCTTCCTGGACAGGTTGATGAAGATATGATCTGGAGATCCATTAGGCATTATATTGATACTTACCATCGTACCAAGATTGGAACATCATCACTGTTTTTATGGACATTAAATTATTACTCAATTTATTCATAATTTATGAGTCTTATTACTCTTTGACGCTGTTATATATTGAAACCTTTAAAGTCCCCTAGCCTCTGCTGAGTCAGAGGACATTTCCGCTTGGGGGTAGAGTTTTCTTCTCTACACCCTAGGTATTTCCTTGTATAGATTTTTGTGGGATGTTGGTTTCTAGGTGCTGGAAGCATATTTATTGTTTCATTAGGGCAGCAATGTCAACAGTTACTCTGTAAAATCAGAACCAAAAGGGTTTTGTTTATTTTTGTAGGTTTTTAGAGAAATGGGGATACTCAGAGTTATCATTGCTAAGGGCGGTTACTTACCTATCATTGTAACCTACATTAAAGGAAATAAAAATTACAACAGTTTTTTACATTGTCGTTATAATATGTAGTCTATTTAACAGTTATTTTGTTGTTGAATAAAGGAACACTGTCAGGAAATACTTCAGTTAATTGGTAGTGAATATATTGACATACACAAGTGCCAAGATTTATTGGGAGAAAGGGTACTGGAACATCCCGCTGATACATCCCACCCTGCAGCTTCTAAACTTTCAAGGGCTTCAAAGTACTTTGTATTATTTCTCTCAGTGCAAATTCATTTGTATTTCAAGGCATTAAGGGGGTTATTCTGCTTCCCAGATGCAGGGATTTCAGATATCAAATAGCTTGCAATAAGGCTTATGGGATTTTAAAGAACAAACACAGATTCCATGTGGTGTTGTGGTATGCTGCAATGAAAACTACCACATTCAGTTTAAACTTCTAGTATTTCTAGTATAAGCATGACAGCTGAATCCAATGACTTTCCAGTCACAATGTCCTATGTTTATATTTTATATAAAAATAAAGTTGCTTGGTGACTTTGTTCATATTTGGAGAGTCCCAAGTAAATTAAACATCAACACATAATTGGCATTTGAAATACCTTGAAAACCTGTGTGGTTTTTTTTCAAAAGCTAATAGTTGGTCTAATCAATTAGTGGATTCTCACATATGCCAGTAATTCCAGCAGATTTCCAAAAAAGGATTATCTACTTTGTACAATAACAAGTTTTACAAATAAAACAATTACATAAAAAATTGTGTATTGTTTGTATATTAACAGTATAAAAAGTAAAGGCATTGAGAATAAATGGGTAAGCAACTTTTGGGATGCTCCGGAGGTATAGGTAATTATAAAAACTCACATACTGTATTGTACTTCGTTATGGATTTAATTTAGAGTCAAGGAGAATTAATAGAATCAAGGCAAGATCACACCATTGTTTTATATTATCATATTACCGTTGCTCTGGCCCTCACTCAAGTACTGTATATACTCGAATATAAGCTAAATGTTAAGCACAAGAAATGTCCTCAAAAAATGTAATGTGAATTGCAAACCCCCTGAACATGCTTTCCTCACCCTTTTCATTTGCTGGAGATGTAGAGAAGGGGTGTGGGAACATCTAAAAAAAATGATTGCTCTAGCATTTGCCGTTTTTACATAAGTTAGGTTTTTAAATTTGACTTAATTTGAACTTATTTGGTTTAAAAACTACAAATGCTAGAGCAATACTTCTTTCTTTACAATGTTCACACACCCCTTCTCTACATCTCCAGCAATTTTAGTGATGATAGCATGTTCGGGGGCTTTGTAATTAACTTACATATCTGCTGAATTAAATAATAACAACATCTCCATAATAACATAATAAAAATCTCCTAACAAAAGCACATTTGCTGTGTGTTTCAGAGCCTTAGCTGCTGCATCCCCCCCCCCCCCCCCCCCCCCCCCCCCCCCCCCCCCCGGGGTTATACTCGAGTCATTACGTTTTTCCAGATTTTTAGATACCTTGGCTTATAATCAGGTCGGGTACTCGAGTACATAAGGTATATTAAGAAAATACTGTAAACGTGAAACTGATACATTTATATTTTCACCATAGATTGAAACCTGGTAAATCCCACTTTCCAAATGTGACGTAATGGAGGACTGAGATTCCTCTGGTGGGAATTGTTTTTATGCACATGGACACAATTTAAGGCTGATTGTAGTACAAGTGGACTACACTTGGGACTCATTTACACTGAAGGTTTTTAACCACCAGGTAAATGACCCTTAAACGCAACCGACCGAGGTCGTAATTTAGACGACTTGCGAAAGCCTGCACTATTTTGCAGCCGATCGCTGGGAGTCATTTACCCTGTGGCAGCACGAGAACCAACAGTGTAAATTTAGCCTTGATCTACCCAAAGCTGTTGCTGCTTCTAGGTAAAATTGCATATTAGGGATTTGTCACATATTTCCAATCTGTATCAAGGTAAATTGATTCATGGTTTGTACTGTTGACTATTGTCAGAAAAACAAAACATGATGGGAAATCTAAATCATTATAGTCTTCTATGAGGAAACTTGTTTTGGAAAACTGTTTATCATGGGAATTCCTTAACTTTTCAGTTCCAGATCAATTCATGCCCAGCTCGGTGTAAAAGAAAAAAGTTGCTGAAAGCATATGTAGTCTTTTTCTTTTTACATACCATATTTTTCGGACTATAAGATGTATTTTACTTAAGATGCACTTCACTTCTTTCGGTTGGAGCATAGAGCTAGAGTAGGAGAAAGCTAAATGCACAGACACTCTGAACTATAGGGTGCGTCCTATACTTCGGAGAGTCGGAAAAATACAGTAATTGTGTGTTTCAAACTAAATTATTTTCATGATGTCTGCTCCACACCCTTGGTTGGGCATATTTTGGTAAGTTGCAGGCTTACAACATAAATTATTTTTATGAATAGCTGTGTACCACTTGTGGTGCAGAAATCCAGACATCAGTGAAACACCCAGGAGGTTATTAAAGCAGTGACTTCACAAGTTGCTTGTTCTTCTGATGCTAAGATCTTGACAACAGAAGTCAAACCCAAAGTATATTGATTTAGGCATGTAAATTTTTGTTAGGCATGTCAGTCTGTATGGAAAAAGAGTAAAAGATGGGTTTACTGACATTATAGGACAGCCATTCACGATGTGTCTGTACTTTTACAGTTTTACTGTTATAAGTACTGCATACTAAAATCACTAATTGAAAAAAAAATCACTAATATTCTTTCACGTAAAAGTATGAGCCCGAAACATTATTACCAGTCATTATCTGTCATACCAACTAGTTTTGCAAATTGTAAATGTATTTTGAGTATGACATCTGAAATGTTTTAAAAAGTATGTCAACATGTAGCAGAGTTACAATTCATTAATTATGTTGCCAGTGTATACTATTGGGATAAAATATTTGATAAGGTCATTTTAATTATTTAAAAGTAATTTAGGGACTGTGGTATGGATTCCATATGGAAATGAACCAGAGAAAACATGGCAGATGGTTTGAGAACTAGCAGCTGTCAATGAATACTTATGGCTGTACCAAAGAGACTGGCAAAGTTTATACAATTTTAAGACTTCTAGTGTGCTAATTCTTCTGTCTAGTATAAAGAAAGACCATTCAGATTCACTGTGACATTCTAGGAAATATACCGACTTAAACTCAAGTGTAAGGATACTCCCACTGCTACATGCTATTACATGTTGAGTAATGTACATTTGTTCTCCATAGCAACTTCTGTAATGAAGTCTATCAATAACTTTCTTTGGCAGAAAAGAAACCTTTATTGTTAATGCAACTGTCTCTGCATTGACATTTTCTTCATTTTTTTATTTTCATGATAGATAGTCTAAATAATGCTCTTTGACATTATGTAAGGAATCTGATATGAAATAATAAAAAGGAAATACAATATATAATATAAAAAAGACTCAAAAGGAAACATTATTTTTTTCCATTCGCTGGTAAACTATGTAATGCAATAGAGTTTTATGTAATATTTCTTCCCTTTATCTTTTCTTACCTATTAAATTAAATATGTAAATGACATAACATAACAATAAAATAACAAACACTTTATCTATTAAAGCATTAGGGTACCTTAAAATGAAGATAAAAAAATTGGATATTTTATAAAAATGCCAGAATTCACTTCTTTCATTGGTTCATTGCATATCCCTGGGCAGGGTTCATTTCTGCAATAGATGTTTCCAAAATGTAAATGGCCTGAATATATTTTAACCTCCCTAGCGTTCTGCCTGTACCGCACCTGTACAGGCAGAATGCTAGGGAGGTTAAAATATATTCAATATCACATTTTGGCCATTTCTGGGCAATTTCTAGGCCATTTGTGGTAGTGTACATAGTACAATGCTTGAAATTCCTGCCCTCCCCACACACCTGTACACATCACTGGTGTCATCAATGACGTCGGCTACGTGGGCTGGGAGGCCGATGGTTGACAAGGAGGTCTATGGTGTGCCCCACGCCCCCTTCTGCATCACTGTGACGTGCCATTCCGGAACCACCAAATGCTGAACCACCCAATGCTGCTTCCACAGAGAAAATCACAGCAAGATCTGGGCTCATCATGAATGCTAGGGTGGTTAATTGATACTTGCTTCTATTGACTTGACTTTAATAAGGTTTTCCACAATGTATACAAACTGCAAGCTTGAAAGCTTGGCAAAACTATTTGTAAACCAAACCACCGGAGGTTCCCCTCCCTCCCTGGACGAGCCCATACCTTATTGCAATTGTAAGTTGTGTTGAGCAC
>CM070034.1:58716762-58727621 GCA_036250615.1 Ptychadena robeensis | reverse complement strand
TCTGCGGGCTGCCGCGTGGTGCCACCGGAGACACCTCCACTGAAGATCTATGGAGGTGTCTCCAAGGCGCGGTTTTCGTTACTTTCCCCCTTTTTCATCAATAGAGCAGCGGGGAATTTGCCCGGCAAATGTGCGGGACGTTCTGATGAAAGGACACCTCTGTCTACTCTCGTTTAACCAGAGGTTGTGAGGTTCTGCGCTGGCATTGGTTTTAACCGAACCCAGCAAGTTGTAAGTTCATATAATATACTTTATATCAGGATAAAATCTAATGTTACAATAATGGCCTAGTCTTTGGCCTTAAGGGTATGTGTCCACTGCAGTTTTGTCTAGCGCAGGCGCTAGGCAGATTCCCTGCCTGTAGGCAGTTTGCTCACGGCTATTGATGCAGCAGGGGAAAGATGTGGAAAATCAGTGCCTCATCAGAATGGGTAGTGTCCTCACTGCGTTCTTTTTATTCTGCTGGCGTGCATATGCAGCGGAGAAGAAGCAGTGGACATGAGCCCTTAGTCTGGCTTCTTAACAATACTAATAGCAAGTGATTTGTGATGTGCCTCACTAGGTTCCTAAGCTCTTGAGCTTTTACTGTTTGGTAGATGTTAATATATATTAAATAAGTTTGGAGGGAGTTTACTTATGTGAGGCATTTTGATTTGCTAGGGCCTTTTTTGGATGGACACAGTGTGCACACAGGCAAAGCTGCCTGGGCAGCAGGTCATTTCATATTTATGTTCCTTATAGCCATAGGTGCCAATAAATTTAGCAAGTAAGAGCCAGTTGGTCTCCATGTGGGGATTCTGCAGGACATGTTTTCTCAGCATGTTATAGTGGGCTGGTTAACACAATTGTCAAACTACAGACCAACTGTCTGAACCACCACATCTTCTGAAAATCTCACTGTATAAATTGGGATGAGGAGTTGCAATATGTTTTGAGCAAACAACCAGTGGCTTGTTCTTTCAGGTTAAGAAAACAATAGTGCTATGACTATAAGAGCCCTCTCACAGTATATGCATTGCGTCACGTTTTTATTCACACTACATGCGTTGCTTTTTTGAAAATGCAGTGTTTCTATGTGTTTTTTATAAGGCCCTGCTGCATGCATATTATATAAATTTTTCATTGATTTGTTTAAAAACGCAAATGCAGATGTAATGTGAAAAACGTGCACGTTTTTGTATATAGGCAGAAATGCGTGCCTGTAAAAAACACATATAGTGTGAATGAGCCCTAAAAGTACAAAAATCAAAAGCCACAATCAAAACTGTTTGTATTCCAGCCCAAAGCTTTTTGAGTAAATACATATGAAGGTCATAACCAATGTGTTTTGGGGGCTAAGCAGTCCCCTTTCCTTAGGGCTATGAATAAAACAGAGCTGTAAACATTTCATCACTGCTGGTAGCAAAATCTAGTATTGAGAATAAATACAATCTATATAATATAATTCATCTAATATAATACCAGTAAAAACTGTAAAACTTTAAAATAAAGAACAAGAATGCAATGCATGCAAAAAAAAATTTCAATAAAAAATTTTTTTTCTGTGTACAAGTGAGATAGTTTTGCTTTATAACACCACATACAGCTTGAAAACATCTTTAATGCACACATTTTTACGTATTCATTTTGTTTTTAACATCTCCTTTAAAATTTACATGAAAGGACCTTTGTTTTGCATATTTTTTCTTATGTTTTTACAGTGTAATGTTTCTTCAAATACTTTGTATGAAAACGTTTAATCTTGAAATGGCAAATTATGCAACATAGATATACTACTCAATAGTGTTGAGCAGCATATGGTATATTCGAGTTCACGTAATTTTGCAAATATATTAAGAAACATTCAAAATTTGTTTTGACTGTGTTCTATTGCCTTACATTGTGTTTAGCTGTTCGCAATTATTCGCAATTCACGAACCAGCACTACAGCTTCTCTTTTTCTTTCTGTGATCTTAGCCAGTACCAGCACTGTGCATATTGCGTGTATCCATCCACAAATATGTGCGATGTATGCCGGTAAACAATGTTCAAGCATAATATGCAAAATATTATTAAATATTGTCAATTCTCGAATGTCAGATATTCAACTAATATATTCGAATTTCGAATATTCTCGCTCAACCCTACTACTCAAAAAACATTAATTGGCCAGGATCAGCAAACCCTAACACACCAGAAGGGCATTAAGACTTGTGAAATATGTTACTACTCTTTGCTTTAAGGGTAGAACATTCATATTATACAAAGATTCACAACTCTGAAATTATTTATTTTTCTACGTACATTTATTTAACAGAACATGCAAAGTTGCATTTATGAATTTAAATGATACACACTGGGAAATTTGTATATAATGGATGATGGAAATTCTAACAAACCAAGGATGCATGTAATGGGCAATCAATTGATTGTGTACCTTTAGTATAGGCATACTTGATGCATTATCATGATAATTAGGGAGAATTCACTGCACAAGACTTCACAGCAGCTTCGCTATCCTTCCTCTCCATTGTTTTCAGCTCTGTTATTTTAATAGTGCACGTTTAATGTTTTTATGTTTCTTGTTCAATCTTTGAACATTCTGCTGGAAGCTTTTCGGTTTTAATTATAATCTAGAGTCAAGGAAAGGTAATATTCATGTAGTAAACAAAGATACAATGCATGAATATATAAAATGTAATTTAGGATTATTGGTATAGTAGAAGGAACAAAAATCTTTTGACATTCAAGAAGTACAATTAAGATGGACATTTAGGTATATGTGTGCAACCTAAATGGCTATAAGGAATTTTTGCAGGGGAATTGACACGTGTTAGTGTTCATCAGCCTTTCCAGATACCCTTCAGGGTAAATTCTGAGTTTTTTTTCTATTGTTTGTGCTTCCCCATATCATTAAAAATGTTCTTGGTAGATAGTGTCATCTCCATGGGGTGGATGTTAACTGCACAAGTAACCCCCCATGTCATTAAGGCCCCCTCTTGTTTTTTGTGTGTATTGAGAAATTACTGTGTTACTGACTTGTGTTTTGCTTTTGTTATCTTGTTTAAAAGTAATACAAATGTATTGGATTAAAAAGGTATTCTTGAATCACCCATTGCTTTTCATGTATTTGTAGGATTTTTCACAGATGTTGAGGTTATAGTTCCTTTATAAAGCCATAGACAATATTTTTCAGATGCCAACAACAGCCTAGCATGAACACCTACATTCACAGGGTCACAAGTTATGCATGCTAAATCTACATAAAAGAAGACCAACAAAACGAAATGCTATAATCTACCATCTAATAACACAAACATAGAATTTCATTTTGGAAACAGCTTATAATCTGTTGATCTTGGCAGCTGGTTGGCAGTAAATGTGCTTTCTATAATGTTATTTTCCTTTTTACTTTTGTATGATTCAGTGCTCTTACATAAGCCATGGTCACTTTTACTATTTCCCATGTGGTCTGCAAAGTATCAAGCATGTATTTCAATGAGATTTGTATTATTAAGGAAACAAATGTTTGATACTTTTTATACACTGTAAACATCTGAACAGGGAAGCTCCCACAAGGTATCTAGTTTTTATTGTATGTACTGTTCATATAAATAGCTATTGTAATTTATTTTCTAATAGTATAAGTGTACAAGCAAAGGTAAATAAAAATAATTTTCTATATAGAACATTGTAACAAAGAATACAAGTATTGGGATGATTATTATTATTATTATTATTATTAAAAACATTTTATTGATCTTTTTTTTAAGGGGATTCATTTTGGTTTTCTATTCCATTGTATTTCATTCATTAGAGCTCAGCAGTTATAGCAGTGTAGTGATGTGTCACACACAATTCAGGCCGTGGGGGATTATCTAAAATTATATTCAGAATTATATAGTCAAGTAGCCGAACAATTTATAGTTTGGTCCATAAAAATCTAAAGGAATTCATGTTTCTGGAAAAGTGTTCAAAGGTAAACCCATAACAACATGATACTCAAGAAAATAAGACTCTACATGTAGGTGCATGATGTCCTCACATGACATCTGCAAGTTAAATCTTGAGATTTCCAAACTTGTAAGGATACACAAGACCTAGCGTCTAAATGCAGTGCTTAGTGACTAGGGGGTCAAGTCAAAGCTGTTCTACATGTGGGGCAAGGCACAGAGAGAAAAGAAAAAATATTGGTGTTCTTTAATATTATTTTGCTTTTATACAGGACCAACATCTTACACAGAACAAGTCCATAGTCTTGTCACTATGTGCTACACTGTCCTATAAAGGAAGCCAAAACTATTCTCCCTACTTTAATCAAATTTAACTAAGAAGGACAATTTTGAGAATGCTTATCCACATGCCAGTATTTAAAGGAAACAAAATAAATGGTCAGAACATACAAAACTTAATGTAGATAGTGACCTGCTTCATCTACTTGTGCTCTTAGGAAACATTTCCATTAGCAGTTAAAATACTGTTTTCCTGACATGGATCTTTTGGCACTGCACACAAGAAACTCTTTTAAGTTAAATATCTTTGTGATAAATAGTAACCTTAAACATTATTCAAAATACATACTCATAAATATTGTTATAGAGACTCTGGTTAAGAAATAACTTAATAAATGTCACCAACTGTAGCTCAGTCTAGGTTTTTAGCAGCTTCTTTAATAATCTGGACTCTAAATTAAAGTCAAACATGGTATTTTTTTAGTGTATTGTTTGTCTATGTTCGAAAGTGAGGTAACCAACTGTTTGTCTTTGTTCAGAAGTGAGGTAATCAACAGTAAACCACAGTACAACAGTACCAGGTCTGTATAGAATGGACACCAAGGAGAGTGTCTTCATTATGTTTGCTGGCATTATGGGTACATTGCCATTTTTTACAGTTTCTACACTACATTTTCAGACAGTTACCTTCCCAAGCTACAGAAGCTAAATGTTAGTAGTACTGCAAAATATTGGTAATTTTTAAAGATACCCTTAGAATCAACTTGTTCAGTACAGATGGCAGGTAGGTATGATTCAACTGATTAAATTACATAGCAGCAGCTTGTAGCAAAAAACTATGGGAGTTTGTACTTGACTTTTTTATAAGTATTGCTCCTTTTCCTGAGCAACAGCTGTAAGATAACGGGCCTGGGTAGGTAGGGGTTAAGGAGGTGCCTCTCTTCTGCTCTCTCACTCTTAACCAGTGCCCAGCCACTGCTTACCATGAGCAGGTTCTCTGTCCTTACAATAAAAATATGCCCACCAACAGGAGTGCCTTTTCAAAGTAACTGGGGAACTTTATTTGCGGGTATTAATGCTTTCACTACAGACAGCGGATCAGCAGAGAACTGTCTTAGAGCTTAAGGTCCAAACAAAGTCACTCACTGTCCCTCCTGAGCAAAGGGAAAGTAATCATCTCACATCTCACCACAGGTTCTCATGCCCCCAGGATTCAACCAGTCTGGGCGAACACAGGACCCACAGCAACAGCAGCTACTGTCGCAGCTTCTTCAGAAGACCCCACCACCAGCTACAAAGGACATTTTATACACATTTGTTTGGGCTGGCACGTTACATCACTAAGAAGGTTCCAGCAAATATACTCCTGACATTTCCACACAACTGAAAAACAATTTTTGGCACAAACAACAGGATCTATCCATCCAGTTTCCATTCCCGCAGCTCCCCAATACAGAACACCCCTTGTATTCTGAGGTGTGTTTATAACCTAAATTAACTCCCAGGGAGGCAAGGCATACATTTAAACATATCAAGCCAGGATCTTCCTGACACCCTGCTACCCAGCCAAATCCTTTAGGTCTTCTAAAAGAAACCCAACCTGCACATAGATATAGATAAACTAGAGTTGCAAATCTCCACCTATTCCCAGCAAAAAAAAAAAAACACTGAACTGGTGAAAACAAATGTTACAAAGATATTTACTTTACGTGATTTACATTCTAGTTAAATAACTCAAAAGGTTTTGAAGGCAGCGAGTATAAGAAATATGAAATAGCTATTTCAAAAGGAGGGGAGCATGGGAGGTCTATATATTAGTGTAATGACAGGTTTATTTTAAAGGGTTAGTTCATGTCGAAACCCTGAATTTTTATAAGGTTAGACAGGACATAAAAATCAATATTCCTCTAAGGTCAAATCTTGCAGAAGACGGAAAAGGTTTAGTAAACAGGTAGAGGTCAGAGGAAGACTAATAATGAATGATAAATGAATGACCACTATCTAATTATGCCTTAGCAAAAATCTGAATTCTGGTAAACATCAAGGACTAAACTGTCAAATATTTTCTTTTTATGTGTTTTATTTTGTAAGCACTAACACACTAACAATTTTTGTTTATTTATTCCTATAAATCTTATGATTTATTTACATTTTTTTTTGCCCTTGACCTCTGATTTTTAAAAAAAATATATCATAACAAGAAACCCAACATATAACAAGAAAGAGAGATGACCATAAAATAAGTATTTAACACTACTGTGACCAAACTTATCATATGAAAATCAGTGGTCCGATTCAGTCTGGTTTTCTGTGCCAAGTGGTAGGAGAAATTTAAGTGTACAGGGTACGATTTACTGAAATAGTCAAGCAAGTTCACATTGTTGTAGAAGTTTCACCACCAAGAGAAGAAGCTGTGTTAACTTCAACCAATCCTCCCATATTTATTATATGTTGTATATCTTATGTAATATATTATATGGGTTATACAAATAAATATAACGAGACATACTTACCCTATTTTGCAGGCTAAAAGATGCAACACAATATAGGACACACCCCTCTATACAGCTGAATACTGAGGTCTGGACATTTTCTTTTGTAACTCCAGGAGTTAGCCACTCGCAGAGCTTGACTCTGACAGCTTCCCTGCCTGTCTGGAACTCAAGCTCGGCCGGTAGCTGGTAACTTGTTAACAGCTACTGACAGAACTACAGTTCTGGAGGATCTTCATTCTGCCATCAAATGCGTGACCACCTGTGGCCAAATTTTTGGCTGCGGGCGGTTGCATATAAAATCTAGATTCACTTATATTCTCTCTTTTAGTCCCAAAAAATACGGTACTTACAAATAGAAAAAAAATGCATTTTTTTGGACTAGAAGATGCACTTTTTTTACCATTAAAATCAATAGGAACATGTCCCTGAGTCTAATGGTCTGAATATGTAAAAAAAAAAAAAGTGTCTATATATATATATATATATATATATATATATATATATATATATATATATATATATATATATATATATATATTTAGTCCCAACCATCCTGCGAACAATAGCACTGCATCCCAAGAGGCAAAAATGTGTTCCATTCCCTCCAGCCAAGACAAAAAAACACTGCCAAGAAGTGATCTTATCTGCATTAGCACTAGCTGTACTCTGAACACAGTGACCAACTTATGGAGAGACACATTTTGCAATTAGATTGCATGAGTTGTGTATCAACAATAATATTCTGCATTGTACTAAATGCATTTTGTAACACAGACTCATATCTCCTCCCATATGTAAATAGCTGCTCATGGGTAAGTTGTTCAGTGCTAAATTGTAAAATGTGCCTCTTCATAAGTTGGTCAGTGTGTTCAGAGAATGAGTACTGCTAGTGTATGTATAGACACATGATAAAGTTTCAGTCCTGACACTCTGCTGCACGAAGACCTCCCTTCTAGCACTGGCCTTTTGGCTGGAAGAATATACAGTGAATACTGCATGGTCCAGTCCTTCCTACTCTGCTGGAACATTCTGTATATTCACTTGATATCTGAATGGCTGTGTCTCTGGAGGTTTTTTGCAAATTTTCGCTCCAAAACTTTGGGTGCATCATATAGTCTGGTGCATCTTATACTCCTAAAAATACAGCCTGTTGCGGGTTTGAATATTAATAATAATCTATTTTATATATATTAATAGAGATATTTTGATATGAATATTTATATAGACATATCAATATATTCTACCCGTAAATGAGGATATCTTGCAACTAGAGATGGCTCATATCACAACAGTTTGATTAAGAGACAGGTCGCAGAAGCATTTCACAGTAATAATGTTTATAAATTAAACTATACATATAACAATGAACATAATAACAGGACGATACAAAAACAAAGGACTATTAAGTTACATTATGGTACCTGTAGCTGTTTGGTAGGACAGCATTTCTCCTGCTAAGATCCCGCTCTCCCCACCTTTACCCCCTATGACTGACTATATTTATGTATAATTTCTAAGGAGGGTCCAAGGGGCGTCTTCCTTGACTCTTAGGGAGTTACCTGCTTGCTTCTTGGAAGGCTTATGTTTAGGTGGACACACATAACTCAGCCCACTAATTGTAATATTACTAATTACTACTCATTACCTCTAACCGAACCATGGCTCCGTAAAGTCTCCTCTTATGTTTATACTAATTTGCATGGGCCCTTTGAAGTAAGTGTTTAAGCCAGCAATATCCTGCCCCCTGTGGTGATGTGGCCTGTAGATAAATAGGTTTGATCTGGCTTTTGTTAGGAGGTTCTAATCAAATTAACATTCTATTGTGTACCAGATCTATGGTTTAGGGTTGACTGAGAGAAGTATGATTCTATGTGAAACTAATATTTGTCTATTAATGGAGATTAATCATATGCAACATAGATCATAATTTTTCTTTATTTGTAGTGTTAATTAAATGCTGAAATTAGGCTTACAATTTGATGCATTGAAATGTCACTACATTTGTGAAAGATACTATTCTGTGTGTAAAACTGTACATCTAGTCATCAGCTACTTACCTGCTTTTGCTCCTCTCCATCTCTTAGGGGTCAAGAACTTTTCCCAAGCTAATCATAGTAATCTAATATGGTCCCTAAATTTGGCTTTGTCAGTTACCATGTTCCTGTTGTGAATGTAAATGGCTTACAAGGAGGAGCTGTATGAAATACATTTCTTCTTGGATTGGTTAAAGTTTGCCATATGAAAAACAGATCCACAAACCCCTTAGTTGAATTTAGGTCAATTTGAAATCATAGGTCAAATTCATATACCACAAATAAACACAAAATACACTTTGAATGTTAGAATGCTATTCCCCTAGCTCACATACGTAAGGATTTCTATTAAACTGTCTAACTTTCAAAGATTATTGGCGTTTCAGAGGTTCACAATAAATGTATCATATGTATAAGAGAAATATATAAAGCTTTATTAAACAATATTCAAAGAAAAAATAAAAAACAGTTAATCATTTGTTTAAAATGAAACATTTGTTTAAAATTTGTTTAAAATGAAAGAAGAATTTACATAAATCTTTATGTATTTTTCTTATATGTTCTGTAAATTAAATGTGCACCTTAAACCCCAATAATATTTGAAGATTTGACATTTTAACCTTAAAAACTAGCTGCCAGAAGAAGTTTGTAATTAATCAGAATGTTGTAAGCAGGAATATCAGACCATTGGGCTCTACTATATAAGTAATGTTCAATTGCACTAGCAAGTGGTCGACACACAATATACTATATATAAACAGAGTCATGCATGGATCCTTTTTTTCTATGTGAAAATTTGAAAATGATTGTTAAGAATTTTATTTTTTTAATTAATTTTATTTAATTATTGAATTGATCAACCAAAGAGATGGAGATCAAGCATAAAATGGAAAGAACCACAATCAACTGGGTTATAACATATCAGTTGATTGCACAAGCATCTGATCTGGTCTTTAAGGGGTTTTGATTATATTTTGGAGCGTGCACACACAAAGTGTTGAATAATAATCGCATTTATGGAATTGGTTTTGCATCACTAAAGCCCCCCATAAACCTTTAGATCACTCCATATAATTTCTTTTAGATCTACCAACATCTATGTAGTGCCGGGTCCTCCCTGATAAAATACATAGGGATTGGAAGGTTTAGAAAGGTCCTCATATTACATGGTTTTGGCAGAACAAAAGTTGATTGTACAGAAATTGTATGGTATGATTGTAAGGGGGCTTTACACTTGGTGGTAGTACCATTGATCAAAGATAGACTGACAGTTCATATTTTATTTGCACAAATTGAATAAAAAAAGATAAAACAAAAGAAGATGTGTGGATAGATGCAACCTAATGAAACCTAAAGTACAATCATAGATTGCAGATTTGCCTGATATACCTGGCATGTGCTGCTTTATCATAATGTCTTTGTATACATTTTGATTATAATGTTTTGTCATCATCTGGTCAGGATTTGGGTAGTAATAAAAGAAAAAAGCAAGATTAACATAGAAAAAGCTAGAAAAAGAAAGGTAATACTAAACCAGCATTTTCTTTTTCTGTACAAGAGGTATGATGTGGCAAAAAGCTAAAATCTAACATGATATATAAATATATAGTTAGATTATATATACATCCTTTCTCTAAAATTCACATCCACATGCTGTTCAGCACTATTTGAACCTCTTTGAAGGGCACAGTTAGAGCTCACCCCTGCAGTCAAGTAGATAACCCTGGCCATGTTTTTCTCTTCAGTCCCTGAAGAGACAATGCACACACTGTTGCCTCGAATTGGCATTCACACACCTCTTGTCGATATTTCTAATCCCTCCAGAGTGTAAATTTGTATTATACATGGTATATCCTACTGCATCTTTTATTGTTTTTGTTTCTGCTACCTTGTTTCGAATGAAAACTATTTTTTCAATTTCCTAATATGTTTTATCTTCCCTTGTTATATTAGGCTTGAAACATGTTAACAAAAATGATAAAATAATAATAATAATTATTATTATTATTATTAAAAAACATATAAATAACAAAAATAAAAACATGTTACTTACTCCCCTTAAAGAAAAACAAAAGCATATGAACATTTTTGCTACTAAAATAAAGATTCCACACTGCAAT
>CM070034.1:58701659-58716060 GCA_036250615.1 Ptychadena robeensis | reverse complement strand
GTAGACACGATATGCCTACCCGACTTCGGTTGCCCCCAGGACTTAACGCACAATGTACCTAACCTGAGAACCGAGACCGGTAAAAACCTCCAAGACCCCCCTCTAGGGAGTGAGTTCAGAAACAGTGACAGATGCAAAGTCCAGGTTTGTGGCAGGGGTCATACAAAGGAGATAGGTCCAATCAAACACGGTCTAAGGGTAATCACTCATTGCACTTTATTTTTCCATTGACTATCATTGTAGAAATCCTTGGTGCGGATTTATTGGGTAAAAAAAAAATTTTCTTGGAAATTTTGCCATGGATCCCCCTCTGTCATGTCATTGACCAGGTGTTAGACCCCTTGAAACAACTTTCCCAACACTATTGTGGCCAGAAAGGGTCCCTTTGTTTTTTAAAATTCGCCTCCCATTGAAGTCAATGGCAGGTTCGCCGGTTCGCCTGGTTCGCAAACTTTTGCGGAAGTTCGCGTTCGCCATCCGCGAACATCAAATTCCGGGTTCGCGCCATCACTACATATGGTATATTCAAATTTGCATAATTTCGCAAATATACATAGAAATATTCTAAATTCATAAAATTTGATTCGTCTGTATTCTATTGCCTTACATTGCGCATGCCTGTGCGCAAGGATTCGCAAGGATTCGCAATGCAGCTTTACAGCTTCTCTTCCTCATTCTGTGATCTTAGCCTGTACGAGCAAAGTGTGTTTTGCGCGTATCCATTCGCAATGTGCACACATATGCGCGATGTATGCCGGTAACAAATGTTGAAGCATAATATGATGAATATCCGCCATTGCGAATATCTGCGCGCACATTCGCAAAATATTGCGAATTCTCAAATGACGGATATTCGTTGAATATATTCGAATTTCGAATATTCTCGCTCAACACTAGTAAGAAATAGAGATGGTCAAACCTATTTAAAAAATTTAACGATTTCGACGATTTCGAGTTAATTGCAAAGCCCCTGAACATGGAATCATCACCAAACTTGCTGGAGATGTAGAGAAGGATTGGGGGTATACTACAAAAAAGTATATCTCTAACACAAACAGTTTTTGCACAAATTAAGTTCAAAGTTAAGTTAAGATTTTGAAAATCGAAAAAATATTTTATGCAACAATTACATGTGCTACAGCAAAACTTTTTTTATTCAAATGTTCCCACAACCCTTCTCTACATCCCCAGCAATTTTGGTGATGATACCATTTTCAGAGGCTTTGCAATCAGCTCACAAAGTCAGCAATTCAGAAAATATGACCATGCATTTCCCAAAAATGTGTGCTGTAGAGTGTTTGCGTCTTCACACTGGTCCTGCTTTGCCAATTGTGGTAAAGAGCAATGCTAGGCATGCTGCACTGTGATACTGCAGCAAACACGGCTAGTGTGGAAGCGCCCAAAGGTAAGCTCAAGTACAAATGTAAGCACCAATTAAAGGGTATGTAAGTATAATATCTTACATTTTAATGTAATTGAGCAAACTGTAGTTAATTATATTACAACTAAAGCCCCCCATACACGTGCCGATTATTCTCCCTTCTGATTTTTCGTCCGATCGTGTCACCCGATTTTCACCTAAAATGTTATGGTCGGTCGGCTGGCGCGAAAAATCAGAATTCGAATTATCACCGATCGATCAGCCCGACACTATTTATTAACAGCAGATCGACCAAAATTTACGGACAGGCCAGAAGCAGTCCCGACCGATTTTTTGGCCAATTTTGAGAAATCGGGATCTGTCGGGTATATAATGCCGCATCCGATTAATCTCCCGACCATGTTGGTCGGTCGGGCAAAATTCGGACGAAAAAACGGAACGTGTATGGGGGGCTTTACTTAGACAAAAGACTAGAAAAAAAATTTATGTCATTTTTTTCATTTAGAAATTCTGCCCTACTATTGAAAAGGAACCATATTGAAGTATTGTTTTAGCGTGAACATGTATTGCCATATATGCCTGTGTATATGCCTGTGTATATCTACAATATTCTTATCTAAAGGTGCTATAACTGAGATGGCTAATACTATGGTAGTATTTGTTTGTTTTAACTGACACACCCTTTACCTTCACTATGCCCTATGAAGGAAAGTACTAAGAGCATCCCCCTTTTGTAGCTTCAGCCCAGAACTTTGAAGGTATAAGCTTTCATGCAGCATATGTTCCCCTAAAGTTATTAAACTTAAAGAGTAAGGTTATACGCAAATGAAAAAATAACCTTTCTTTTGTATTATTTGTATTAAAAAGTGTAAAGGAACTTACTTGGGGTCTTTGTAGTTGGTAGTCCAGACTATACTTACCTTGAAAGGCACACAGTCCAATTCCTATTTTATGTGAAGCTGCTTAGGTTATACTATTCTGTGCTGTTCATAATAAACATATTAGTTTCTAAGTGTCTTTCTGAAAGCAGCAATGTTTATATATGTTCAGTAGTTTCCCAACCACAACGGCACTCATACTATCCTAAATTATTCTAATCTTTAATCTATAAAAAATCTTTGTTAATTTCATTAGGTGTTAAATATTTATTTTAAGTATTAATTTAGAAAAAACATATACTGTGTAACATATATGGAAATAGAGTTATTTAGCTCAAAAGTTTGTCTGCAGCCAAAAATACCTTTCCAATGCCTTAGCAAAACTAAAAACACAATTTGTTCTATAAAATGTTTTCTCCATGACTAATTAATATATGTTCTAATTGAACTAATTTGATTCAAAATACCTTGAAGCACATACTGTTTTGTTTGAGATAAATACCAGTGCCGGGGCTGGTGCCTTTGAAGAGCAAATTTTTTAAGCATGCTAAAACATTTTCAATTTGATTCACTACTTTGTTGTACAGATCAAAATATGTGCAAGCAAGGTTACAAACAAAATATGAGGCAGTAGATTACTCATGATGAAAGCTATCTTATTCTGAAAAGTAGCATTTCAGTTTTAATAGTATGTTAAAATAGAAATAAAAAATACTTCAAATTATACAACAGTTTCAAAAACGTTAACAAAAGAAAGAACAGTGAAGGATACAAACACAACCATTAGGATATGAGTTGGAAGGAACTGCATCTATAGATAAACCATATCTAGAAAAACAAAAACAAAAAAAGTAGAGAAAACAGGGGCGGAAGGAGAAAGAAGGATGGTGGGTGAGCGTCTGCAAGAAAGAAATAAAGGTAGCAGGGAAATGGTTGATTCAGAGTGGGCTAATAGGATCACCATGTACCTCCACCTAGTGGGCTGGAACAGAACCAAGGGGCAGCTAAACAGAGCCATCTTCCATGAGAAAGGTCTTCTGGTCCTCTGAGAAAGCGAAGTCATATCTATATAACCATGTTTTTTTTTACTTTTGACCCCTGTTTTGAGCTGACAAGGTAAGGTATTAACAGAGAACACTGGTATTTCCCCAGTAGGTATCCAGCAGGATCAGATTATAAATCTACTTCAGTCAGTTTAATGGTGATCTAATGAACTTTGGTCCAGAATGTCTCAATAGCTGGGCACGAACAAAAGATGTGCAGGAAGGTATTCTCCTCCCCATAACCCTGCCAACACTGAGAGATTCTTTGAACTTGTTTGCTATTGATGCTTTATTTTGCTTTGTGCAAAATAAACAATAACATAGAAATGTTAATAACAGCAGCAGTAATGTTTAAAGGTGAGTTTACACATGTAGATTATTTAGTTCAATCAACGAAGAACATCCGATTTTTTTGCTGATTGAACAAAAATCTAGAATGGACAATTTATTCAATAGATACATTTTGTTCAACCTCGAACAAAAAATCGTTCGAAAGGTCATCAAACATGTTGGTAAATTTTTATCTTTCATTGTAATTTTGAATGTATTTTCATTCAATATCGGGATAGACGAACACAAAATCTAATGTCACATTGAGTAAATGAACGAACGATGTTGGACAACGACATCAAACAAAAAATCTATTTGGCAGTTGATTGAAGAAAAAATCTACATGTGTAAACCCCCCTTTAGACCAACCTATTAAAATACCTGTACTCATTAGTTCACAGGTGTCAAACTCAAACACAGAGTAGGCCAAAACTTTTATATTTTACAAAGTCATGACCAGCCTTGATATTTATGAAAGACATGACTAATGTAAATGTATTCTTTTTGTATGAACAAAAGATGATCTCCAGTCTTCTCAGTTGTCCATGCACTAAACAGTATTGGTGTCATGAGAACATTTAGAGATGAGTGTCATCATTTAATGTTTCATGAAGTTTACTAAACCATACAAAAAGAAAATAATTAGTAAACTAAAGCTGGCCATACACCTTCAGATTTCTCTGTCAGATTTCCTTCAGATGTGATTTTGTTTTACCAAAACCATGTAATATGAGGACCTTTCTACACCTTCCAATCACTATGTATTCTATCAGGGAGGACACTATACTACATGGTTGTTGGTAGATCTGATCTGATCTGAAGGAAATCTGACAGAGAAATCTGAAGGTGTATGGCCAGCTTAAGTAAACAAAAATAACACAAGCAGCATTTTGTGCAATCAGGCAAATACCAACAATATCTAGTCCAAAAGCAGTCAAATAGAGTTTCAAAACTGTTCAGGTGTCCTCCCTTTTTGCCAAGAGTAGCTAATCTATGGGTTCCAGATTTTGGACAACTGACTTTTTCCAAGATTTGGCAAAGCTATACGGGCAGCCAGGAACAAAAACATAAAAAATCTGGAAAAGGAAGACCAATTGGACACCACCCCAAGAGAAACTGGGTGTCATTATTTCAGAGTTATGGGCATAGCAACTGGGCCAGACATGGGCAAACTACAGCCCAAGGGCCATATCTAGTTTGTTAAGCCTTTTAGTCTGGCAAACCTTTTATGATGTTGCATTTGCATTGTGGTCTGCAAATCTGAACTGCTACTTTTTAAATTTTTGGTTTACAGATAAAATAGCGCTATCTGTTCACATTGGAGCTACTTGTAAGAGATATCCTCACAATGTCTTATAAAGGCTGTCCTCCTGTTTTTACATTATGCTTTACTGTGATATACCCAAAGTTGATAGCTAGCTTATTGAAAAACATTGCATCAGCACGCGTTCTAAAAATATCTGATTGAAGAATCCAAAAATCTCAGTGCTCTTCATTACCTACAGATATAATCAAATTGCTTCCATTTTTCTTTGTTCTCTGTAAATCAGCAGTGCTACTTAGCATCTCTAAATTGGTTCTTGTTGTTGGGCATGGGGAATGGTACCTAGGTTTTGGTACAATGCTGCTTTTTCATAGGAGATTTTCTGCAGCAATCAAATAGGTATATTCTTCCATAAGTTAGTCTAGACTCTAGAGTAAAAATCTCCTGCTATGCATTTCTGTAATGCACAAGATTCTGCTACAAGTAAGGAAGTTATTTTTATCTGAATCAAATAATTCTGCTCCCCCAAATGTATAAGTTCACACTAAAAAAAAATTAATGCTGTCCCGTACGTAAAAGTCAAATATGCAGTCTACAGTCTGCACCGGTCTGCTGTTAATAATCCAAGACAATAAAAATAAAGAACATCAATTAATAGTCCTTTTTGGATAAGCATATTTTTTTCAATCTTTCTCTACATTCCTCCTGTTAGGATATTTGAGTTATATTTTGAGTTTTTCAGTCTTAGCTGCTGTCCATATAACAAAAACATTTTGCTGTTCTTCATGTTAGGTTGGGAATAAAGTTACATTTATTTTCGAAGCAGTAAATTAAGCATTTTAATATTTCCCATATGCTGGTCTGTTTGCATTGATCTCCTATTATTTGAGTAAAAAAATAAAGAACTAAAGGAACTGTCCACAAAAACAAATTGCTATTTCTAAACCAAAAGGCTCTTGGGTAGTAAGTATCACCAGTGGATTGCAAATAACTTACTGAACTGCTCTACCCATATCAATTAAATTATTTCATTCATCCACTGGTAGTATTTGAAGCAGTAATAACATCCTCATAGTCTCAGTCAGATGCGAGAGAAGATTGCAAACACGCATTTGTTTTGTAGAAATGATAACAAGAATAAAAGAAAGATGTTTTACATTTTTTCATCGTTGAGGACATGGGTATATCCATGTATTTACATATCACTAGCTATATTTTATTATTGAATATTACATGCATTATTTACCATACATTATTCTTTGTAAGTTTATTAATTAATTTTGGGGGCAATTAAATTAGACTGATTTATACTACTACTGCTATTATTTACATCCCAAATTCCCACATTTAGTTTTATACTGAAAGTAAACTTTGTTCAATATTTGAAACAAAAAATGTTGCTATTTGTTTTTATTGATCTCATGGCCATTGCTGAAAAACAAGCTACACAATCTACGATCTTAGTGAATCACATAGGTCCATTTTGAAATGGAAAATAAAGTTGTTTTGGCTATAGTGAAGAAAAAAAATCAGACAAAAATTTTTTCAACTAATTCCATTTGTTTACCTCAATAAACACACAAAAATGCTTTACTTTCAGACCATGTATTCAGCATCTAAGGTTTTAACAATTTGTGCAGCATGTTCTAAGGGAATGTTTCCCCGAGCCGGATGTTCACCCAAAGAAGAATCAGACAGAACAATTGCCAACTGTTTTTGTGCAGCTTGCCTGCAGTTTAAGGGGTGTTACTGCTGCATAGACAGTAAACATCCTTTTTATTTGTTTAGCAAAGACAAACCTAGTCCAAGGCTTTTCAGGTGCAGCTTTTCCACGTCCCACTGATGCATCCATTGATATTTAATGGATGCGGTGTAGCTGACCCCCGCGTCATCACGATGACAATGCCGTGCTGGCAGTGGACACTGTCCTTGTCTGGGAAGTGTTCTGTCTACGTCTAATGCAGGGAAAAATACAAAGTGGAAACCAAACCTTACACCCCTCAACTGCCTTTTAGTAGATACAATTTGTATCTGGTCCTAATATCAACCATGTGGATATAAAAATCACCTACAAATTACCTCATGAGTAAAAATGAATAATACCCTGGATTGATGTAATTTTGGTATAGTCAAGTGGTTCTCGAAAATATCCCTCTAGCTGTGAACAGGAAAAATAGGTATTATCTTTTTTTTTAGAAAGTTTGAAGTTTAAGCAATGTCCACTTTGCTCACTGAGGTTGTAGACATGACAATAAGACACTAAAACACATTTGTTATTGAAGGTGGCATAGCAGTACGTCTACTTTGTCTGTGACCATCAATGTTCATTTCAGTGGCATATTTATTACAAATTATAAATACCATTTGTCTTCCATGTAAAGCTCTTGTTGCACTTTTTTTAAAGCACATTTTGTTTTACAAAAACACCTAAATGCTGAACAGTGCCAATACAAAAGAAACATTT
Organism: Ptychadena robeensis; assembly: GCA_036250615.1. Classification (NCBI taxonomy): domain Eukaryota; kingdom Metazoa; phylum Chordata; class Amphibia; order Anura; family Ptychadenidae; genus Ptychadena; species Ptychadena robeensis. The sequence continues at coordinate 58,708,700 of CM070034.1, read as the reverse complement.
GTAGCAATCCTGTATCCCCAAACCGTAGCTAATCATCATGTGGTGGCATGTTTACTTCACACAGGCTGTCTGGGACATTGAAGGAGATCAGAACGATAGCAGTGTCACAGTTGGGAGGGGGATAGGAGTTAGCAGACAGCCTGAGAATATGACTTAAGCCTATGTAACTTTTTTATAAAATATCAGAATAAATTAGTATAAATCAGCATACACTACTCCAAAGTGCCTGCAGCAATTTAAGGACAGGGATAACTACTTGTAAAAGTTATTTAATGTTAGGAATGCAAATGTATTTGCTGTCTTTAGCCATAGGCTCGGTATAAAGGCTACTTTTTTGAAGAAGCAGCCAGGATGGTTAAACATTATTCTATTCATTCAGTTTGTAAAGCCTTTTTAAAGAATCTACTACCTTGCAAATTGCTTCTATATAAAACCTAGAATTTGAGAGAGTTAAGAGCCATATAGCATATTTATATCTGCTTTGAACCAATGGAACTGGTGCTGAACTACACAATTTTCCTACAATACAGCAGGCACTAACCTTTTTTTTCTACCTTTGTCTGAACCTGTTTTAGTTCTATACGCTCCAGGCTCACAATAATATCTACTGATTGTTACCTGTTGAATATGATGATTAACCAGAGGTCTACTACTAATGCCATGAAAAGGACAAATAGCTTCTAGCATTAGCTTTGAAGTCATGGATACCATGTTAAGCTGGCCATACACCTTCAGATTTCTCTGTCAGATTTCCTTCAGATCAGATCAGATCTACCAACAACCATGTAGTATACTGTCCTCCCTGATAGAATACATAGTGATTGGAAGGTGTAGAAAGGTCCTCATATTACATGGTTTTGGTAAAACAAAATCTGATCTGAAGGAAATCTGACAGGAAATCTGAAGGAAATCTGAAGGTGTATGGCCAGCTTAAGGCACGTACTTCCCTACTCTCGTTACTTACAAGAAATGGTAAAAAAAAAAATGTAATCCTTTTGTGTTGATTGCAAAACCCATGAGCATGGTATCATCACCAAAATTGCTGTAAATGTAGAGAAGGGTTTGATGTATAGTAAAAAAAAAGTATTGCTCTAACACAAATAGTTTTTGCATAAATAAGGTTCAAATCAAGTCAAAATTTCAAAATCGAAATTTCAACTTTGAACTTAATTTATGCAAAAACTACAAGTGCTAGAGCAAAACCTTTTTTTACCATGTTCACACAACCCTTCTCAATTTTGGTGATACCATTTTCAGAGGCGTTGCAAGCAGCTCACAAAATCATTAAATCAAAAAAAATTGACCATCTCTATTACTTTCCTGTCCCAAGCAAACCTGTGACGGTGCTCTGCATTAGCAAACTAGTCAATTGCTGACCACTATGGGGGGTTAACCATACAAATTCTTATAATTTTTTCCATTCTTTAAGTATGACCTTTTGTAGAGGCTGGATGTCAGGTGGATAGTGATGCTCAACTTGATTCCTCACAAGTCTCCATAGGTGTGCAGTTGGGCCACTGAATCACTTTTACCCTAGTGTTCTTCAGAAATACAATGCATGATAATTATTATATATTATTCAGGATTGCCACAGACCAGTGATAAGGGGCCCGGAAAGGTAGTGAGATTCATTCGGGTGCTCAGGGCATGCAAAATATGCATAAGTGTAGGGCTAATAAGCGGATGTGTCAACAATAATTTAGAAATAACAGCTTTACCTAGCCAGAATAGGCAACCTATTAGATTTGATGTGTACTCATGGTTTAGTGTAGGGTTGAGAACACCAGTCTCACACCCTGTTTAGTATCTCTTCTTGTCAGGTACCCCAAGACCGCCTCTGTTTCTTGATAGTGTGAGCAGGGATCAGCTTTAATGTCCCCAAGCAAACATGGAGAACAGTTTATCCAGAGCGTGAAAGAAGGCTGTGTCTAGGCGGATTCAGATGGTCTATATTGAAAGGCAGTATGCGAGTTAAAATCATCATCTTCACTAACGCTATCCTTCCTAGCCAGAAAAAGCATAACACCTTCCAAGAGTGTAAATCTTTCTGTATGGAGTCTAACAGGGCTTTGAAATTCAGATAGTAGAGACGTGACATATCTTGGGGGATGAGCATCCCTAAATAACGGAAATGAGAGTCATGCCAAGTAAAGGGGAGCCGGTCTTTGTGATAAGTGGCTTCTTCTTTCAGGAAAGGATACATCTAGAGCAACTGATTTGGACATGTTCATTTTGAAGTAAGTAAGCTCTTCGAATTCTTCAAACAGGTTGAATAGTTCTGTCAAAGAATCAAGAGGATCTGTGAGAAAAAAAAAATCTACAGCAAAGACCGCAAGCTTAATTTCTTTCCCAGAAATAGTGATCCGTTGAACAATTCTATTCCGCATAATTGTGCATAAAAGGGGTTCCACAGACAAAACAAAAATAGTGGGGAATGAGGGGCAGCCCTGTCTCCTGCCATTTGTGAAGGTGAATGGATCAGAAAGTACTCCATTAACCCTTACCTGTGTGGACGGCAAAGAGTAGATTTAGATTAATCCAACCCACCATCTGCTCTGGATGCCACTAAAACTTAACACCTCTGACATATTATCCCATGCCAAGCGATCAAATGCTTTTTCAGCATCCGTAGTTAGGAGCATTAACTCCCTACCAGAGGACTTTGCTGCCAGGATTACATTCAGTGCCTGCATGGTATTATCTCTAGCCTCCCTTTCCAGAATGAAGTCCACCTGAGCCGGGGAAATGCGCTCTGGTAGGTATGGGAGTAATCTGTTGGAAAAAATGTTCATGAATATCTTTAAATAAACATTCAGTTGGAAAATTGTTCGAAACCCGGCACAAAGTGTGGGGTCTTTGTCAGGCTTTGGAATAACTGAGATGTCTGCCATCAGGAAGAAGGAAGGAGGGAGGCCTATTTTGTCATCCAATGAAGCAAAAAAAGTGGGGTTTGAGTAGTTTCTGAAATGACTTATAATACCGAGTATTGAATTTATCAGCTCCTGGGCGTTTACCTGGTTTCATGGTTTTAAGGGCCTCAACAAATTTGAAGGCATAAATGGGGGCTTGCGGCCTGAGACACTAAGGCAGCCAGCTGTGGCATTCCAGACAGTTTCACATTCATGATCTCTAAAACTTGGGTTTCTAAAACACGAAAAAAAGCCTATTAAATGTTTTTTGACTGACAGTAGCCTTTATGTATGGTTTAAGTGTATATGCAACAGAAAGAATTTACCATATAGAAGAATCAAAGCCACAATAACTATATTATTTAAAAAAAAATTAAACCAATTGCTAAATGTATACTCTTTTAATTCTTTTCATCATAGTTACACTTTTTCCTCATGCTGATTTATTTATATATTCAATAATAAAAGGAAACTTGTAGTTGGGTCCACAATTACTTGCCTTAGTTTCTCATTTTGAAAAAAATCTAGGTTGACACCATACTGACTGAAAAGTTTTACAAATAACAACAAATCAAACTTTGTATTTTAATGGTATTCTGCTAAATCTTAGCATTCCAATGCAAATTACTTATTGTAAGACAGGAAATTTCAAAAAACCACACATGTCAAAAGTATCAGTACAAGAAGAAATACAGACAGCTTTAAAGTAGAGCTTGGCCCTGCCAAAAAGTCAAGATTTGCATATTTTCAGCTTGCTATATTTCTGGATTTACTGATTATTGTGCATTTTCACTGCATGTTACTAATCTCGGATAAAATGTTTTTTTGTTCATCATATGCTCAGTTAGAATTGAGCAGGACTGTGACAGCTTTTGCTTTTAAAATTGCCTCCATCTTAATAATGAGGGGTGACAATGTGACTGAATTCCAGCTCTTATTCCTGAAAATACTTTGAAATTAGAAATGGGTGACTTGATCTGCCAGATTTAACATTTGACCCCAACTAGGCCTATTTACATTCATGTGATACTCATGAATATATATATACCCATCATTATCTCTGACATTTTTTTCCACAATTTAAAAAAAAATGCTTCCATAATACAACTCTGCAAGAATTCCATCTTACAAAAAACATTACAACGTAACCAAAATTACACCAAATGGAAAGCTGGGGGAGCGGGGGGGGGGGGGGGGGGGGGGGGGGGGGGGGGGGGGGGGGGGGGGGGGGGGGGGGGGGGGGGGGTGTCGGTTGGACTAGTTTATAAAAAAATAAAAAAAAGGGGGCCTTATTAGAGCAAAACATTGATATGAATTTTATGATCTATGAATTTGCAGTGTCAACAGTAAAATATTATGGTTTTGACAGAACTGTCACAATGTATTGATTAAAAACTTATGATCTGATCTTTAGTTTGTTGTTGTGTTTGTAGACCAAAAAACTTGAAATATGAACTGGTTCAAGTATGTTAATTACCGTATATACTCGAGTATAAGCCGACCCGAGTATAAGCTGAGGTACCTAATTTTATCTACAAAAACGGGAAAAACTTATTGGCTCGAGTATAAGCCAACAGTGGGAAATGCAAAGTCAGATAGTGGAGTTTCCTAAATGAGAAAAATATAGAGAAAGCACCATTGCCCCTTGGAATGAATCAAACAGGATTATTAATATTTGAATTGAATTGTATTTAAACTAGTAACCGGCCACCAGGTGGCAGTGTGGAGTTTGTTGACATCGATCAACTGTTAGTCAGCAATTACGGAGAGCTCGGAGAAGATATGCAGTGAAGAAGGAAGCACTCCATGCCTGAAATTTAGCACGGTAATTCAGCTTAGGTGAGTGAACAGTAGGCTGACTTGAGTATAAGCTGAGGGGAGCATTTCCTGCCCATTTTTTTGGGCTGAAAAACTCTGCTTATACACAAGTATATATGGTAAACACATTCCATGGATCTGCCAGGATGGTTTGCTCTACTTTTCTATTCTTTAACCCCCCTAGCACTTCTGACGGCTCCATCTCGTCCAGCACTTTCTTGTCAGTATTGCAGTTGACGAGATGGAGCCGTCCAGCTAAACTCAGATCCCCAGCAGCACATACTCACTGTTCTGTGCTGTCCAGGGGGGCTGATACTCTAAGCTGGCTTCCTTACTGAAGAAAGCCAGCCCAATTTGCATATGAATGTCCCGCGGGACATTCAGAGGGTGCCAAATGGCTTGTATTAGATACAGTGATAACTGTATCCAATACAATTCAAAGTAAAACAAAAACAAAACACACTTCCAATTGTAATAAAAATTTTATTATAATCAAACATAAATACTGTTTTGAAATCTTTCATACCAAATAAGTTTTCAAGAGATTTTATCATTTAAATTATACATTTTATAATTTTTTTTATAATAATGGTGTGTTTCAAACATTATTATATTCAGGATGTCTATTAGACCCTTGTACGGACATATTTTTGGAAGTTACAGGCCTACAACACTAAAAAAAAAGTCTATGGTGCACTTTTGGTACAGAAATCTGGCCCTTGCAAGAGCGCTAGGGAGGTTAATGCAGAATGGTTCACTTAAACAGAAGTGGAGCACAGCTGAAGGACCGGGATAGAAAAATTGCTTGCAATGCCTTGCCAGTGTGTTCTAATACATACTTTTGAGTTGTTTCTAACACAGTTGTCTACCTGACACCAATGGAAAATGGGCCTTAAGGCTCAGAAGGAACTCTATATGTGGACTATCTGGTATAAACATACTGATTTATATTTTTCTGAAGGAAACTATTTTGTTAATTTCACAAACTGAATATGTTTTTGATTCAAAAGGTCTTATGTTAATACCATGTTTAAGTGAAGTAAATTTTTTGTTAAAATGCAACAAACAATGTCATCCATCTCCTCTTCTTACATTAATACATTTTGTTTATGATTATTACAGTTCTTAATGGAAATAATTACATAAGATTATTATTATGGACACAAATAAAATGTATTCATTTATAGGTATGACACAAGTGTATGTTCTTGCTTTTGGAATTCCATCTCGTTTTTTAAAGATTTGACATTAATTTTCCTGAAAACAATGGTTAGGAGAATGTGTACTCTTGTGTGCTTTTGATGCTTCTATTTAAGTTAATGGCAGGTTGTAAAATCCCCAGCGCTATTACCACAAACAGTAGATTTTATAGTTTGGTCAGAAACGAAATATGACAGTCATGTGCACACAACAAATTAAATCTGTCAAAATGGATCTGAAGCAAAAACTGTTATTTCAGATGAAAGTATGTGTTTGTTCCTTTAAATGTTAAATAAAATGCTCAATGGTTGTAGGAAAGCAGTTTAGATTTATTGAGCGCAGGCGACACTGAGAGATAACAGTTAAATGCTGAAGAGTTTGTTTCTGATAAGCAACAGCTGCACTTGGAAGATCTGAAGTGGAAAATACCGACTCCCTGAATTGAAACAGGATAATCAATCAACACAGAAGTCTGGAAGCACAAATCCCTCCATACACAGATCATATTATTTTCTACTCAATAAAAATATTAATTTACTCTAAGTTATGATATCTTAAATAGTGTTGTTTGTATCGTAAATACTGGACTAAAAGAAAAGTGTTAGAGTTATTCGTATGTATTTGCAAACATGGGAAAAGTACATGTAGAACTTATAAGAAGGCATTCACAACATGACTTCACAATGTGACACTTTTGGCCATATCAAAATCAGGGCGAAATTAAATATTTGTATGTGATATACAGCCGAGATTACAACTCAGGACAACTGTTCAAGTAGCCATACATGGCTTGATATTTCTGTTAGATCGACCAAAAAATTTATCGTTTTTAGTTGATTGAATGGAAATCAATTGCCGCAAACCTGGTAAAAAAGTGATTGAAATTGAAAGCCTAATCCAACATGTTGGTAAATTAAATCACACATGACGTTTAAATCTAAGATTGTTCGTGCAAAAGTTGAACCGTGTATAGCTTTAGAGCCTTTGTACACACACTGAGCTGATGTGAAGTAGTCAATGGCATTGTTAAAGCTTAAATGAGATCTTAGGACTGAAGGCTTAAGCCCCCCATAGACAGGCAGACTCCTCCATACAACTTTCATGAGACTTACCA
>CM070034.1:58670183-58697238 GCA_036250615.1 Ptychadena robeensis | reverse complement strand
GCAAAATCCGGGTTCGCGCCTTCACTACACAACACCTCTCTCTCTCTTTGCGGAGGCCCTGTGCCTGTGCACAGTGTGTGTGAGTACATCACCAATGATGTACTGAAGCTGGCCCCACATGTGTTGCCATGGAGATGCATTCCCTCCGGCTGAGCTTCCTCTCCGCCCCACAGCCCACGCGAACCTGGAAGCACTGGTCTGCCTCCATCTTGACCTCCTCCATTCAGACACACACACACCACCTCCCCACTATACCAAACACTACAGTCATCCAACACCAGTAGCAGAAGCGGAAAAGAGCAAAGGAGAATAGAGGGTAGGGGGGTCAACTAACTAGAGGGAACAGAAAGAGGACACAGAGACAGGAGGAAAATCAATGAGTATTCATGAACTTGTTGACTAGTTGACTCATTGATCATAGTCACAGGGACAGTCAACAGCTCCCAAGAGGAGTCAACTAGCCATCTCTCTGTGTGTCAAACAGTCGGTACACTCACAGAGAAGGAAGAGGCATGGCAAGATCCCCTGTGCAGTCAGAGATGGTATAGCATGCAGCTAACATCATATTCCCAACTGGACTCGGCTGGTGAAATGTAAACAAACAGGCAACAGCGTCATCATGTGGAAGTTCTGAAAATTGTTTCTAGAGATTTGGGAATTAAATTTTGAATATTCCACTATCTGATTTTGTGCGTTAATTAACCACCAAGGTGGTTAATTTTTTTGTGCCAATTTTGGCACAGAAAATCGGACTGAATGAGACCGCTAGAGGGGTTAATGAGAGTGTTGCATATGAGAAGCATTCAAGTAAGTTAATGTGTTATATTTAGTTTATAATGACAATGTGCTCCTTTGTGAACCACAGTTGACTCATTCTGTGTGCCATGACTGCCGCAGGTTAATCTGTACCGCTCTTCTCACTTCCTGGTTCATTTTAGGCAGAAATAGGCAACACGTCACAGGAAGCAGGGATCTGCTTTGAAAATTCACTGAACGCCCCCCAGTGGCCACCGGCGATATTGCACCCCCAGTTTCATTTGTTGCCTTCAGCGAACCAGGAAGTGAGGGGAGCTGTGTAGTAATCTTGCTAAAATAGTCATTACAGGTACGTTTTTGAGTTTTTTTTTACTGCGTTCCTTCCTATTATTGGCACTTCTAGTGTCATTCATAAAAACATAGATTTCTGGTGGTAGGTCCACTTTAATAAAAGTTGTTTATTGATGGACACTTGTGTTCCTAAACTGTATCTGTAATAACATCATCATAACTCGACTTATAAAATGAAAATTTTAAAGTCGTTAATGCCCTAATTTATACTGTCAACACGAAGTAAATGCGACCAATGCATGCTGTAGACATATGCATATGTAGACATAAAAATATACTCTAAAACATGTGCAGGTAAGGCTGCATTTGCAGGGGTGTTTGCCGACCAGCCGCTCATGGCCTGAAAGTACCTAAAATTGGAGAACCCAAGAAGTGCAGGTCCTGTTAGGGTTGACATGGAGTCAGCCATAAATGCCTTATAAGCCCAGTCAGTCCTTTGAGCTGCTGCGGAGTGTTTTATAAATGTGTCATAGTTGTAATATTTTATTAAACATTTAAATTGGATATATATCTAAGATTTTAGGGAACTTAGGTAGGGTTATCCAGTGTAAACTCAGGTAATGGTCACTAAGGGCATACTTATACAGCTTATGTGAATCATGTAAGTGATTTGAACTAGAATTCGCACCACAATATTACTACTTCTTTTAAGTCACATTCACTGCTCATAAATGTACCCCTTAAAACAGCAGTGGTTGGATTCTGTAATGGTTGTTAACACATTTCTGTTGTCCTATCAGATGGAATCTGTTTTAGGTATGGATTCCATATGTAAAAGACTGTTCACACTTGTTTATTAGGTCTGATCTGAGAATGTATGTATGTATGAGTGGCTTTCAATTTATTTTACTAATATACCGAATATTCAACTGTATGAATATGTATAGGCTATAGGAGGTAAAGGGTCCTTGGCAGATATTAGGGCATGCATTAAAAAATTATGCTGAGGAGACAGATCACACCTCTTAACCTAAACCGACTTATCAAAAAATTGTTCTATTAAAAGAACATCCATCACAACTGATCCTTGTGGCTGCCAGTTGTTAGATGTCCTAGATATAATTCATGGATCCAGAGATAGTTTTCCAGAATTTTTTTCATTCCTGCAGGCACACTAGCCATTCCTCTTGTGTTGGCAGAAAAGTGGATAAAAGCCAGCTGCCTAAGCTACATAATAACCAGAGGCATTGCTGAATATTAATAATTATATAGATGGCTTTTAAATGGTTTATTGTGTAGATTTTTCTGTATCAGCAACGTAACATAAACAGAATTAACATTGACATGTTAAAATTAAATGTAAATGTTTTTGAATATATTTCATTTGTTCTCCATTTAATCTCAATGTATGCAATTAAAAAAGTGACTAACACAAAGGTTTGACATTTGTTTTTTGTTCTCTTCAGCATCCAGCTTACCCTCCGTTCTACTCCGTAGGTTTTATATTGTACTGTTGTTTATTTAAAATCAATTGTATTTGCTCAAGCTATAACTATCATGCTATAAAGTAATAATTGAATTTACTTAATGCTGACATAAGTGTTGAAAATTTGGACTTCTATAAAAGGGTTGTTAGAAACATCTGACAAATACTGGGTCACTCTCATTTGAGTCTGATACAGTGATAGTATGATCGTATGATAGTAGTGAAATTCCATAAATATTCCATGCTAAATATTCTACGGTCAGCAGTGGTGTTATAAAGATTAAAAGCAATTAGGATCAACAGCAAGTCAATGTAAAGTGGTAGGCTATGCAAAATAATAGAATATGTAGCACATGATTTGATGCACATTGGGTGGAAGTTGCCACGTTTTCTCAAGGCAAGAGTTACAGGCCGTATGGTTTTTAGATTAACTTAAGAACAGTCTTGATTTGGGTTTTTAGACAATTAAAACTATTTTCGGTTCCATTCATTGTGGCAATAGTTTGGAGATGCCTCCAACCTGTTCCAAAATAACCGAGCATCAGTGCACAAAGTTTCATAAAGACATAGATGAACAAGTTCTGTGAGTATGGACATTATCTGCCTGCACAGAGCTCTGATCTCAACCTGATTGCAATGTGAACCAAACCTTCAGGACTGACATCAGTGCCTGACCTTTAAATATTGGAACATTAGTAAAAAAAATCCCTATACTAAACCTTGTGGAAAGCCTTTCTGTTGAAGCTTTTATAGCTGCAAAGGCAGGCACCACAATACTTTTGGCAATATGTGTCTTTTCTGGAAGCTAATTGTCTTATCAGTTTTTGCCCAAAAACATAGAAAGAGAACACTATATGTAGCGTTCTAGGAATTTGACATCACTCACTATAGATCTCTATAAGTACAACTGTATCTAGTCACAGAGAAAATTTAAAGGGCAATATGCTGGGGAATCAAGGAGTGTCGTGGTTTCAGATTTGTCCTCTAAGTAACATATTCTATAATTAATTGAATACCATGCCAATTGAAAGAGAAGCATGGTAATGGGTGCTTTTTCTTAAATTATTTGTGGAAGATACGTTTTAGAAAAAAACATATTTGTAGTTGTACATCTTATTTTTTTGAAACCACTTATACCACAAAAACCTGTGGGAGTATATAAATGTGCATTGATTTGCTACAAACAATTGAATACTGGTCGGCTATACATGTTAAATGTTACATTGAATTCCAGCAGCTTTCTCAGGCATCTGAGAGGTGAATGTTAGACTATTTATATGTTGTAAAGTGCTTTACATAATGAATGAAATATGCACATTACTGTTTTCTGTACTTTATACCATCATTGGGTTCTTGCTTATCGTTTTCACATTAACAATGGCCGTGAAGAACAGTGGGATATAAATGTAATATGTGTGGCTTTTGAATGGCAGTTTAATTGTTTTTCATCACAATCTAAAGTCATAATCATGAACCTAGAAATTTAGACGTGATATTGTTAGTGAGCGAAATAATATTGATGAACAGTTGTAGTCACATTGACGGTCTGATGTGGTAAAATCAAAAATCATTCTGCTTTCTTCATTTAACTCTAGTCTTGCTAAAGTATATGCCAAAAATATGTCATTTATATGACTACTCTTGATTTAATATGTATCTGTTATGCAACCTGTTTGTCCAGTTCCACATTAAGTTGATTCTTTTTTACATCTATTTAACTACTATGCCTAACAACAAAGCAGGATGCATTTATTTCAATTCAATATTTTTAATATTCCAACATTTTAGTCTTTGCTTGCATTTGATGTGTATATGTACAAGTTTGCTAACCTTTCCTAATTATTTGGAATTTTGTATATCATTGGCTAAGCTTTTTAAAGTAGGAATATCCTTTTAGCTTACTTACCCCACAAACTCACCCCGAGCTACACTTGGGGATACTCACCTATCCCAAGGTAGCCTCTTTGGGCAGAAGAGGCATGGGGTGGCACCATTGACCTCAATTCAAAGGATGTGGAATTTTTTATTTCCGAGGAGGATGGAGGGCTGAAATTTTTTTTAAAGTTTGCCACGAGCGAAACACCCAGTGGGTTAACATATCAAATACCTTATGGAAATAGTAGTATTTCAACTGTGGCATTACATCTATTGGATTACAGAAAATATGCAATTAGATTATTAAATTAGATAGGTACTAAGTGGAGCTTCCTTTTGCAAATGTAACAGCCTCTAGACACCTCCTATAGCCATTGATGTGTGTCTGGATTGTGGATGGAGCTATTTTTTGAACATTCATCCATACAAAATCTCTCCAGTTCTGTTAATTTAATGGCTGCTGAGCATGGAAAACCTGCTTAAAATCATCCCACAGATTTTCAATGATATTCAAGGGTATAGCAGGGTATATTGGCCATTGCAGAACATTGAACTTCCCCCTCGGCCTAAATGCCTTTGCAGATTTTAAACTATGTTTTGGGTCATTGTTTTGTTCAAATATCCAACATCTGTGTAACTTCAAATTTGTAAAAGATGCTTGATCTCTTTCCCGAAGAATTTGTCCTCATCTAGATACAGAGCCCCATAGTAGGATGGAACCCTCACAATAAACGACAAAAGGTAGCAGGTGTTTTTCTTGGAATGAGTTCTTCTTTCACAATTCTTTTTATTATGACAAAATACCTAAATGTTTACGTAATTATTTTGTTACAGAATAAAGCTGGCTTTCTTTTGCATATAACAAGTCACTCTTTTGTGGCCTGGGTACAGAAAGGGCTTTTTTCTCATCACCCTGCCATACAGATGTTCTTTGCCTAAATTGCAGAATTATGTACAGACGCACCATCTGCAGCAAGATGTGCTTGCAGGTCTTTGGAAGTGATTTGTGAGTTGTCTGTAATCATTCTCAAAATCCTTCACATATGCCACTCCTGTATATTTCTTGGCATGCCATCTGGGTTTTACAGTAACTGTGCATGTGACCATCCATTTCTGGACAGTTTGAAACTCTGACATAGTTTAGATTTTTGTTGCCTTACTCGAAACCATGACACTGTTTAGTTTTCTAAACTTTTGAGAGTTGATTGGTGAATACCATGCTGTCAGTTTTTTAGAAGACAGTTAAATAAAAGCACAACTTGCAAATGGCCACCTGAACCTCCTTGGTGTCACAGATCACTACAGAACCAGGGGATCTGTGCCTGCTTCCAGCTCCCTCCCATATTCCTCCCTTTGCCACAGAGGACTAGGCTGTTCATTTCCCTCTGCTGGATGCTAGCTGCATTCCCTACCTTGTCAGGTGTCCCTCCCTCCAGCCCTATTTAAGGAGATCTCAGGCAACAGAAAGTGCCCTGAGATCTCCTTTGTTTCCGCCTCCAGGTTCCTTTGCTTGTAATACTTACTCTTTGAGTGAGTCTCCTCCAATGATGCGCAGCCTGCCCATTGAACAACAATGAAGGTGTTTGCATGACGCATAGGGTGCTGCTTTCCTGCAGTTATTCCACTGAAATGAATAGCAGGTGGTCACAGGTCCTAAAATATGGGCAATCTGCATGACCCATGTCACGCCGATGTGCCTGTGATGCCCTGAGTTTGTTATTTTTTTTCTTAACTGATTAATGTTACAATTAAAAGAGTAAAATTATAAACAATGCCTACAATTTATTAACACTAATTAATGTAAATCTGAAAGGTTACTAATACAATCTTTCCATACCAGGCCTGAAAATGACTACATATTATCAGAATTAAAAGAGTTTAAACTGTTCTGCTCTGCTTTTCATTAATGTAGAACTGAAAACTTTGCTTTTGCAGTGTTTAAAAGTGTCTATTACTATTCATATTTAAAAGGCCTATTAAATGAAATTATGTTCAATACTTCATAAATTTTCACTTTCTTTATTGTTGGCTCCATCTCCAGTTTTTGTAATAACCAGTTTAAGTCATATTCTATTTCAAGCTGGCACCTCAGTAATCTGGGTCAGATAATCATCTTTTAGTTTGCTGAAAATACTTTTTTCTTTAGCTGTGCTGCCAATCTCATTATTTAATTAAAATGTGCAACTTTGCATATTTTTCCAAGAAAAAGGAAGTTAGATTTATTGAAACGTCTAGAAGTTGAGTAGTTTGTTGCATACTTTTGTCATATTATATATTGTTAAAATCTTCGATATGGCTACATAATGAATCACGAACGGCACATACAGAATGCATAAACGACATACATTTGCTTTTAATTGTACATTTAATTTGTATATTTTTAAAAAATACTTAAAATATACCTGTTGGTTTTTTCAGAAACCCAATGACCTTGCAAATATTCCTGTACTTCTACCTATGTAGCACTGAAATGCCAGTGTTATCAGCCCTACCTCACCTATACAACACTTTCCTATGTTATGGAGCTGTTGAAATTGGGTAAGCTTATTTGAACTAAATGTATAATATAATTTTGGTATGCATGGTGATATTGTCATACTATTGGTTTTCTTCATAAATTTCACTATCATAAATTGTTTTATACGTTGAATCCAGCTGAATCCCATATGAAAAGCAGGAATATGTAAGTATGCTTACTGATTAACCTGAGAGCTTTACATTTGCATTAATTTTCTGGCCCATTGTATTTTTCTCCCTGCAAAGAGGATTTATAGGAAAGGATCTAACATTAAATCCACTTTCTCAAATCCGTATTTCTTAGTATGATCAAGTTTTTGTGTATGTTTTTTTTATAATCCTGAAGTGTTACATGAGAGAATGGACTAACGTAATGTTGGTGGCTAAAATCAAGAAACCTAAAACATTGCTGATGTATATGGATAGTACAGGCATTAAGGCACAGTGCACCGTCTACCACTATTCCCAAAGCTAAGAATACATATAACAGAAATTTTTATTATGCAACCACAGTCTGACTTTTGTGGTATTCTGGTATCTTTTAGTATAAACTGCTCTTTGAGTCTAAATGTTTGATTTGAAAGTAGAGTATGGGAACGGAAAAAATAGGGGTAACGTTCCAATTAATTTTTCCAAACATATCAGAATATTTCTAGCTCAAATGTTTAGATCAGGAAACTTATTCATGTCTGTAAGCAACTAAATGCAAATTCATGGAACATGTAAAAAAATATGTGGAAGTAAATTCTAAGCTCCTGATCAGTAGTGATGGCATAACAGTTCGGCCGTGAACATAACATGTACTTTTCTTCCTCCAGCAAACAGTACTGGTGTTCGACCCGCCCTGTTCACTGGCGGAAAGAAGGTTAATATACCGTATATTCCGGCGTATAAGACGACTGGGTGTATAAGACGACCCCCAACTTTTCCAGTTAAAATATAGATTTTCAGGTATACTCGCCATATTAGACTACCCCTTCCAACGCACACAAAATAAAACTGAAAAAAACTGATAAAAATTCAGGATTGCTTTCAATATGGATTATTTTAATCTTATGACCTGGGAAAAACTGCCTACAATCCAGGGGAAATCCACCGGCAAAGGTGCCGGCGTGTGTCATTGTTTGGCCAGTTCAGTGAAATGGCAGGTGGACCAGGGCCTTCATATGTATACTCAAAACAAACCTTATAAAGTCCTATTCTGCTCAACCTTATATTAAATGTTGACTGTGTGTAATCAAAAATTTTAACTTATATCATGTTCACATGATACAGTGAAGGTGTTTTAATTGTGTTAGAGCTGGAAATACCGTTTTTCAGCCGCTGGAGCCACAGTCCTTTAATGAGGATATATGGTGTGGCTTATCTTACACATCGAGGAGGAAGAAGGGAGGTGGGGTGGGGGGGGGCGTCTTCTGATGTTGACTGTAGACTCCTCTGGCTCAGTACGTGTTCTGCATCGGCCATATAAGCCGCCCCCCGACTTGTGAGACGCCTGGGTTCAAAAGTAGTCTTATATGCCAGAAAATACAGTACTTCTTCGGATCAGGAGCAGAAAGATCCGGCCAGTGTAAGAATTTTTTTTACCAGAGACCGGAATGTGACGTCAGTGATGTCACATCGGATATCAAAACTGGGAACTTTGCGTTCCAGATACCGGAAGTGACGTCAGTGATGTCACTTCTGTGTTTTTTTTTCAATTAAATTTCCCTGCGAACAGGCGGGGAATTTGAATCTTCCCACGAACAGGCAGACATCAAAAATTTTTAAAAGTCTGATCCGCCTGTTCGTGGAAGGACCTGGCTGAAGTTCGGCCATCACTACTAGAGATGGTTGAATTTTTTTTTAAAAATGTGACCATTTCGACAGTTTTTCAACTTAATTGCAAAGCCCCTGAACATGGTATCATCACCAAACTTGCTGGGGATGTAGAGAAGGGTTGGGGGTACACTTCAAAAAAGAAAGTATGGCTCTAACACTAGTTTTTTTCACAAATTAAGTTCAAAGTCAAGTAAAAATTTCAAAAATCGGAAATTTCTACTTTAACTTTGAACTTAATTTATGCAAAACTACATGTGCTAGAGCAAATTTTTTCTTTCAAATGTTCCTCCCTTCTCTACATCTCCAGCAATTTTGGTGATGATACCATTTTCAGGGACTTTGCAATCAGCTCACAAAGTTAGCAAGTCGAAAAATTCGACCATCTCTAATCACTACTGATCAGCTATCATCCCAGCGTGCATGCATCCCAGTAGTTAAATAGAGTAGTGAGGCATGATGGCAGACTGATGCCTAGCATTACTCATGGCAAGTTAACTGAAAAAGGCAGGCCCCCAGATAATCACTGATCCTTCTCCATGTTTAAAATTTGATACAATACACTTGTTGACCCTTCCATTGGGCTGATTATCTGACTGATCATAAAAGATGCCTTTAATGAAGTGTTTTTTTATCTGGCTTTGCATGACTTCCTGCCTGTAGGAGCCAGTTTTGAACTGTCCTTGCTGCACATGTACCCCCTCAAAGTCTGTCACTGTATGAGGGTAATTTGATATCAGCTTATGGAGTCTGTCATTGTTGAGTTTTAGTCATGAGCAGCATAGGCAATATTCGAATTTGTAAAATTCACGAATTCATGATCTCCATTCATTATTACCTTCATTGGGAAAATCGACACTTGTACATGTGCATATTGTGAACGCAATGCATAGTTCTTTCCACAGATTACCTTAATTGTGCAAATTAGCACTTGTACATGCTTAGATTGCAAATGCAATGCATGGTAGTTCTGTGTACTGATGTAAAAAAATCTAAAATACTCCTAATTAAGAAGATATAGAACTATATTCAAGATTTTTGCAAATTCTCAAAGTGCTATTATTTTCAAAAAAATTCACGATTAAAAAATTTGCGATCAACACTATTGAGTTTTTTGTTTTTTTTTTAAACCCCTTTTCTGTAACAGATATTTATTTCTAAGCCAGAATTCCCCATTGTGATGTCGAGATCAAATTAGAAAACAATTTTGAGTTAATTACAAAGCCCCTTAGCATGGTATCATCATCAAACTTGCTGGAGATCTAAAGTGTTGGGGGTATACTACAAAATAAAAGTATGACTCAAACACAAAAAGTTTTTGCATAAATTAAGTTCAAAGTCAAGTCAAAATTTCAACTTTAAGTTTGAACTTAATTTATGCAAAAACTACATGTGCTAAAGCCATATTTTCCAATGTTCCTACAATCCTTCTCTACATCTCCAGCAATTTTGGTGATGATACCATGTTCAGAGGCTTTGCAATCAGCTCACAAAGTCAGCAAGTCGAAAAATTCAACCATCCCTATTGCTATGCTCTATGCATGTCAGTGAGTCAGAGACTTTAATAGAATTAATTGGATTATCATGCAGAATCGAGCATTTTCAGAAGGAGGTCAGTAATGGATGCAGATTCTCTATATTGATTTTCAAAATGGTGTGCAAATGGTATAAAGATGATAAATGTTCATGAAAAGTGAAACCTTTCCCTTAGAATGTGCACATTATTTAGTATGATATAAGATTTTCCGCACTGTGAGACATTGAAAAATCCTAAGCTGCAGAGTAATTCCACAAGATGACAGCACATGTTGTGGATACGTATATTCTAGAGATATGGTGTTCATGTGGATATCAATTTTTTTCCTTTTCTCATCATTTAAGCAATAAAGCGGATTTAGTAGTATGTACTGTGCCATGCTGAAGATTGAAACAATTGCTTTTACTGTTCTTCTTGTTATTAGCTGACATCCTTTCCAGTGTCATTTTGCATTTGTATTCCTTTTTCTTGATTTAGGGACTTGATAAGCTCTACCAGCCCCCTAGCTATCGAGCAAGCTAATTAATTTGTCCTTTGGTAATATACATTGCATGAACTGTGTGCCTCACTGAGTAATAGGTAGGTTTTCCATGCTTTAGTGAGGATGATATACATTTTCAATTTATCTATAGTGACTTCTTGAAAGTGACAGCTATATTTGTTTCGTACCATGTAAAGTGAATGATAATAGCTTGACAGCAGATTTATTTTTTTCCCCCCATTCTCTGTTCTTATCTTGGAGTTCTGCTGTACGGATAAAAGACTGTCTGCTCAGCTCTTGAGAAAGGTGCACTCATGTAAAACTAAGATACTCTGCAAAGCTGCAATAGGCAGATTAAATGAAGAACTCCGCTGTGAATGGGACTCTTAAGTGTGACCGCCAGCACATAAAAGTCATTCACCTGTGATTCTCCTTCTTTAGCACTGAAGAACCCATTCATAATTAGAAATTGCTATGAAAACATACAGACTATCTAATTTTTCAATTAATGACAACAGAATGAACCATTATGTATGGGATGATATAATAGAGGTGCTAATGAGCATGGAGCGGTAATTGAATCCTGCAGAGATTATAAGTATTTCTTCAGCATTTATTAAAAAGAAATAAATAAGTAAAACAAAGAAATGAATACGACCTCAAGCAATACTGACATTTATTTTTCTCTCTGGATGTTAATTTCATCCGGGGACAAAAGATAGAGGTGGGTAAATCTGTTTCAGTTGTTTTAATAGCTTATTTGAAGAGTTCATTATGGAGTGAAAAATCATTGATTGGAAACATCGTCACAGCGTGATTTTGTCATTTCTGCCTAGGACTAATTTAAGATTGCTTTGACGGAATACCTTGAAAAGTTTAACCACATATTCAGCGGAGAAGCAAAAATAAGTAGCAAATCATTTTCACAGTATAAATTGTGCATAATAAATAAGTTGCTGCATGAAAAGCCAATCATATATAAATTTAGTAAACAGTTCCTTTCAATGAAAAATGGAGTTGGGCTGCTGTGCATCCCATTTCAGTTCAACCTGACTATAGGTCTGATCTGAGAGCTCAACAGCGTTTATTAATTCTTCTGTCCTAAATAAAACTAAGCAAATGTGTCAAATACATACTGCATGACTGTACACCCTCGAGACAGGTACAGGAGAGGTTTTCTTTTTTGTGGCTATTTTCTCTGGGAGAGGGATGGCTTACTTTCCAATAGACAGCCCTGACTGGCAACTAGTGGGAAAGGGATGAGTAGGGGAACCATGTCTGGGAACCCAATTTGACCCAATAGTCACTTTAGGATATTCCAATAATATCCTTCTTTCGCATTATTATAGTATACTCATGCATTTAGTACTGAAGAAGCCACCACAGGTTGTGAAACACATCTACTGATAAATGCATAAATTGCTTGAGTTCATATGCAATTTTGGAATTGGACTCAATAGCCCAAGTTTATGACATTGTGACCAAAAATGTAATGTCTTTATATAACAATATATATGTATTTTATCAAATATACCATATTTGTCAATATACATATGTATTATAGGGCAGCATTTTTTGGCTCAGGTGGTAAACACTCTGACCATGCAGCGCTAGAGCCCTAGATTCAAATCCCAGCCTGGGTACTATCTGCAAGGAGTTTGTATGTTCTTCCTGTGTCTGTGTGGGTTTCCTCCGTGTGCTCCGGTTTCCTCCCATACTCCAAAGACATGCAGTAGGTTAATTAGCTTCCCTAAATAAAGATACTCCTATGTTAGTTACATGTGATCTGACTATGGTAGGGACATTTGATTGTGACAGTAAGTGATATGACTATATATATGCTCTGTAAAGTGCTGCGTAATATGTCAGCGCTATATAAATACAAGATAATATTAATAGTGGTTTGTCTGCTTTTTAACAAGAAATTTAGAAGATAATAGATGCAAACATTGTTGGCATTGTATTGGAAAATAAAATCGACTGAGCAGAGATAGGACATGTAGATACATTTTTGTTGATTGTGTCAGATTTTTAGGTATTTCAATTGATTTGTACACATGGCACTATGAAGCATATACACAGGTCTTAGGAAAGGAATCAATCGGTTTTAAATTGATCACACTGTGGTCATAACATTGATTAATGTTAAACTGACGATATTTAAATTACACAAACCCATCTAATCTATAATCAATCAAGTAAAAGCAGAGACATGTATGGCAAGCTTTACTTTGAAAAAGACAGTCCTGATTGTGGCTATTTTCAATAGGGGAGGAGTGGCTTACTTTCCAGAAGTCCTGACAACAAGTTTTGGTTATTTTTAATGAAAGAGGCTTGGCTTCATTCTCACAGGCAAAATTTTATTACACCATGGTCCAGATTTGGCCTCCGAGCCGGAGTTTGCCACCCCTGCCCTAAATCTGTATACTCACTATTTCATTTTAGAAGGTTCCATCTATGTCAGCTGACATAAAAGCTATTAATTCAACAGGAATTCCGATTATTTATGTGGTATTGGAGAGATTAAATATACTTTAGTTATATGAATATATTGAATATAAATAAAAAAGCCAAACAACAACATAAACCATATATATATATATTTTTATTTTTTAACTAAAGGCTCTTTTTCACATCTTCAAATCCCATGTTGGGAAGGACGCTCACCACTCCAAACAACTTCCTGAACCTTAGGGTCAGTTTCCGTCTTTAACATTAGTTGCATGTTAATAAATGTGATGAAAAAAGGGGAGAGCACATAAACAAAAGTGGCAAAAAATAGGATCTGATGGCCACTCTTTTGAAAAATTACCATAACCATGCTGTAATGAAAGAAAAGCAACTGCATAGTGGAAGCAGGATGTGAAAGGACATTATTTGATTTATATTTTTTCACTATCTGTACATATATTTAACAAAATACAAGCCTATGCATGACACTTCTATTTCAGAACTCATGCTATACAAGTGTTAACACAAACCAGCATTTGCAGCTGTATGCCATACATCAAATTCCACTTTACAATTAGCACCCCATTCAGTCTTGTGTTACAAATACAAAGATTCTGAATGACACTGTAAAGAAAAATAAAAAGCAATTATTTTTTAATTTGGTTTTCATTTTACAGGTTTCAAAATGCTCTTTCTCAATTCATAGCAATTATTTTATCTGAATAACAGTTGGTAGATGTATATATTATAAAAATGTATATTATTTCATATGGCTACACGCTGTGTAGAAGAATCTGTACATAATGTACATAATAAAAAAATATTTGTGCATTGTCCTTCAACTTTTGTACTATTATTGTGGTGCGTGGTTCTATCTTTGGTGGTTTAGGTATTGTTTCTTTATATAAACTGGCTCTGTGAAATGTAACTATAATGACGCAAACCCACTTATGGAATTGGTCGTTAGTCATATGATATAGTGACATCATTTGAGGACATGGGCTCACCTTTGTGAAAAGGAACTGACGCATTACTGATAAAATATGACATCCTGTTTTGTCATAGACTAGAGATACTTGGGAATCTTGATTTGGTGCCTCAATATTGTGATTCTTTCCAAAAATACAATATAAATAATACATGTACTTTTGTTGTACATGAGGACTTATAGCATGAATGCGTCAAACATTTTTTGATATTAAGTTGAATTTTTTTTTTATATGACAGTTATCTTTTTTTTACAATCTAGTGCAAAATCTGGTTTTAGTAACATGTCTCCCAGAAGAGAATAACAGTACACCACATCAATAATGTGTCTGTAGTCAAATTTACTGAAATAGCCACAAAGTGTCTGAAGGGTGTTGTAGGTGTGGGGGGTTGGGAGGTATATATATTCTAAATTAGGATGGACCATTCCATAAAGCTTGGATGGTAACATTGTAGTTCCTAAATCCTTTCACTTATAGCTTTGAGGGTTTGCTTAATTGTATTTTTACAATGATAATAGTAGAGTGTTGAACAGTGTTAGCCATCGATAAATATAGAGACTGACAAACCAGAGACTTTTATAAACAATTTTAAAATTGTTATACATAAAAATATGTACAAAATATACATATACAACAGTGACGCAAATAACTTTGGCAAACCTCTTTTAGAGCAGCAAAAAGGTGTAACTACTAAAAAAAACATTGTAAGTCGAGTCCTAATTTTTTAATGTGGTGATGTACATTGGTTGTGACTAGTGATGGCCGAACTGCCCGCAAGGCGGACAGTTCGGCTGTGAACATGCATGTTCACCATCCTTCCCGCCGGCGAGCAGGACGGGTGTTCGACCTGCCCTGTTCGCCGACAAGAAGAAGCTCTCTATTCTTCCTCCGGCGGAATCAGGAGCAGCAAGATCCCACCAGGGGAAGAACCTTTTCGCTGAAGAACCCAGTCTTGCAGTAAAAGTCGGCTCGTAATGGCAGAAGTGACGTCAGTGACGTCACATCTG
Source organism: Ptychadena robeensis (assembly GCA_036250615.1). NCBI lineage: Eukaryota > Metazoa > Chordata > Amphibia > Anura > Ptychadenidae > Ptychadena > Ptychadena robeensis. The sequence continues at coordinate 58,682,030 of CM070034.1, read as the reverse complement.
GCTAGCACAACCAGGAACTATGCGTTCCAGGTACCAGATGTGACGTCACTGTTTTTCAGATTCAAATTCCCCGCCTTTTTTTTAAAGTCCGATCCGCCCATTCGCGGATGGACATGACCGAAGTTCGGCCATCACTAGTTGTGACAACAAGTGATACAATAAAGGCATAACTAACCCAATGAAAGCAATTATTATAGTGGAATATAAATCATACAGGCCAATGTCTGCTGTAATTGTGTGCTGCACAAAATCTGGTACAATGAACCCCAGTGATAAAAGTAATATTGATGATGATGACTGGTTGGCCATACACAAAACATGCCTGAAATTAAAGTCTAAGTATTCTCCAAGCACAGTAACAAGAAAATTAATCTTCCCAGTCTTCACAGCTGTAAAAGCAGAAATTTTATACCTCCCAAATTGTGAAAGAAGGTCAACATTATTTGTTTAAAAAAAATGAATAGCCTATATCCTAAATGTATATCTAAACATCAAAACCAAAGGAAAACACTGATATGATAGCATGTTGTTATTTCTTTTTTACTGCATCTAAGGGGTTGTCATAGGGAAGCACTGAAAACCATCACCCAACCGCCCCCTGCACAGTGCACAACTAATGCACAGAGTTGATTGGTTAAGTGTCAGCTAGACATATGTCCTCTCATGACAGATATACTTACGGTACTTAATTATCCAGTTACAGGAGATAATTGGGAAAGTTCTTCATTAGAAGAATACTAGTTTCTACAATGGTGGACATATTACCTTGTGATTTTTAATTTATCTAAACAATCTTTTGATGTTAAAAAAGTTCATTTCATTTGGTAAACAAATGTTTTACTTCAGTTACCTAAAGGCCCCCATACACCTTACAATCTTTTCATACAATTTCTGTACAATCAACTTTTGTTCTACCAAAACCATGTAATATAAGGACCTTTCTAATAATTCTAATCACTATGTTTTCTATCAGGGAGGCCACTATACTACATAGTTGTTGGTAGATCTAATGGAAATTGTATGGATCGATCTTAAGGTGTATGGGGGGCTTTAGAAATGTATATATCGTATCTAGAATACAAAACCAAAATAAGATTTAATAAAAGGATTGTTAATTGTTTAATGTAATAGTGGTAACATTGTAACATATTGGTCTATTCTAATACATAAAGGGTGAATGTATTTTTATAATGCAGTTGTTTTAGTTATAAAATGTATTGGAGGCCTTAGCAGTTACAACAGGGACATAATATAATGACTTTCCTTCAGTCTCTGTTTTCCACTGCTAAATCTTATTTTTTTGGCTTGCTTAACCAACCGATAGATTACTGTTTCCTTGAAGCTGTGGGTGTGATAGGGATAATTAATCTCCTGCTCTGTGCTTTGACTTTGAGTCAAATGGAAAAGATTTGCATTGTCACTCAATCTCGGGTCTGTTGATGCAGCCATCCAACCAAAATCATACACTGGACAAATACAATACACTCAGTTATGTACCCTACATGAGCAGCTTATCTTATCTGTCCTGAATGATGAAAACTATACATAGTTACAATAAATATAACTCAAGGTTACTTGCACAGTATTAAAATCTGCAAAACTCACCTTAATATAGAGCATTTCCACGGCTTGCCTGTTAATTCACACTGGGTTTAATATCTTCTGTGGCAATGATAGATACAAATGTCTTCACCCTATAGGAGATCCACTTTGAAATTTTAAATAGCACATTACATTACTGAGTACTTTATTTGCTGTGACACTGAACACATACAATATATTGCAGGCAACAGCATTTAACATAATAATTGTGATATATGGAAAGGTTAAAATTAAGCAATGGCCCACCCTCCAATAGAGGCGATGTGATTTATATTACAGTAAAAGGAAATCAGTAAGATCATTAATATAGAGGCAGCTTCCAATAACTATTTTTCTTCACACCACAACTTACTGAAAAGATCCAAGCCATCGGTTATAAAGTATCCTAGGACCTGGTCTGCACAGGATTGTTTCTGGCCAGTGACTCGCTAAGTACTGGGATGAAGATAATGAATTTTTTTTCCAGCACTAAACCAGAAACGGCAGCTGCTTTAGTCTTCCATGATTTTGTCCAAATAGGCCAATATAAAAAGAACATCCAATTGATTCTTCAATGAAGGACAGCATAACATTAAAATATTTGGTAACTACCCTACTACTATTAAACGGTTTATCAGCATTATTATTACAATACAATGTAAGAACATGTTACTGTTAAGGCTCCCAATAACGGGTCTATTTTTCACCCTGCGCGTTCATGGCGATCGATCGGCAAATCAAGTTCTGCTCACCCTGAACGATCGACCAAACAAGATCGTAATCAACAAAAAATTGGATCGGAACCGACATGTTATTTTTTTTTTGCTCGATCGTTTGGTGTACCCATAGCTCCCTATGCAGCAGCAAATGGCTGATTTTGTGGAATCGCCCATTTTGGAGATGTCCAAATCGAGGTGGTGTTCCATTGATTCCCGATCCAATCAATCGCCAATTTCACTATGGTCGGGAATCGATCGGTGACAAATTGGCCGTGTATGGATACCTCTTGCTCATTAATCACCTAGGCTAGGTTAAGCTTCAGCCTTTGAAAGGACATAGGCTGCTGCTATGAAACAAAAAAATTGGTTGTTATGCTGATTTTTGAGTCATTGACCATGTTAAGTGTATACCTCTGATTCAGCCCAGGAATACCCAGACAACAAACATTATGTAAAGGTGGTCATATTCACTGGGGCTAGTTTCAGAAATAAACTTTTTTTTGCAGGATGTTATTTTGATGGTTAAAATTTATTTTTAGATACTTTTTTTTCTATTTTACAGAACCAGTAGAAAAGGTTAAAGCACTATGCATATAGAAATATGCAGGCTGATTAGTCAGGAAGAGAGATCTGATCCTAATCTCTGGCTGGGCTGGTGCCCACAGATTTCATTGAAATGCGACACAAAATAAAACAAAAATAGTAATGTCTTTAATATTAAATATTAAATAGGCATAGGAGTCGTGTGGAATGTGATCCAAACAATAAGGGTAGGCTCTTACATTTTTTGTCTTGTCTGTGTCCCAGTTTAATTTGAAAAGTGATTAAGAAACTGCATGTACAACAACTAATATAACACTAAATTGAAGTCAAACCCTATCCAGATTTATGGGCAAATGGGGTTTTAACAAAACAAGGGGAACAGACAATTTCCAAAAGACACATGGATTGGACCTTAGTCATAATCATTTAATTCAAGTAATGCTGCATTAGTTCCAGAGGAAATAGTCTGATCAACATTTAAAAATGAAGTCTAATAGAAAATAAACAGTTTATGCAAATTCTGACACCAATTCTGAACCAATATGTGTAATATTCTCTTTGTATACACATTGTTTTATTCTTGCCACCAAGAGGCAAACCATCATTTTTTTTATTAAATTGTTTCCCTGCAATTATACAAAAATCCAAAAAATAAATGTGTGGCTTCCAGTTACCAACAGGAACACACCAGATTACAGTTTATTGCAGTCAGATCAGGTAAAAGAAAAATGATATAACAGTTAAGCCAAATATTTTTTTCCCCCTAAAGGTTGGGCTTTTAAGGCACTGAACTCAGGTATCAAATAATCAAATAAATCAAGTATATATTTAAAATCATGTTCACATATTGATTACAATCTGGTCATAAGCGAGCATAATAATAAACCTATTTCTTTCCTTTGACAAGAGTTTCTGATTGTATATGTGCATGCGTCCCAGATAGTGTACACCTGTCTTTGATTGTGGGTCCTACATTGTCCCAGGGGAAAAAATATTTGGCTTAACTGTTATATCTATCGGGGTGTGGCACATAAAAATCTTCTGCTATACATCCATGGCCAATATGTTATTTGTTTAAAAAAGAAAAATGATAGCATGATTTTATGGAATGTGTTTTATAATTCTTATCTGTTTTACTATTTTTAGATAGTGTTCTGAATAAAAAAATAAATGTAACACTTACAGTGAAACTTGCAACTATTATATAAGTAAGTGCTGCTAAACACACAGGCATCAAAATACTGATCTATTTGATTTTCGCAGTATCACTCCCACTACCCTTCTATTTCTGTGAGTACCATAATGATAATGATAAAAGAAACCTATTTTCCATGAAAGCCCCACTTGTAATTTAAAAACCCTAACAACTCTTCTGCTTTGTAGGATTTTCTTCTCTTAGGTCAGCTATGATCCTCTCCAGCCTCTTGAAAGGGAACAGGAGGTCTGTGATGTGTAATAGCCTTTGAAGTGCTGTGCGGCTGCATGATTATATTTCATTTAATAAGATATTTATTCATTATCACAGGAGTCACATGTGACACTTCAGAATTGCAGTCTGGAACATTATATAATGTTTTTTGACAAGTTACATAGAGCTAGTATAGAATTAGTGTAGATTCCAAAATTATGTATTTATGTATAAATATAAATATGTAACATAGAGCGGATATGGAGTAGTGGAGTCAGGAAAACACACCAAGAAAATGTTTCATGTTTTTTACTAAAGGAAGTGCAATACACAAATCTAAACAACAGGTAGAAATTTGGTTGCAGTATACAAACATAACTAAAGAATTCACCCCTCACAGGCTGGATAGCTCCTCCAAACTGCACACCTAGGGGTCTCTCTGGTAGCCAGGTAACAGTTCTAGACAACGATCCTCCGTTACACAGCTGTTCTTCACCAGAGTGGACTGATTCCAGAGTAGAGGTCTAAACACAAATGTGGGCTGTTTCCTTTGCTACCCAAATCCAAAGAAAGTGTTACTTACTGGCAAGAAGGGATGCACGCACCTTTTTCCCCCTTCACCTTCCACCACTACAGCAACACAAAGCAAATGAGACTTGGTAATGATCTTGGTTATAGAGCCTGGTTTAGAGCTCTTCCTAGAGGATCTTGACGATAAGTTCAACTCTTTTATGCTTGCCTCTATAGGGACAGATGGAACTTCAGCAGTTGTCCCAGCGCGACTGTAGAACTTATATAAACTTGACTTGAGTTTGTGGAGTAAGCAACTCAGAGATACTCACCTACCACTGGGCCCATGGTGATGGAGAGAATTAATGGACGAAGAGCATCGATGACACTGAAGTGGTGGTGGGGGGGTGGGGTGGGGGAGGCTCCATTGATCACAGCTTATGTAGGTGGCTCCGGATTTTTTCAGCACATGAAGGCGGAGGGAGAGCGAGTGGAGAATCACGCAGATTTCAAAGAATTTATAAGTTAATTGCAAAGCACCTGAACATGGCTTCCTCACCAGTATTGCTAAAGATTTAGAGAAGGTTTGTGGACAAATTTTGAAAAAGAAAATATGTCAACTCAAATTTATACCTAATTTATGCAAAAAATACATGTGTTTGAGATATATTTTTTTAAGTGTTTCTACAACACATCCCTACATCTCCAGCAAACCATGTTCAAGGGTTTGCAATTAAAAAGAAAAAAGTCAGGCCATTTTCATCTCTTGACCAGTGGTGGATATTCTTCATATAATGCTCGAAAAAAATCAACTGTTACCCCGAACATCGATAGATTGTACCATTGTACAATTCAATACAAATTGGTCAAATACATGTCTGATCACTTTTCGATGGATTTTCTTTTCGATATCGATTACTTTTGGTCATTCATACCAGGTGGGTAGGAATCGATTCCTGTTCAATCGGCGTAAAAAAAAAACATTTTTGGTCAATCAAATCGAAATATCAAACCGTGTATCGGGGCCTCATTATTATACAAGTATTGTAGCATGGATTGCTCTTATAATTTCATTTGGAACTCCTATTGAAGCCAAAATGATAGTCTACTGTTGGGCTTGAAAGTATGCCTCAAACATTTTTGAAAGTTGATTGTATTTATATGTTTGTGTTTTAGTAAATTTTTTATTTAATTGTACAATGTGTTTTTTTACTTTAAATTGAATTGGATACAATGTAATTCCACTTTACATTTGGGGACACCAAAGAGAGAGGATCAGAATCAAAAGAGGACATAGGGGGCACCGGAACTTTGTATGGGATGTGTATTTAACATACATATTAAATTACATTGAATACACATGCATTGACTTGAAGGAGTCCATATTATGATGACTCTAAACAAGACCCATTTCAAACATACTGTACAAACATGTCAAGCAAGAAAGGGCTTTTAAGGCTTGGTGACAATACGTATGTAAGTTAAATGAAAGTTACCCACTAAAGGCAAATTCATGTTAGGGGGGTTAAATAGGGTCAACTACTATGCTTTTAACTAAAATCATACTTGTCCTTTACACAAATACAAATTCCGAAGACACTTAAACAGCTTTCCTGACACCAGAATAGTTAACAGTTGTATAATAAAAATGGATAGAAATTTTAACTGTCATCCCCTGCCATTTCGCTCCATTCCCCAAGTGATTTGTAATCATATACTGTATTGTACTTCTTCTTAAAATCATATTAAAAGAACAACAGGGTTGATGAAACTGTAAAGGCTCTGTGCTGCCTTTTATGATCCAGCTGATTTGTAATCATAAGTGCTCTGACTCCTCTTGATTAAAGTGGCTAACCTTTGTTAAAACACATAAAAGAGTTGATACATGTGAATGAGTTATGTCTATTCCTTTGATATCTTTGTTTAGCCTAGCAAAAGGTAATAATGTGGTCTTATCAGAGGTTTTTTTTTTGAAAGCTGTATTAACTAAATTAATTAATAGAGAATGAAATGTATGTGTATATTCCAAGAATCCTCAAATATAGATCCTTAAAATCTTCCTCGTTGTTGTATAACTAGCCTATCTAAATAACTGTCTAACAAAACTATTTCATGCAGCTGTTATAATTCCAGTTGGCAAGCTGAAATCTATTAGCTTAACTGGAAAAGCCATGTCATTATTTGCAGTGGAAATGTAATGCAAAGAAAGGGGTCAGCGAGCTAACGATATCAAGCTTTTAATGGAAGAAATCAGACAATGCCGATAGGCCCTGACTTTAGCTTTACCAAAAAACAATATTTACTTAATGCAGAGAACACTTTTCAGTGCACAATTATTAAAGATAAAAATAAAAAAAATTATGTTACTTCAACATCTGTTTGTAATATTATACAAATCAAAGTTGCTTTTTTCCAGTTTTAGTTACATTTGAGGAATATGTATTTAAATACCTAATTAAATGAAACTCATGGCAATGATAAGTCACAGTAATCCTATATATCAACAGGAACATCAAGAAAATAAGCTATGCTTTGGATACCAGCATACAGTGTATCCAGCATACATAATTTGCAATGGCTTAGATGTCTATCAAGAATAACTAAAGCTGAAGTACTTGTCCATGCCTATTAAAATCTGTTTAAATAATTGATTTAATCAGGCAGTAATTCATTTTAGCAAATCATGTATATTGCTAAGCAGTGTCATTAAGTACAATTATCATACTTTCCATTTTGTGTGAATAATGTAGAAATATATGTGCACATATATAAAATACAAAAAAATATCTGTTCTACTTCATTCAAAGTCACATTTTCACAGATGACAAAACTGATAGAAAATAGACTTAGTGTTTTATAAATAGTTCTACTGTTCACTTTTCGGTTTTTAAAATAATTTTATTTAAGCCTAGCTATCAGAAATGCGTTGCTCAAACATCTTTTACTCTTTTTATTTGTATTCATTAAAGCAAAATAGATATGTTTCATCTCATGTTGTTAGAAGAGACAGATTTTCCTGCCATATGGGAAAGTTATGTTTAATTTCTTTATATCCCTTGGCCAAATTCAGATATCTTTGCTTTAAGTGTTTTTACTTCTCTCCAAAAAAAGCTGACCCAGTTAGAACATTGATGTACTAACTGCAATTTATAGGAAGACTGAGAAGCTTGCCTGTGTGCATTAGTTTATGATTCATTAAATTATCCAATGAAAGAATGCATACTTGATAATATTTCACAGAACGCGGTGACAACTAGCTACTTGATCGTGTTGACTGTTCTCATTAAATAAGAACAACCTATCATATAACCATGATCTTTAGACTCTAGAGATTAATGAGCCCTGTGCCTTAATAATATTTTCCCAAGACATGCTACGCATTGACAGAAATCCAACACGCTGAAGAGATCCCAATGTATTTTTAGATTTATCTTAGAAATTCATAGCCTTTGGTACCCTTCATAATTAAATACAGAGAGACACAAGAATTTGCAAACACTTTGGCATTGCTTGCTGCCTAAATTTGAAACATGAATGACAGATATAGCTGTAAATTATCTTGTACTGATCTTTAATAAAGTGGAAATGACATGACACAAGCTTGTCTGTTGAGTACCATAAAAGCAGAACGTGATAACAGTGACATTTTGGATTTAAAGGCAACTCATAAATGTTGATACTAAATGTGGGTGACACTACAAATTGACACTCTGTGTGACATTTGAGTTAGTTAATGCGAGTTCTGTATGCTTTTATACAAGAATGATCTTTGCAGTCCGGCTGCAGCATTGTAAAGCCATGGAGAATTACCCATAAAAAGCCTGAGAATAGCCTCAGGAGCTTGTAGTTATGTACAACACCTCGCCTTTGGTGAAAATAGCTGATCTTTTTCTGTACCGTACAAGAAATTGCATCTTCATTCTTCTGTCCTCTGTTATCTATTAACTATCACGTTTCAGTATAGAAGTGTATGCTAAAGTACTTTGAGTTATAGAAAGGAATAAAATAAAACCACATAGAAAGGCAGAGATAATAGGCACTGTAAAAAACTCAGAAGAACACTGGTATATCATGGTGGGCTCCAAGATACTATCTTATAGAAAGTTCTTAAATCCAGGATGCATACAAGTGAATTTTTTATACTACTGGCAAGCATTGTTTTCTTGCCAATTGTTGTAGGTTAGCTTCACTAATTGCTACTAACTACAGGCTTTGATCTAAACTCTCGCCAGATGTCACTTTATTTGCCCTGTGGGGCTATTTTAAAAAGCAACGCATTGTGGCAAATATGACAGCACTATTTACCAGCCCACATCGCACGAACATCATTAATAAGCCAGTGATTTTCACAATTCAACACTGTTGTCATCAGCAGTAGCATATTTATAAAATGGCAAACAGCATGATCACTGCTAGATAGTGTTCTCCAATTTCTTCACAAAAAAAAGGAAATGTGTAGTTTTTGCAGAGGTACACAGAGGTACACATATGTACTGCCTGAATTGCCAACTACCAGGATGCAGAATTGTAAGGCATATAGGCTGCATATGTTGCCTCAGTTATTAGCTGCTAAAACTGGGAGGTCATTGCTTGGATATGGGTAGTGGAGACAGTAAGACATTTTACATGGCCTATCACATTGTGGCTGAGTTGTTGTTCTTCCCAATTGCTTTTACTTGGTATAATGCCACTAAGAGTGGAATGAGAAATAATAAGCAGCAAAGATTTTTCACTAACGGATTATTATTATTATTACTACTACACAAGTGGCATCCAATCACATTACCTTGCTAGAATTTACTGTGCAACACATGGTTTGAGAAGCAGTCTACATGCCTATGTGCTATATTCCATAAACTTATGGCCATGGAAGTGACTGGAACACATAAGTTCAATTATTTGGTGTACTTGCAATGCAATATAGTATACAAAAAGGTACCGTCATTCTCCTATGGCCAACATCCCAAATATATATGAAGAGAAATTCTGAGCCGAAATGAATCAACCCAGCATTTTTTCCTTACTGGCATTAAAATCTTTAATGTCCATATCTAGGTCCAAAGATTAGCAAATCACATTTTTCATTTTGTGAAATGATTTCATTTTGTGAAAGAACTGTTTCAAGTTGCTTTTTCTCTAAAGCATCGTCTACGGCTGAGCTAAGCATGGGTCATTAAACCCTAATAGGGGACCCAAACATGCCGGGTGTGTGGGTGTCACCATCGAACTAGCATGCCTTGGAGCCACAGAGTGAGAATGGGGGCCACTGATCATTGAGTCTAGTAGCAGTATATGTAGGTATTTTTTTAGGCTTAAACGTTTAGTCCAGTGGTAGACAGTGCTTGCCCATTCCTCCATATACATGTTTGACTAAATTATACGACTGTGCCCACTGGTTCTTTGGGCATATGTGGCTGAATCGCAAAGCCACTAAGCATGTTTAGTTGAAATTTCTTAAGTGGAAATTTTGACTTAACTACCCTTCTCTACACAATTTTTGTGATGATACCATATTCAGGTACTTTGCAATTCATGTACAAAATCAGCTAGTTGAAAAAATTTCACCATCTCTAGTACTCAGGGCAGCATTTTTGTGGGTCTAAATATATTGGGGTTGCTTTTTTGTAGTCCTAAATTAACAATTTCAGCCTACTTTATTAGACAATATTTAGTATTAGTAATATGTGCATGGGATCTATACACAGTCATTCATCTCAGTGCTACATGCAGTTACTTGCCATTAGGTGTTTGGTTTTTTTCTGAATAAAGAGAACAAATGTACGTTCCCAATTAAATGTTTACCATTCTCATATTACTTGGCTATGGAATAGGAGAAGCAGTCACAGACTGCACACACATCTAGAGAAAATAACTAAAAATGGTAACAAACTGCTAGTAGTCAACCACCAAGATCTTGCAAATATGTGTGCTGTGTGAATTACATGAATCCCAGCTTATATACCTAGGTAACTGAATACTCCTTCAGGTGTATCAATTATTCTTGGGTATTAGATGACCAGAGGGAGTATTGGATTTAATCTTTTAACCAATTGAATCCCTGGTACAGATTTAGAATGAAATCTTAATTACATTGGTTTGCTCTGGACCCTGAAGCCTTGGAGTATATTTCCACGGGAACTGTCCATGACAGCATCAGTCCAGAGACACAGGGATATCTACATGGTAGACCATTTGTTAGAATAGTGGTTCTGTTCCATAATGTTTATTACACAGGGATCTATAACACAATTAAAGCCTTTGTATCTTAAACAGAAAAAGATATTGCGGCGGAATTACTAAAGGAGTTGAAAACATTTCCAATAAATGTTTTATTCTTTGTATATTGTGAGAGGTTATTTGATGAGAGGGTATTTGGTGGGAGGATAGCCTCCTAGGAAAGAGAGCACTTTAGGGCACATATAACAGCCTCAGTGAAGCTTTAACTTTAACATTGGTGCTAAAGTATTTAAAATACTGTACTGCCATCAGAATAATGTCTCATTACTGAATGTACATACTATTGTTGGCCTTAACTACCTAGCCTTTTGAAAGCCTTCTGCTTGCCACACGAAAAACTTTATTTGTGGGCAATAAGGTATTTTTATGAGAGATAAGAAAAAACATTAAAATAACATTTTATCAATTGACATTAAGTGGTCATTATTGATTTTTTTTACAATAAGCAATATCCCATTGTGAATTAAGCAATCAGAAATTATTAAAAATAATAAAATTAGAAGATTTATAATTGAAATACAACAATTAGTAGAGACCATTTTATAACGGTGTTAAAAATTAACATGATCTTATTGTAAATAATAATAAGCCCTTTTTATGAACTCAATTCAAATCTGCTTAATTTTGGGGAACACAAAAACATTTTTAAAAACAGAGATCTGTTATGGTCATTATATAATTATTATGGTACACACCCTTTCAATCTGAAGGTAGGTTTTGAAAATACAAAAAAACTTTTGCACTCTCACTTTAAGATTTGTAATAAATATTTTAATTTCCAATGTATGTTATGTAAATAAGGGCTGAAGAGGGGATTAGATACCCTCATCAGCTAGAAATTTCCTCTGT
>CM070034.1:58640064-58657364 GCA_036250615.1 Ptychadena robeensis | reverse complement strand
TAAAAAAGGCACATACATGTGCCAATTCCCTTTCGTGATAGCTACCTTGTCGTGGTGAAGTGGCTTGCGTGGTGAAGGAATACCCCATAGGCTTTAGGTGCTCCTCATCCGCTTCCTTGGCTACCTGGGTCTACCCTGTTGGGGAGAGGACCTTGCAGTATCCCTCCCCTACATGGTACAGGGGGGGGGGGGGGCTCCATTGTCTCCACTGCCTAATTTATACACAAAATTTATTTGACTATTTTTGTCCTGAAGAAGCCCAGGCTAGGGCGAAACATGACAACTTAATTTTATGTATAAAATATGATTATACACCGTTAAAATTTAAAAATGTTTCTAACTTTGAATATGCATGACTGAATCACCATGTAAAGAGTAGATTATGCACTGGTAAATTTATTTATAAATTAAATTATATCTTGTAATCTGTCATGCTTAACCGCCCTAGCAGTCAGGACGGCAGCATCTCGTCCAGCGCTGCTACTGCTAGTATAGCACTGGACGAGATGCTGCCATCTAGCCCACATCGGGGCTCTGGGAGCGCATACTCACAGTTCTGCGCTGTCCCGGTCTCCCGGTGTCCCCGATGTGACATGCTGGCAGCATATCCTCCCTATCTTCTCCTCCCCCCCTCCGAGTGACGTGATGACGTCACATCGGGGAGGCGGCGGGAAATTCAAAAGTACAGTACATGAAATCAGTTTTCTATGTAGAAAACTGCTTTCAATGTACTTCTATGTACTAAATCTCGCCAGAATAAAAAGTCTCTGGTGCCCCAGATGTGCCCATATGCAGTAACCCTCTCTAACCCCAACCTATTAGATTGTAAGCCCGTCCGGGCAGGGTCCTCTACTCCTCCTGTGTCATTACCTGTACCTGTGTGTTATACTGTGTTGTACCTCCACTCTAATGTATTGTACAGCGCTGCGTAATATGCTGGCGCTATATATACATAAATGTTAATAATAATAATAATAATAACCTGGTGTAATTTTACCACATCCATCACACCAGGTTAGAGAGGGTTAACTGCAAATGGGCGCATCTGGGGCACCAGAGACTTTATTTGGGCGAGATTTAGTACATAGCAGCAAAGCTTTGTGCACTGATTTTTGTGTTTTCTCATAAAATGTATTTAAAAAAAAATTTATTTTACATAATTGTTTGTTTCAAACATTATTATCATTATTATATTCAGGATGTCTATTAGACCCTTGTACGGACATATTTTGGGAAGTTACATGCCTACAACATAAAGAAAAATTTACCATTGAAGTCTATGGTGCACTTTTGGTACAGAAATCTGGACCTCAGCAGTGCGCTAGGGAGGTTAATAAAGGATTTTTACAAACACTCTTAGATCTCTACAGGAAATTTTGGGTCACATTAATTTTACTTGGGTATGCTAAGTTAAAGTTCCCATATGAGGGCATGTTTTCATTTTTATTGTTGACTGGCCAGGGATGGGCAACCCAACTATACACTAACAGTTGTTTTTTGCTTCTTTTTATTACTAAGACTATATTTTTCAAATATCTCTGATGAATGGGCTAGCAACTCCCAAAGAGTGTTGGTCATTCTATTTCACCATAATATTAACTAATTAAAGTTTATTTTAGTTGTTTGAATACTGGGTCGGTGCACTTCTTACATCAAAAATATTCCTCAAAATGCACATGTTATGAATTCTGCCTGCAATCTGTTTCTCCCTAGTTTTAATTACGATGATAAAGAATTCTCCTGTGAGAACACCTCATTGCTCCATCACCATGTAATTATCCCTAAGCATGGGCCTAAACCCACACAGAAACAATATTAGTCTTATGTACTCTTCCAAATTAATGTTTCATTATCCTGTTTTCCCTACTTTTCTCCATGTAAACCCCCCCCCCCACCCCCCCCCAAAAAAATTTTTTTAACTAGTTAGTAGGATCTGAAAAGACCTTGTAACTGCAAGAAATTGTAACTGTGGTCATAACCAGAACAAGATGAACATCAGATTACTTAAAATATATTTTTTAAAGGTGGAATTTGTATTTAGTGCCTAGACTTATACTGTAACTTGTTTACATGACACATGTCTATTACTTAAGTGTAAAATAATCACAAAAACACTTTTTTATGACAAATTTCCAGATACAAAAATAAAAAAGCCCTGCCAGTTATTTATTACTTCTCATGTTCTCATCTCTGTGCTCACTCTCTATGTAATGTGTGACTTAGTGTTGATTGCCAATATTCTAATAGCGTTTTTTTATTGCGAATATCTGCACTTTTTTTATTGCAAATATACCATATTTTTCAGACTATAAGATGCACTGGACCTAAAGACACACCCAGTTTTTAGAACAGGAAAACCAGAAAACATATATTTAAAGTGAAGTCAATGCATCAATGCAATATCACATTCAGCCAGTAGATGTCACTAGCAGCATCGGGAAGAGGGGGGCTGTGGGGGGAATGGCTGCAGATCTCCTCTCCCTCTCCAGCTGTGTCAGTGGAAGCTGCAGATTGATTACAGCTTCCACAGACACGGATGGAGAGAGGAACCCGCCTGATGTACATTCTTTATCCCAGCCGGAGGGCTCGCCCCTCACTCCGCCTGAGAGGGAAGAAGTCACGACGAGAGGAGAGCTGGCGTCGAGTAGCTCTCCCTAAGGCGACCTTGCGACCACTAACGACCGAGGGGAGGACGACGGCAACCGACCCTTCGCAGTAGGGGAGGAGCCCAGGGAATCGAATGAGCGAGAGAGAGAGCAACCAGGTGGGGAGAAGACGGAGAAGCCGTTAGTGAGGAGGGAGGGAGATAATCGGGGGAGATGGGGAGGGATTGTGAGATAAGATTCATCAGAGCAGGGCTTAGGCTCTGGTGGCAAAAGCAATAATACAGTTCAGATGGGAGATCCGGCAATGGCTGAAATCTCTATCTTGACATCATCCGGCTAATCTCCTTCGGGGAGCTGGGGAAAGCCAATGCGTGACCACCACGCGGCAGAGTGGCTGCAGGGAAGAATATGAGGTAGGACTTATTCGAACCTCATAGCACAGGGTCACATTATGTATAAAACATTAGGATCCAACATAGGGGGGAATTAACGGGCAATATCGTATACAGAAGTTACATACAAATTAGTAAAAAATTATACAGTACTTTTTAGATAATATATAGGTGATCAAAGAAGAAAAAGGATTCGTCACATACAGTTTGCAGTGGTATTAGAATCTCTAGCGTTTCGCGGTCATGCCGCTCAT
Source organism: Ptychadena robeensis (assembly GCA_036250615.1). NCBI lineage: Eukaryota > Metazoa > Chordata > Amphibia > Anura > Ptychadenidae > Ptychadena > Ptychadena robeensis. The sequence continues at coordinate 58,654,112 of CM070034.1, read as the reverse complement.
TAGGAGAAAAAAATGTAATACATCGGCAGTATACTGTGAACTAAGATTAAAAGACATAGATAAACAACATTGAATTAACCATGATGGATGTTGTTAAATATTAATTGTACTTATATAGCTAATAGTTATGCCAAAAAATGGCAACAGGTAGGTCACCTGTTAAGTGATTTGATGCCCGTGGAGTCACACAGAGTTCCAAGCGTCCGGGGGAGTGGGGAAGGTGCGGACGAAGGGTGGCTCTGAAAGGGGCGTGGCGGCCGGCCGGAGAGGGGCCTTGCGCGGGAAGGAGGGGGCGATTCCCAGCGCCGGATCAATATATATCGTTACGTTCAAACATTTGTGCTACCTAAGTAGGAATATGTTTGTATGAGTATAGATTGTAACGTTTGTTTCAAGTTTAATCACCCACCACCAGCGAGAGTTAGAGAGGTGTAAGTCTTGTATATAGGTTTAGGGCACTAGTACTTTCTATCATATATGGGTGGGGAAGGGAGTGAAATATAAATAAAGTATATTGTGTGTGTTTATCATAGTGAAAAAAAAAACTCAAATCCCATAAACAAATATAATATACTAAAATCCAAATTTGTGTCAAAAATAGCCAATCATGTTTGTCGTGTTGTTGTTGTGGGGGGAGGTGTGTATTTGTGAGGATTCTATGTGTGTGTTTTTTACTGTCGCTTTATCTGTGGAGTCTAGGTGAGGAATGCGGGTGAGATAACTGAGGTTCTCTAATTAGATATTAATGTGTTGACTAGTCTATATGTGTGGGGAAGGGAGCTGTTGTGTAGTTGGTGATTGATAGTTGCCAATAATCCAAGACACCAGTTTATATGTGTGAATTTTTGTTGGTGATCTCTGTCGTCACCTCATCCAAGTGTTTATAAAACCGTTGCCCAAGAGGTATCCTAGTGATAAGGTGTACCTTCCGAGGTTGTCCTCAACAAACTGACAGACTATTGTAAAACAGATTATGGCAACAATTGAGAGAAAAGGAGGAATATCCACATTAGTATATCAACAGTATCTCGGCATGTATAGTATAAGTCGGTGCCCTCAAGTGGTCAAAAAAGTTGCTTACCTTAAATATGGTGTTGGTGGTATATACAATAAGTATCCGTTATAGCGTCGGCGTGTGGGAGACACCGGGGTCTAAGCCCGGTTTATATGGCCCTCGCCGCCGGAAATGCGGCGCGCGCCCCCCAGGTGGGAGGCAACCTACCGGGGGAGACCACCCCCCCGTGGGCGCGGTGAGAAATCCCGGCGTACGGGCGCGCCTACCTGCCGCCCGCCCGCGCATGAGCACCATCACGACCCCGATGCTGAGTCCAGCTCCGCCATGTTGGATTCTGGCGGATAGGCGGATCTGACGCGTGGCGGGGCGCCATACCTCCCACCGACTCCTCCACCCCAAGGGGGAGAGGGAGTGGACAAATGAGAAGCAAAGGGACACACGTATATCCCGTATAGCAAAAACTGCCTGGTGGGGAGTGTCCTGTCAGCTAAAATCAGGAAGAGCCCTGCCGCAGAGGGGCATCCATCCCAGGTAGACCCCGCACCAACGCAAATGTGCGCGAGAGAGCAGGGAACAATCGGGCAACATGACCGTCGCCATACCACCAAGCCCGGGAGAACCAAACCACAAACGAATGGATCCCCCATCCCCCGGGAGCGGCGCCCATGGGGGCGCGCCTATCCCCGCAATAAGAACCCCCCCGGAAAGAAAGAACCTCATACCCCCGATGGACCATCCATAAAGGCGAGCCCCCCAACATCTTTTAGTTCCCCATTGGGCGCTATAAAGATGGTTGAAGTGAAGATTGTTTAAATCGTAAATATAATGTAGCTTACTATATTGAATCAAATATTGTTTTTTGGAGTATGGAAAAAATTACAGCGTGGTAATTGGTCATTTATGTTCACATCACAAATTCAAAGAAAACCATTTCGTAAAGTATGTATATATATATATATAATTATATAATTGTACCATATCTAAGCTATATAGATACCACATCTGATAAGTCTCAGACGTATCTCATACTTATAGACATTATAGGTTATTAAATTTGTTCACATATTAGAGTTTAAATAACGGTACTGGAAGGGGGTCTCTTGATATTTTTCATCAGAGGTCTCAATTCCTAAGAAAGGGGCATATTAATTGTTAGAATTATTGAGTGTATCATTTACTTTTTTTTCAGTAAGGTGATTAGTAGTTGTACTTATCTGTGGAGCTTGGTGTTCTTCACAGATCAAGTTGTTTGTCTGGGGTCAGGTCGACCCGAATTGGACAAGGGGCATAAAACAAAAAACTTTAAAAGTTTCTTTGTTCCTCACAAAAAACATTTAAAATTAAGTGCCTCGTTAGGCCAGAAATTGATTAGCCCTTGCGTATAGATCCAGCGCCATTTCGTGCGTAACAAGTTTATTTATGTCTCCTCCTCGAATAGACGGTCGATATTTTAACAACACAAGGAGACTTAGTAATGTCATAGGTATGAGTAAGAGCTATATGTCTCCCTAAGGGAGTATTTAGGTCCACTCTATGGCTTTAATATGCTCTTTTAATCTTGCCAAAAAGGTCTTTTAGTTTTCCTACATAAAAGCACCACAGGGGCAGTTGAAACTATAAACCCCCCCTGGGGTTGATGTAGAAATGTTTTGCTTTTAATAATTTTCCTCCTGGGAGGATTACCTTTTTATGGGTGTTTAGAAATGGACAGAATATGCAGTGTTGGTTATTACATCTGTTTGTGCCAGTTTTTGTCATTTTTGTTTGGGCGGTTGCCCCCTTGTAATGACTAGAGACTAATCTGTCTTTCAAGGTCGTAGTTTTCCTAAAGACTAATTCTGGCTTCTCTCTAACATAGTCTTTAAGTATGGGGTCATCCCAGAGCAAGTCCCAGTGGCGTGATAAGATCTTCCTGAGTTCAGAGTGCTGAGGTGAATATCTAGTCACAAGTTTTACTGTTTGGGTTGGTTGCAGGGGTTGTGCATTCAGACCTACTCTGCATTGCGTTGCGCAATGAAGGTAATAATGACGAAATTACGAATCATTGAATTTATGAATTATTGAATTTACGAATAGAGATGATTGAATTTTTAGACTTGCTGACTTTGTGAGCTGATTGCAAAGGCTCTGAAAATTGTATCAACACAAATTTTGCTGGAGATGTAGAGACGGCTTGTGGTAACATTTGAGAAAAAAAAGTTTTGCTCTAGCACATGTAGTTTTTGTATAAATTAAATTAAAAAACAAAGTCGAAAATTCTGATTTTCTTAATTTGTGCAAAAACTATTTGTGTTAGAGCTATACTTTTTTTCCTGTAGTATACCCCCAACACTTTTGTACATCTCCTGCAAGTGGTGGTGATAATATGTTCAAGGGCTTTGTAATTAACTTGAAATCGTCAATTTTTTTTTTAAAAATGTGACCATCTTTATTTACGAATTTTAGGCGAAAAAGTTCCATGTTTATTGAGAATACTCTAATCGCAAATTGTTATTGCTATTCTCAGCAATTTGAGAATCAGTACCCAGAACTATTGTATATTGTGCAATGAAGGCAATCTGTGGAAAGTACCAGGCATTGTATTCACAATATAGGCATGTACAAGTGCCAAGGTAATAATGGCTGGAAAGCTCGAATTTACTAATTTATTGCGCATGTTAGGAGAAAATTTTTGACATTTTGCAAATATGAATATTGCCTATGCTGCTCATCTCTAGTGTAACATAACACAGGGGCTAGAATGTTCATAAATATGTTTTTTTGGTGAAATATGGATGGTTTAGAAACTATGTCATGTTTTTTTTAGAATTATAGAATAGAATGATGATAGAGATCTTCTGCTGAGAGACACAGCTAGAATGTTAACCTGACTCATATAAATAAAATAAAATTGGTGAACAAAAAGGCTACAAGGCTACAATTATCTGTATTGCACATCCATTAAAAAGTATATAGTTAGCCATACACTCGGCAGTCGCTTGGCCGAAAATCAGGTGCACCCACCTGGCAAGATCAACAAGGAATCTGCTGCATGTCGGATCGCACAGTGATCCAACATGTTGGTAGAATCCCAGATGATGCCATGATGCTGATGACAGCAGTCCCCATCAAAAGTTATTTTTGGGACACAAAGAGTGCTCACCGATCCTTTAAGGCAGTGTTTTTCAACCACTGTTCCACCGCACACTAGTGTGGGATGTTGCCTGGTGTGCCGTGGGTTTTTGACCCCACCCTTGGCCCTCCTATCTAGCTGCATCTTATAGTATAAGTCTTAAGCTAGCCATACATTCCATGGCCGATCGATCACCTATCCAATCGATTCCGGCGATGTCAGCGGGAATCGCAGGTCCGATCGATCGGCCAATTAAGTGTGTCCGATCGCTACATACCACCTTGTCCCACGGATTCCTGTACGATTCCGTGTCCGATCGCTTACTTCAAAAATGGCAACTCCCCCTGATGTGTGCTGAATCGGATCAGAAAGACCAACATGTTGGTTCTCTGTCGGATGCGATTCTGGGCCCCCGATCGATCGGACATGATCGATCGGACAAGGTGGGCTTCACGCGATTCCGGGACGATCGATTGGCATGCACGCGCCCGGAATTGATCGTCCCGGAATCCGCTGGGAAACGGACCCGTGTATGGGGACCTTTATACTATAAGAGGCAGCTAGATAGGAGGGCTAAGCAACCGCATCCTGTGAGGATGCGGTTGCTTAGCAACACGCGTCCCCACAGACCAGGGGCGGTGTTTTTGCTCTGCTGGTACGCATCTGCGGTCCAGCGGGGCACCTGCTGATGACGTACTTCCGGCGGGGACTGGAAGTGCGCCGCGATTATGCGTATCGTCGGTGCCCTCCGATTATATTTATGAAACAAGTGTGCCTTTGCCCAAAAAAGGTTTAAAAACACTGCTCTAAGGGGGTGGCTGCAACATTATTACGTCATCACGATGCAGTCTGTCCCTCATCTATCAAGGTAGAATCTCAAAGTATATGCATACCTTAAAAAAACAAAAACCCAAAACGCCTTTGTGCAATCAGCCTTGTAAAGCAACCATTTCTTGCATCTATAGCTTTGTTTGGTTAGCCTACATGTTGTAATCTGACTTGCCTTAAAATTGAAGTCAAACTGAAAAATAGGCAAATAAAGTCAGAAGCAAGGCATATAGAAATTAAGCTGATCTAAAAACGGAGTGAGACCTGCCTATTTAAATGATTATAAGTGATCAGATTACAAATAATTTTTTACAAGGTAGACTCACACACTGCACTACTGTAAATAAATTGCATCTGACAGATGAGATCTAAGGGTAACATATCCATGTGCATAGCTAGCCGTTGCAGTTTAGCAACAGTTTTTAACGTTATCATCTTGTGATCTTATGTGTCATGCCAAAATAATACTGTAAAACCATGTCGTTTATGATGAACAAAAGATCTACTTAAGTCATTCCCCAATGTAATAACCAATTGTAAACTGTTCCCCTCGGCACATTCTCTCTCTCTTCTCATGCACAGAAAAGCTCATCTGTGGATGTTTTTTTAATGAACTTGGGTAAGTTCCCAAATACGTTCATCCCTTTCTTTAGTTTGTGTAAATGAGCAGGCGTCACTGCTTGTAAAGTAAAGCCAGCTCAGAATATCAGGGAAGAACACAGCTCACTGCTGCCTGTTTATGTTACAGAAATCTAACAAGCCAGTTGGTGCGGAAATTCATCCAACGTTACTCTGAAATTTCTGTAAATGGTGCTTGACATCAGTAAAAGTACTCCTTTTTTTGAAGCATCAATACGAACCGATCCTCAGAAGAATAATTCAAGAGTTTCCATATTTCAGTGCTAGACTCCACGTCTCTTGTGACTTTTTATGTTGTAATGCTCACAAGGAATTTTACACTTGAGTAAGCAGCACAGTAACAGTGTTTTAGTGGCCACAAAAATTTATCTCAGCAAAAAAGGATGAAGAATACCATTCTTTTTAACCAGAACGAACAGAAAACTCAGCGGAAATAATGGAAGTAATTCATATTTTAAGTTCTTTAAAAATGCCTTCCTCTCTTTTTTTTACTGTGCTAAATAGGACACAGCTCCACTGAGTAAGATAAAATGGAAGGACCTTTCCTGGACCTTGAAATGTGAATAGATACCTTGTAAGAAAAAAAAAATAATGGTGTAAAGATTAAAGAGAATCTGTCACCGATAAAAGAATAATTGAATGTTCTGAAATTCAACAATTAAAGTGGCACGCTTTGCCAAATCTGCCAGCTTTCTTGTAAAGGAAGGATCTAAAACAGTTTGGCTTTTTCTAGCATATCCGAAAATACCAACCAGCTTTGTACAATTAGCCTACTATATTTATATTTTCCCTTTCTGCACACCAGTCAATGTATACATACACCAGTGGTTGACAAATATTTCTAGTTTTGCGGCACACGATTTTCACCTGATTTTGCGGCCGATCAAGCACCATGCGCGCTCCCACCAGTCGCTCAGCAGACAGTGATCGGACATGCCGGTAAATTCCCGGCCGATGCCATTACTCAATGGTAGCCACTCAGTGACAGACCCTAATGGCAGATATTTGTGAGAGACTCTTTAAAGGCAGGCCCTCTGTGACAGACATCACTAGAAGTATTGGAACCAATGACAGACCACAGCCGCAGACCTCTCAAAGACAGACCTTAGTTATAGATTACCAGTGACAGACCCTCAGTGGTAGAGTTCATACTATTATACTAATAGACTCTCTGTAAAAGACCCCAGTGACATATTGCGTTACCTAACCTAAATGACAGGCCACATGATAGTTCTCAGCATTGCCGTACCTATGCAAGTTTCTTGGATGGGCCCCCTGATGACTGGGTAGAAGGGGAGTTGTTGATATTGGCTGTTGCCTCCCCCTCATTGTCAGACACAAACATTGTGCCTGCATAGTTCTGTACTGTACAGGCACACTGCTCCTCCTTCCGTCTCCTAAGTGATAACAACCCCCACCCCACAGAGGCATAAGCTGCATGGTATAGTGAGGTGAGAACTGTAAGGCCACGCTGCTCCTCCTTCCTCCCCAATACCACCCCCTGTCCTCTCATTGTTAGACCAGAGTGATCCCTGAACTGTACGGGCATGCCGCTTGTGTCTGGGAGGGAGGGCACCAGGGGTCTGCCCTATGCACTCGCATATTGAGCATAGCACTAGAAATTGCCCTGGTTCTCAGTGATAGGCCCCATTGTCAAGCCTCTAGTGACAAAACCCCAGTGACAGACCTAAATGACAATGTCCTCTGCTGCAGACCTCTTAGGGAATAATCACAAGTGTGTGCATTAGCTTTGCAAAAGTTAAAACTGAAACAACATTTTCTAATATTTTCCCTTCACTGGTCACTAGTGATGGCTGAACTTTGGCCAGGTCCATCTGCGAACAGGCAGATTGGACTTAAAAAAAAAGGGGAATTTGAATGGAATCACTTCCGTTACCTGGAACGCACAGTTCCCAGTTTCGATATCCGGATGTGACGTCACTGACAGTTCATCCATCACTACTGGTCACATCTTTCCCCCTTGTTTTCATGTTTACGATGTTTTGTATATAAAACCTTACATTTTTATTATATATCTTATTTAAGACACTGCCAGTATATAAGGCAACGTGCACATAAATGAAAGAAAACACGTAGGCTACAAAGGGTAATAAGTATCATTAAAAAAAGGGGTTTGAAGAAGCCAAAAATAGGTAAAAGTTTAGGGCTATCACCCAGAATAGATTGATATTAGAGTAATAATTTGCTCAATATTTCACTGTTTGTTCATACTGTAACCAAAAAGAAATAATGTGGCAAAAATTGTTTTAAATTTAACATGGGTGTTTAAACTGTGACATAAAAAAGGTTTATTTAAGGTAAATGAATGTTTAACATTATTTAGTATATTCAATAACAGAGGCATTTTAATTAGATACTATTAAATAGTTATTGGAAATATGAAGCTGTAAAGACAAGACTGCTGTCGCGGTGGAGGTTAAAGACAAAAAAGATCATAAATGTTTTATGTACCAATGTTCCTTTTTGAAAACCACAAAAAAGGTAAGGTTCCACGTCTCTTTTGGAACATCTATCCCACATTTCATGTGATGAAACAGCAGTAAATAACTCACTTCAAATCCAAGCCGTTGCCTGTCTGAGGTGACCTACACCAGCTTTTCTGTGACTGCTGTGTTTATTATGGATGAAGGCTAAATATTACTGCTTTGCAAGTTTATATCATTATTACAGATTTTATTAAATATACTTTTAATTTGTTTTCAGTTGGTAATGTGTTTAACTTGCTTGGTTCTATTTAACTTCTGAGAATGCGAATGAAGATTCGAACCAAGCAGATAGATTCTACCTCACATTTCCTGGTTTGCTGTCCTGTCTGGCCTATTCCAATCTTTGGATTTTAATTCTTTCACCATGGCTCAGCATTACATGTAAGAATTTCCACTATTTTCATCTATCCCACTAACTATAATCTACAGATATGCACTGATATCTAATATAAGGTATGTAAAAAAAGAGTGAAATGTTTTATTTTAAAAAAGTAACTAGCATTCTAGTGAAGGTGAAGGGACAGTGGTAAAACCAATGAATGCAATAATTATAAGATTGAACTTCAGTTTTAGCTATTTTATCAATTTGATAGAGAGTACTTTGTTGTAGAAATCCATTTAAATATTTGGTGAGCAGTAGTAGAGAACTACAGAAGAATCCACCTGACCTGGACTGTTTGTCAGAAAAGTATCCAATGAAAGACAGACAGGGAGTTTTAAGTTTTTAGTTTTTTTTTCTTTCTTCACTAACATTTAAACTGCTCCATCCGCTCAATGGCACCAGAGAGGTTACGCTGACCTTTATCATCAATACACATATTTTTTGTAATCAACTATAACCAAGGCTGTTTCTATAGGCTCTGCAGACCCCGAGGGCCCCTGGTGGTCCCCGGCGCCCTCCCACCCCGACACAAGCAGCATGCCCCCGTACGGTACAGAGAGAGAACTGTACAGGCATGCCAATTGTGTCAGATGGGGAAAGGATGTGACCCCCTGTCTCCCGAGTGGGGTGGTATTGATGAGTAGGAGGAGGTGCATCTGCTTGTGGCAGTACAGAACTGCAGGGGCATGACCCATGTGTCTGTTGATGGGGGGGGGGGGGGGGGGTTGTGGGAGCCATGGATTCCTCCCATGCATAGGACCCCCAAAAGTCTAGAAACCGCACTGACTATAACACACGTAGATATCAGCCAATACAGTTTGAAATCGAAGGGTTTCAGAGGAAAAAAAAGGGTGAAGCTGAACTATTATAGAAACATTGAAATAGATCACTATATATTGTGAACTTTTCTACATAGGAAAATTCATAAATCTTTTTCAGTGTATAAATGTATTATAGGACGTTTGGAAAAACACACATACATTTGGAATTTGCTTCTTCTTTTTTGTTCTATATTACACACAGAAGTATATATGTAACTGTGCTAGATGAAAGGCCCATTGATTTTATCAGTTCTTCAAATGCTGTACAATAATAATGGATGTAGTGCTGGGTACTAACCATTAGAATGCTTTTAAAAGATAAATTGTTATTGAATAGGATAGTTCCATTAGGACTGCTATAAGTATTCTCTCTTTAGCAGGACCAGTAATAAGTGAATAGGAGACTGAACTCTGGCCTACGTAAAAGCAAAGTGAAAAAGCTGTAAGTATCATTCCAGTTGTCTGTCTGTTTGTCTTTTTTTATCTTTTTCCACTATGTGATCAAAAGCATTAAAATGCCCTCCTAAGCACAAAAATTTTGATTCCCTGTGTAAAATACTCACCTGAATAAATGACCCAGTGTCCCCGTGTCCTCTACTTGCTTCTCTCTTTCTCACGATGAGACAGACTATTGTGGGGGTGGGAACACCTAGTTTACAGAACTGATTGCAATACATTGGCTTCAACATATTACAATGCCCTCCTATGTAACCTGGCACATCTGCAACGCCATCTAGTGGTTGCAGTACTAATTTACCTGATAAAGTGATTTATTGAAATCTTCATTATCTGATATTGTGAGTTATTCACAAAGCATCTGAACATGTTATTATATTCAGGATGTCTACCAGACTCCTGTATGGACATAACTTGGGAAATTACAGGCTTACAATCTAAAAACTTTTTTCCATTAAAGTCTATGGTGTGCTTTGGTACAGAAATCTGTACCTCAGCTGTGCGCTAGGGAGGTTAATTGTACAGTAACAGGGTGCTTCACACCACTATTTCTAAAGCTTTTTTTTGTAGATGGTGATGAACTTGGTGATGTAAGGACTACGTGTAGCTGCTCAGCCATGTAAATCCATTCCTTGGTTCTGCACAAAATGGAGTTGTGTGCAATGTGCTTCTTGGTACAACATTTTTATGGCCTACCACTTTGTGACTTGAGTTGCTGGTGTTTCCACTTGCTTCCATTTTTGTTTTAATGACACAAAGAAGCAGCCTTGCCTAGTTGTTTATTCATCTTACATAGCCCATTAGCAAAACAAACAGTTTACAATAGATATACAGAAAAAGTGGCTTGATTCAGAGAGCAGAGCATGGGACATGCTCTGACTAATATCTCAAATAGTGTTGTGGAGTTGGCCTCATTTCTGTTGGAGTTCAGTTTACCAAAGGGGGCAAAAATTCTGGATGCTATATACCCTTATCTGAACACCCACTAAGTGAAGATAATGCTTAAATGCTTACATTTATATTGAATGCAGTACTTATGCATTAAATCATTATACAGTATTAAAATGCAGTATTACAAGTTGTTTTCTTTTTAAATGTGTACCCTAATGTACCAACACTAACTAATGGACTAAATGACTTACAGTCACATTATAAATTGTATTACTGACCTAATCAATTCTCATCATTAAGCTCCAAAAGAGCTCCAAACATGACACAGGGCACCAAAGTTTAGTTAAGCTGAATCCAAAGTGAAGGTTTATTGTTAACGTAGCCATACACAATTATATATACCAAAAAATCGAGTGAACCTAGTACAATCAACCAAAAGCGATTAATATCGAACAGAAAATCGATCAAAAAGTAATTAAACATGTAATTGTTTTGTTTCTCAGACACCCTCTTGTGGCAGAAAACGTCAATGACGCTTTCAAATTAAGGATTCAATCACGTTTAAGATAGATCACACTGTGTGGTGGTGCAATCGATCGATGTTCGACAGGCAATCGATTATAAATTGTGCAGGATAATTGAATTGACGATTGAAGCGCAAAATAATCGACCCGTGTAGAGCTTCCATTAGGCATTTTAGACAACCAACAAAGAGTAGGAACTCTGTAGATTTTGTTGCTGAGCACACCATATAGCCAAGACTCCAACTCACTGTTGCTTCTCTAGGAATGGCTTGGAGTTGACAATATTATTTTCAAAGATAGAAATCCTAGGAAATTAAGCAATACCTATTTTCTGCAAAAAAGAAACCCTACTTTATCTTGAAGCAGTAGAGTGAGCGCTTGTAAGGGATTTATAGCGAATGTGCACTTCTGAAATTTGAGTAAGCTTACAGCAGGTAAAGATTTTGCTGTTCATAGCATTTGCAGCAATTAAAGTGAATACATCTATTTAGATTCTGTCTCTGCTAACTGCACTGTTTAAAATAAAAACATTTTTCAAAGGGATTCCATCCTTCTTCTCCTCCTATTCCCCACAGCAAATGTACTAAGGTAAAGTACCAGTCTCCACTATGGTCAGCTCACATAGTGAATATGCTAAAGTAGAGACATGTGCAAACAAAATGCATTCTTCCGCTGGCGCTCAATCATTTTTATTTTTCTGTAACAAAGTTATAAGATCTAGTGATTATATGGGGAATTATTTTATCAGTCAAAAATGTTTTACATTGCCATTGTACATTGGTCACCTATCTAAAGTGAATATATCTAGATATTAGTTTACAGTGTGGAACATAAGTATTTGAACACCCTGCGATTTTGCAAGTTCTCCTATTTAGAAATCATGGAGGGGTCTGACAAATTCAGGAAATCACATTGTATGATTTTAAATGTATTTGTACTGTACTGCTGCACATAATTATTTGAACACCTGGGAATCAGCAAGAATTCTGGCTTTCATTGACCTGTAACTCTGCCTTTAAAAAGTCCACCTCTACTCGTTAATCTAAAATAGTAGCACCTGTCTGAGCTCTTTAAAGACACTTGTCCCCCCTGCAGTCAGTCAGACTCCAACTACTGCCATGGGCAAGACAAAAGAGCTGTCAAAAGACACCTCCACAAGGCTGGAAAGGGCTATGGGGCAATTTCAAAGCAGCTTGGTAAAAATAGACCTGTAAACTGTTGGACAAAGAGGCTAAAGATGACTGTTGGTCTCCCTCGGACTGGGGCTCCACGCAAGAACTCACCTCATGGGGTATCACTGATGATAAGAAAGGTGAGAAGCCCAGAACTAAACAGGAGGGGCTGGTCAATTAAATGAAGAGAACTTGGACCGCAGTTTTAAAGGTAACTGTCGTTTTTAAAAATAATATAGTTCAAATCATGCAGTGCATGCAAGGTTCCCCTGCTCAATTCATCACATGTCCAGGCCCGTCTGAAGTTTGCCAATGAACACCTGGATGATCCAGAGGAGGCATGGGAGAAAGTCATGTGGTCAGATGAGACCAAAGTAGAACTTTTTGGTCTAAACTGCACATGCCATGTTTGGAGGAAAAAGAAGGATGAGTTGCATTCCGGAAACACCATCCCTACTGTAAAGCATGGGGTGGCAACATCGTGCTTTCAGGTGCTTTCCAGTCTCCAGACCTAAATCCAATTGAAAATCTTTGGAGGGAGCTGAAACTCTGTGTTGCTCAGCGAAAGCAAACAACCATGACAGATCTAGAGGAGATCTGTGTGAATCGGCTAAAATCCATGTTGCAGTGTGTGCAAACCTGGTAAAGAACTAAAGGAAACGTTTGACCACTGTAACTGCAAACAAAGACTTCTGGACCAAATATTAACACTGATTTTCTCAGGTGTTCAAATACTTATGTACAGCAGTGCAATACAAATACATTCTTTCCAAATCATACAATGTGATTACTACATTTCATTAGCATGATACTATAAATTGTATCAATTTAAAAGTCAACAAGTCAACAACATTTTAAATTTATCCTGCCAAATTTAAAATGAACATAACAGTTAATCATGTATTTACTGGTTATAGTTCTCAGGATTGAAGATATCTACTCAATTTAACAAAATCTCCATGAAATGTTCTGTTCAAAGCTGTTGTCAAGGGGCAGTGCACCATTGAAATCTACCCACTGGCATTAGTGAGACTGTGTGCGCCAAGCTGTTACTCTCTCAGCTATGTCTAACTGATTTGCTAGCATGCACAAATCCTGGATTTTAGGTGAAGTTTCTTACTATGGCAATAAGCACTTTGAAAGTAGGTCACCAATACAATTACGCTCTGTTGCTAACATTCTGCACATAATGCAACCTTAAAGAACACGTTTAAACTGCACTAGAACAAATGACATAAAACATAGAATATAGGATTTCTTACACTTCATTACAGCTCAGTGAATCATTGTCACATTATTTTAAATGGCTCTTCAGTAATTCAATATTATTAAGAGTGTCCATTATTTCAGTACCATTACTGCCCCACTTATTTATACATTCTTACTTAAGCTCAATGTTTTATTATATCCGTTGCCACACAATAAGCTTATTTAAGAGATATCAAAATTATTTATACATTTTTTGTTATTTCAAAGCTTCAAAATGGCACCTTTTTTCTATTAGTTTGCCTTTAAGTACACTGATCGCCCCCTGGAACATTAGCTTTCCCCTATTCAATTATTCTAATGGTTTAATGTGGACATTTTAGGCACTCTGTACTAATTGAAGGAGAAGAAAAAGGGAAAATTATTTTTTATGAGTTTAGGGACTACCCATATTTTAAGGGCGCCTCCATTTCTACCTAAAGCCTTTGAAGATGT
>CM070034.1:58616146-58634807 GCA_036250615.1 Ptychadena robeensis | reverse complement strand
ATAAAATTATTCCTCAAAAATACCACTTGCCTAATAATTCTGCACTCCCTGTATATGCACACTGAGCAAAAATATAAGCGCAACACTTTCAGTTTTGCTCCCATTTTGAAAAGTTAACTCATCACTATATACATACACAAAAGACCCATTATTCAATATTGTCCACAAACTGTTTAAAGCTGTGTTAGAGAGCACTTCTTCTTTGCTGAGATAATCCATCCCACCTCACAGGTGTGGCATATCAAGGTACTGATTAGACAGCATGAATATTGCACAGGTGTGCCTTAGACTGCCCACAATAAAAGGCCACTCTGGGGGCTCAGTATCTGGTGTGGCCACCATTTGCCTAATGCAGTGCAACACATCTTGGTGCCCGTCCCGGAAGTGCTACATCACCCCTGTCTATACGGAAGGGGTGGCCCATTCCTGGACGAGACACGCTATTTAAGCTGTCAGAGATTTACACGCTATTATGCTGACCCACACCATTCACGGACACGGACCGACGAGACCCCTCTGCACGGAACTCCCATGCACACGGACCGACAGGACATCAATCAGGACGGGACACTGCCGATGTCCTGACTCCCTGGACGGCAAAGGCTCAGGATAGAACGCCCAGCGCGCCTTGACCTCCTTGGGTTCCCAAACTGCTAACATAAATCAGGTGAATGTGACTACTAGCAGCTGCAGCTCTGCTTTTGTTTCGCCCCTCCCTTTAAATCTGAACCCACTCCAGCTCCCATTAAGTTGCTTCCACTGCACCCTGCATGTTATTAGATTTAGAGACAGAGATGTTTTAAAACTCAAAAAGTCACTTGCACCATATTTCAGAGACTGGGGTATTCATAACTAAGTGTTTTTCATGATTATTATTTTACATAGCAACTGTGATCCATGACTGTGACCCCCATGACTGGTGTGATATAGACAACCATTTTCTTTTTCCAAACGTTTAAGACCTCTCTTGGTGAGTATATGCATATTTGATACTGCTAGGAATCTTTACATCTAACCAAAGGCTCCCCCTCCACCTCCCTTGGAAAATATTTCTTTCCTTCTCTTTCGCTTACTCTGTGTTTCTCCCAACGCTGGGCATTGCCCCTCTTGGAGGACGTGAGACGATGTGTCGGTACTCCCTCCTTCTTCCCCTTCGGGATAGCTTTGCTGGCCTTCACGATATAGTCTTGGTTTATGTTTATGTATGTGCATATATGTATATATATACATATGTGTGTATGTATGTATATGTATTTATATTTATATATTTATATCTGTATTTATACTTATGTGAAATTGGCTGGTCTTGCCCTCAACAATGTTTATTAACAATTTAAGAAGACATCCATAAACGAGCATGCATTGAAAGACATTTTCCCTCTATCTAAACCTGCTTAATGACTAATATATGTATTTTGTTGTATCTTTTGTTATATTCTTCATGCTATAGTGCTACAGGCGACTTTCCTTCTTTTCTCCCTAAGGAAACCCCTTATGACGGGGTGAAACGCGCCGGAGGGTGACAATGTGTCACCAGGGACAACCAATATCATCTTGTTGCACTATTGTAACAATCCTTGTGTTATAAATGTAACAAATACAATTTGAAGTTTTAGAAAACAAAGCCTTGAAAAATTACGTGTCAGTAAAGCCCCATGTCAGTCCTTTCAGTCTGAAAGGTTGCCATTTTTTCCATTCTTGGTGGCATAGAGTTAATCAGGTTGTTGATTGTTGCCTATGGAATGTTGGTCCACTCAATAGCTGTGCGAAGTTGCTGCATATTGGCAGGAACTGGAAGACGCCGATCCAGAGCATCTCAGCATGCTCAATGGGTGACATGTCTGGTGAGTATGTTGGCCATGCAAGAACAGGGATGTTTTCAGCTTCCAGGAAATGTGTACAGATCCTTGCAATATGGGGCCATGCATTATCATAGAGGTGATAGTCCTGGATAAAGGACACAATAATGGGCCTCAGGATCTCGTCACAGTTTTTCTGTGAATTCAGAATGCCATCAATAAAATGCACTTGTGTTCATTGTCCATAACATACGCCTGCCCATACCATAACCCCACCATGGACCATTTAATCCATAACGTCCACGTCAGCAAACCGCCATCTGCCCTGAACAGTGAAAACTTGGACTCAAGAACGCATTTGGAGCAATGTGATTACTCTATAGGCTCTATAGTCATGCATATACTGTACTCTATAGGCATACATAAACCTCTCCTCAAATGTGCTGTCAATTACAGTGCCTGGGTAATGTTTTATGATGCATTGCAATACAGAATAGAGTACAACAATATTTATTGCCCATGCGAAAATAATTTCCTTTTAGGTGGTTGCAAACCCGAGGTGGTAAAGAAGCATTCACAAACCCTGGGCCAAAGTATGCATGTAAGAGCACTTAATTTTGGGCAGAGCATCAAAATTGCCAAAAAATAAAAAAAATAAAAAGGATTTAGGGAAGTAAGGAAGAGAAGGTAAAGAAGAGAAAGGAGTCCAGAGTGACAGATTTCTTATGTTCTTATAGAAGGGGATTCTCCTTTCAAATAATACCCACCCTCCATTTCATCCTCTCTACCTGCAAGCCAAGATATCTGGTAGACATGGCACATTTTAAAGCTTTGTATTGGTGTGTCTACTAAATTACAAATATTATACAACTCTTTCTCAGGGGTGCTTTGGTAGTTAAAGGATGCATCATGGGTAGTTTCATTAATATATGTGAAAAATAGGTGTTACTTCCAACCAACTTTAGTTAAAACCAAACCTTGCAAACAATTAAAGATGATAAGTCAAGGCTCTACTATACATTATTATTCATCGTTGCAGTCCTAGTATTCACAAAAGTATCTGGATAGTGTGACCACACATCTGCACATTATACTGCATTACATTTACGAAATACATGTTCAGTCTAATTAAGTAAACACATTCAATTCAGTAAAGATTGTAAGTATTGATTTTTACATATTATCCATATGTTCTTTTAAAGATACATATTTATATGCATAATTGGTAAATATATCTCTATCAATCCATCTTATTGACATTTGTTTCTCTAGAGACCCCATGCATTCAAGGAATTTATTAACTACATCCACATTTATTTTAGTATTTCTTTAATTTTAACTGAGAATACCACCAACAACAAAATATTTTTTAGAATGTGAAGTTATTAAAGAAAAAGTAAATATGCTTTGTTTACATATATTTAGGGGGGGTGATATAACTTGTGGACAAGTGTCTTTTATCATTTTTTATTTGTAGCCTCCAAACTTTGAAAATTGTATCACTAGTTGAGGACTGAAGTTATTTAATGCATGGCTAATTGTCAATGTGTAAAATAAGCTTTCAAACCTATCAGCCAATGTCATTGGTGGCCATCAGATATGGATTCAATAACTAAATAATAGATGTAAATGTAGATGTAATAGATGTAAATAAATGTTAAAATAAACCAAGAATACAATTGTAAATATATTCTTAATACATTCTTAATGACATGTAAACAACTCCTTTTTTGCTGGGGAAAAAAAGGATGTAAAAAGCAACCAAAAGCTTCAGCTACATGATTTAAGTCTCTCTTCTAGAAACCTTTAAAACATCAGTAAATACAAGGAAGAAAGTTCTTTTTCTTCTGTTCTGCAGATACACCTGCTGCAACAGATGTGGTCTTTAACTGCATGTCTAACATATTTAACAAAATAGTTACTTCATCTGACTTTTTAACAAAGCCATTTCTTTGAATACTATAAACAATACCAGGCTTAGAGACAAGGGAAGAATGCCTGTAGATTAAATTCTACACATCAAACATCTCTGTGTAAATATAATCCCCGAAAAATATTAATAAAAAAAGTCCCAAAAACTTACTATACAGTCTTTTTTTTTGGGGGGGGGGGGGTTTATATTCAAAAGCTGGCAATAAAAATATATTCCAAATATCTTCTGGTGTCAAGTAATTAGTTCAACACAAACTTGCCATGAAAGCTACGTTAACAGATCTATAAATTATAACATAACATGTGGTTTATTTTATGCCACCTTATACAACAACATATATTTTTTCTGTTCCTAGTGAAACATAGAGGTGATTGAAGTCTTGACGATGAAGAAGACAACATAAACCTTTTTATGTTCATGGCATACACTAAATCTCTGAAGGCCTACTGCACAGTGCCTCTCATAAGATACTATCTTAGGAAACGGTCTCTGTCCACATAAATTCATTTATGCACATTGTGCTATGTAAATATATAGTTTTAATTAAAGTCTATTTGTTTATGTACACATGCTGATAATATTTCCCAGTTTTAACAGTGTGCTTACGGATAAGATAATTATATATGACAGGGTTTATGGTTACAATAATTATGTTTGACAGGGGAAGCTTTATCTCACCATTTCAATATGCCTAGGAGGATGAAGGTCAAATAAGTAAGCATTCATCTGAGAAAACTAGGAAGATTAGGCAAACTGTGTCTGATTGCTATTGGTTTCTCATTCAAAATCTTGCACAAGATAGCAAGATTGATTATGCGTCTCATGAATGATGGTAAATAAGACTATAAAAAATACTCAAATCACATAACCTTCACACAAATTTTTTTTTATAGCAATACGTGTGAACCTTAAGCAAAGTTCTATTTATTTTAACTTTGTTAAAAATAAAATATTGCCTTACAATGAGAAATATGTAGGTCTGTAAGCAACTTGAGCTTAGTTTAACATTGCTACCATGACCAAAACTCACTGGCCAATACATGTTCTCCCAGTGCCCAGGGGAATGACAGATGGAAAGGCTTAGGGCCCCTATACACCTTTAGATTTCTCTATCCGGTTTCCTTTAGATCTCCTTTTGCTTTACCAAAACCATGTAATATGAGGGACTTTCTAAACAAGCAAGTCTACCTGTGTTCAATCCAAGAGGACCCGGCAGTACATAGTTGTTCAATCTAACAGACAGAGCGATCTGAAGGTGTATGGCCAGCCTTGACAGTTCTTAAGTACTATGCTTTAAAAGGCTTTTAGCTTACTTGCTGCCACAGGTAAACTCACTAAATCATGTTGTCATATTTTGCAAACAATTGTGAAAGAATAAGTTATATAGTAAAGCTTCACACATGTGAGCGTAGTACTCTCATAGGATGCCACCAGTCAGTTTGTGAAATCATGTTTCTGCAAGATATTTCACTGCAATGGTGGTTTTTTTTAGAGGAGGATATCTCCCATGTTCATTGGTCTACTTTAAATGTGGATAAATTTGCCTGAGCAATGGACATCAGTACAGCAGCTTTTAAGCTGGGCATACGCGGCTTGATGAATGTTGCTCTAATCTGTTACAAGATCTGAGCCATCCACAGTTCCTTAGAGCAGGAACATGTTGGAAAACCTTAGTCGAAATCCATTACATTGAATGGGGACCGCTGGTCTCCATCCGATGTAAGGGATGGGCTGCCAGCCACAGAAGCGCTGAGGCTCGATATGGGGGCAGCACCAGACGTGCGCTATGATGTCATCACGCTTGGCTGAAGCTTGCTGGAAATGGCCGTGTATCAAGCCATGTGTAGCCAGCTTTAGTGTCCTTAGGCAGATCATATGAACAGGTGATTCCCAGATTGAGGAAGATGGGCATGTAGTTGTCAAACTGGACCTATCCAAAGTGTCAGATCAGCCACTTTCTTTTTCCCACACTGTTCCTGCTTTCAGGGCAGTTTAATATTGATGTCATCAAATTCACTAATACACACCCACAGATGTCTTTCTGATGTCTCACAACATTTGCCAACATGGAATAAAGTATGTTTTATGTCTCTGCAGCAGTCAGGAAATAATAATGGGCACTTCACTTTTCCATCCAATGTTACATTCTAATACTAAGTAATCTTACTACAAGTTATGATGCTTTGTCAACCAAGAAAAACTTGATTAAAAAAAAATGACTAGCATGAAGGTGCTCGTCCACTCAAATATAGGGAGTAACAAAATCTTCAAATGTTTGATTTTCCTTTCTAAATAAAATAACCCTAATTAAAATAGACAGCTGCTTAAAATAAAATAATAGCTAAATTACTAACTGTTATGAAATAATAAGTCAAATTAGCATATCTTGGAGTATATTTGACTCATGTGGGTGATCTAATGACAAGATGGGTAATGTATTTTTTAAATATTTAAATTATTACCCAGATAACAATAAAAAAGACAGTTAAGTTGCTAAAGGGGAACATGCACAGCCCTCAAATACTAGATATAATGAATTAGAACTTCTTCATAAAGTTCTTAACCGTTTAAATTGAAGATACACTGGTGATATCCATATTTTTTACACAGTAATATACAATTATAATTGGAGCATACCAGCAATGTCATTGTCATTCGTCCACTTGCATTGAGAGGCCAGTGTAATGGAAAAAAATACAGAATATCCTGAATTGCGAATATTCGGCAATATATTCACCATCTTTGCGAATTGCCGATATTCGCGATTAATATTCGGAATCCGAATATTCGGGATCATCCCTAGTCTTGACACCAAGTTGACAAAGGGCCAAATTACAATGCTAAAGGGCCTGGTTTGGCCCACAGACCTAAGTTTCCCCATGTCTGGCATAGGAAAGATAAGAAATAGTTGCGAACAATTGTCAGCAGCAATTAAACAGTTAAAGTTATCAGTGGCCCTCAGTAGGTGTATGGAGCCTGGGCAAAGGTCACAGAGTAAAATTGGGTCAGTATGAGGGGTGGGTGATTAAGATGGGTGTAGGTGTGGAGCCTTAAAAATGAAGGGTGAGTGTGGCCCCCCTGTAACAAATAGGAACAAGGACACAAGGTGCATAACCCAGTGCAACAAAGTCAAGTACTGTAAAGGGTAAAATAAAATAAAAATGGAACAAAAGACAAAATACTCACATTAAAAGAGGTTTGCAAGGATTGATCTCTCAGGGCTGTGTGCTTACCAGGATTACACAGCCCTGAGAGATTAATCCTTGCAAACCTTTTAAGTGAGTATTTTATCTTTTATTTCATTTTTATTTTACCACTTACAGAATGTGGCTTTGTTGCACTAGGTTCTGTGCCTTGTGTCCTTGTCCCTATTCATCTTTACCAGCATGCCTGTCTGTACAGACTCCCCTCATACATCTTTCAGGAATGCACCACGTGCATTGCCCCACCTGGAGCAACTCAACCTGCAGCTTGTCATGACTTTGATACAATGTCTGTTGGGAGAGGAGAACCAATGTTAAAGTATTGATTCGCAATAAACCTGCAGTCTATGCTTGGTTGTGTTGCTAAGTGGCTTTAAAAATACCAGGACTCAACCTCTCAAGCAGTATCACTACAAGGTGAATCCATGTTGAATAAATACTTATCTGCCTGGTTGATGAATTCTCCTAAAATCCCAACCATGGCAGCAGGTTTTAATTTATAGTGCTGTCTGTTTTAATAGTTTTCTTTTCAGGTTATTGCTTTTTACCTTGTGACCTTTTCTATTCTTGTTTTTTTTCCCCATGTGACTAAATTTTAGAGAAAAATCACATATGTATATAAAAACAGTTCATCAACAGCATATCTAGGTATCTAGAAAGAGTCAGTGTACTACGATCACCTAACTGGAGTCCAGACCAGAGTCACACTTGCATCTTGAAAAAAATTGACAAAACAGACCCCAATAATTAAAGAAGCAGTACAGTAACTAGTTCTTGGGACATATAATAGTCAGTATTTGTAATGGATAACATGAGTATCTACTAAAGTTACAAAATATTTTAACAACTTTCTTTATTATCATCAATTCATTTCTTCTAGACAACAAAAGCACAAAGAAGAGCAATTTAATAGGCTTCTACAAATCACCACCACTGATTACTTTGACCTTAGGGTGACATGAGGCTTCTGCTAAATATCAGCTCTAATATAGTCAACTTGTCATATGTGGCATGGAGGCACTTTAGCTATATACATCCTCTCAGTTTGCTTCCCTAGTTAGCAATTTAAACACCAGGTCAATTCTAAACATATTTCTTCCTTCCTGGGAATGCCAAGCAATCAATATCTGGATCCAAAAAGCTATTATGTAAAATATAAAATATTCCATTAATTTTACAATATCTTGCACCCAATGTAAGGAACACAAAGAAACAAGGAAAATAATATTGTGATATTGATGCAATCTGCCACAGATAAAAATGGCTTTGATAATTAACCATTGTGTTCAACTGTAGATGTGTGTCATGACTGAGCAAGTGTTAAACTAGGAAGACAACCTTCAGAGAACAGCATTCAACCAAATGTTTACATACAGAATAGAAATGGCCAAACATTGATTTCTGGTGTGTTTTACTCACAGGCATTGGTTATTGATATAGAAATACTCACATAGACTCTCAATACAAACTGTCAGTAATTTACGCTGGAGAAGAGGCAGTGCTGCTGTTAGTTAGTCTCTGGGATCTCAGTACTGCCCCTTTCCTGAACAAAAATGTAAATAGCATGTTCCAGGGGGTGGAGAGGCAGTGCTGACAGCTTTGAGTGTGAGTTTCTGTGAATAAGCCTCTGGGCTCTCAGCACTGCCCCTTCTCCTGAATGAATACTAGTATATAGCATGTTCAAGCCAAGTACCATCTGCTTCAAAATGCTTTGTATTCACTTTATATGAAGTACAGACATTTTCCCCTATTTTTAGGCAGGAAATAGTGTGTCTTATAGAAAGAAAAATACAATAATTGAGATATTAATTTGTTATGTAGTCTCTAGTGACCCAATTACATTCATGCAAATACACATTTCTAAATAATATAATATTTAGTTCTAAATATTACTGTAGGTAATCATTTTATTTTGGCAGATTTTTTAAAAGGACAAGTTCATGATTTAAAATATTTCAAAATAAAAAATTGCACTAGACATATTCTTTTTCTCCAGCTTTTCAACACAATGCTTTCTTTCGCTATTACCAATCCATTTCTCCACAAAAGATCATCGCTTTGCTCATTGTGCTGGAATACCTCCATTTTAACATTTGAATTCCTGATGTACAGTCTTTTTATATTGTAGAGTACAGGCATAATGACCATTACAAAACTTTGAATTTAACCTTCTACCTTTCTGTACATAGGAAATGTCATTTTTTTGTAGCGTGAAAGCCATGAGCAGCTGAGAGCTGGCATGATTAGAGCTTTCACAATGGACAGAAAAAAACCCCCCAAAACTTTCCTTTTACAGATTATAATGATGCATCTGAAGTTCAAATATACCATTATACTGCGCTTCCACCGATTGTCTAAAATCATGCAGACAATGCAGTTTTTTATTTTAAGAAGATCCTGTGGGTTTAATATTTGGTTGACAATCCTACTAGATAGTTGAGGTAAGGTACATTTCTCCTATTCAGTATCACATCCCATCTTATTTTTTTAAAGACTTTCTGGGATTCCTAACCTCCTTAATCATTAGAAGTAAAAAAAATAACCTTGCAATTATTTAAGAATATCAAAAGTCGATGCTACTGAATAAGGATCTTTATCAAAAGAGTATATAAAGTTCAGAAATATTATTTCTTTTGCCTTACTGTCTGCCGGTCTAAAGACAGTTTCTCACTGAGGAATAAAGATCAAATGGGATTGGCTTGGCATGATATATTTGCCTTGAAGCGTTTTTCAACAGTTTTTGATCAAAGTGGCTTAAAATATACATTTGTCTCCTTATAGTTTATTATAATAAATGATATGGTTTTGAACATTATATGAGCTGTGTAATAGCGTTGCTTGTGAATGTTTCTAAATTTATAAAACTAGAAATCACAGTTATAATAATGGACAAACTTTCTACATTGTGCACTAGGAAATGATTGAAAAACACATTTCCCTTAATAAATAGGGGAATTTTTTGTGAAATCAGGATTTAGCCGGGGCAATCCAATAGCAGTGTAAATGCTTGATTTTATAATAGTGTGAGCCAGATGAAACATCAGACAGAGTTTAACACTCACCAACCCCCCCCCCCCCCCCCCCCCCCCCCTTGGTATAACAGGCATCTGGGTAGACACAGAGTATTCGTTTATGTACAGTTCCATCCACTACTACTAGGGACCCACAATCATCAAGTCTGTGCCCCGGACCATCCTGGTGACCAAAGATCCTAGATATATAAATGGATGCTATAGATAAAATAAATAGGGAAAGTTTAGGCATATTTCTAAATGGAGTCCCAATTAAAATAAGGGCACATTGGCCTATAACAAATAACTAGTACTCCAGAATCAATGTCCTTGGGGGGGGGGGGGGGGGGCTGCAAATGAGGAGGAATATCCTCTAAACAGTCCAATCCTCATAGTGGTTCTGGGGTCTCTTTAAAGGGGTAACAAAATATATAATATAGGTAGAGTTAATTCTGCCAGGGGGCAATCACATAGGCAAGAGGAAGATGTAATACAGATCACCCCAAAGCTACTTATGTCTCCATGGATTGGGTAATACTAAGTAAATGAGTAGTAATGTATGTTAACATCTCCAGTGTCCCAATACCCCAACATACCTGTAGAAGGCTCGCAAAGATATACACTGTTGTGGATAATAGATTTCTATCACTTGGTCGCAGCTGTGCGGTTAGTAAAGCAGCACAGTCCCCTCATTTCTGTTTCTGTAAAATATTTTGAACATAAAGATTCAAAGGATTGTAGAAGGCCCACTTGGACTAATATGCTATAGGTTAAACCCCAAAACAAAGACTGAATTTAACTACCTTATGCTTCAAGAATAAAAACAACAAGAAGATGTTTTCAAAGCAACTCATGCAAGTATTATCTCAAAATGCATGGCTCATATGAAATTCAAGTTGTTGCTTAATGTAGATCATACACATACCAAGTACCTCTTATATAATCATTGTTGTCTTGAGACTCACTCCAAGAAGCCATTGTGGTCTGTTGCCCCACCTAAAATATGCATTTGTTTTACACTTTATCATTATTACATGAATCTGTCATCCTGTTGGTAAATCAAAAAGGTGCCAAACTGCTATCTGATCTTTTTCAAAAAATATTGCAATAGAACCCAGATGCCAACATTTAAATAAGAAAGAAAAACATTTTAAGTATCCAACAGTACTATATATTTCAATATTTCCTTTCCATATTTCTGTATTTAAAGTAAATACTTTAAAAGAAGAACAAGAATTAATTAAAAATAAATATGAAAAGATATTTATGTATTTTAAGTAGTTTCAATTATATCTTATTGCCCGAAGAAATTATTTGACACTGAATTAAAATACCAGAAAAAAAATAGTTTTATTCCAGTTGAAAATCCCACATTGACTGATCCCTTAAGACAAAGAGATGAATATTTAGAAATTGACTGCTGTGACTGTGGTTTTGGATGCTCAATTAGAATTGATTCAGAGATCCTTCACCAACTGTCATTTCCACTCATATTTTAACACCTCAGGCCATCAAAAATAGAACATTTTTTGCATACTGAGTGATCTTTTTTCAACCCATTCAGCAGATTTTTGTCTTTCAGAAATGCTAGTTCATAATAGTTTTCTAAAGAAAGCATAGCATTAGAATTACAAGGAATTGTATTGCATTGATAATTTTCAGACATTTAATAGCTTTTTTAATCTGTCTAAAATGAAAACACACCATGTAAAGTATACCGTGTAGCCATGTAACATTTTTCTGTTTCATGGAGACTGCATTGGTGGTCTAATGGAGCTATGTTTAAAGAGCATACCATTATTTATATCTATTGCCAACATATGACGATATGACATATATACAACACAATATGACATAAACAGCACCAAAAAATACAATCTCTCTGATTTACAGAGACTTAGGGGACTTTGAAAGCAAAGGTGTGAATGTTTATATGGATCATTCATGATATTTGAATACATTTTTTTAATAGTTGAACAAATAATAATATAAATAGACAGGACGTTAGGGATGGGTCCTGAATGGGGTATAGGTGTCACCCATTTTTGGGCTGTGTCCCCTTTTAAGTAACCCCTGGGGTGCTGGATGGAAACAGTCAATGATTCTAATAGCAGTCTGGGGACTGCAACATGGACCTATACAATATACGTATGATCTTTAAAAAGTCAATAAAAATATTTACATATCACCAATTCAATAAATCGTAGTATAGTATCTACAAGTGTTGTAGTTCATTCAGATGGACGCCAACGCGTTTCATCCCCAACTGGGGCTTCATCAGGGAGAGTGGATCACTAAAACTAACCAAAGACATCACTGATCACAATACATGGACATATCAGCACAAAATATCATGTCATCCAATTCCTTTTAATGTAGTTCTATATTTCTCTGCTTAACAATCATGATTCTCATCATGTAACACATAGTTATGGTTGTTACACATTGACACCTAAATAAAGTATAATATAAGGTAATACATACAGATAAAAATGGGTACTCGTATAATCCACGATTTAACATATTTTTAAGTTCCATGTGAACATTATCAGTATTATCAGTGTCATCCATAACACTCTTTTCAACATTTTAAGTAAATGAGCAAGGAATGTATGGTTGCATATTTTCAATATAAATAACGAATACTTACATAAACATAGATGTATATATAGTATTTTGGTAACATAAGAATTAAAAAAAACTGAATTGTCAGAGTGATGATCCCCACCCCTCTCTTCTAGTACCCCAGGCTACCTCATACCAGAGGCCTTGGGGCCAATGGAAAACCTGAAAAACTGTTAATTTTTGTTGATTGTGGTAAAGCTTTACTGTTTAATGGGACATAAACAAAGCCTTGTTGTTTTGAAGGTCGCTGAACTCTGAGGTGGTGATTGTGAACTGCGGACCCCACAAGTTCAGAATAAATACATTTATACAACATTTTTTATGAACACACAGTTCCCCAACATGTTTCGTGGAATGCTTCCTCAGAGGGTATTCATCGCTGTATAAACATTAAACAGAATATATTGTATATATGTATATTATTATATGTATGTTTATATGTATAATATTATTTATTCAACTATTATGATCCATTATAATCCATTTACATTCACACCTTTGCCTTAAAAGTTCCATAAATCCAAGAGATACTACGTATTTTTTGGTGCCGTTGAGGTATAATTGAGCTTATATGGATTTCTTTGCTGAAATCACAGTCAGTACTAAAACAGAAATGTGTCTGTTGTGTATATTACTCCTCCATATACTGCAATAGGGACTAGATGGCACTGGTAAGATAATTTGCATGTTGAGTGCAAAATAGATTGCCAAAGCAAATCAGACCATAATTGATAACGTTATGACATAGGTTGCAATCTAATTGTACAGCGTCTTTTGGATCACAACATTGAAGTAATGTGCTTACTGTGTTTGTGTATGCTTGTGTCTTGTTAGTGGTATAATTCTCACCAATGCAATATAGCAATTAATTCAGTGGTATAATTCTCCCTACATTATTTGATTAACTAGAGAAGGCATATGCATATCACTGTTGGATCCCACATCTAGATAAACTTATAAGAAGTCTCTCCAAAGTTAATTGCACTGTTGCATTTGGAAAATTTGCTCCATGGCTTATACAGCAGAAACATTGAATGCTCTGTATAAAGCCTGAAGAAGAGATCCAAGACATCTCAAAAGCTTGCTTCGCTTTTAATGACTTCAGTTAGTCAATAAATCACTTGGACTCCAAACATGGATGTCATTAGACCTATTTTCGGTGGGCTTCAGACCCCCAAAATAATGCCAAGCCCCCTAAAAATATACACCCCACTAATTCCATTTTACAACCCTAGGGGCTAAGCACCCCTTTTTTCAATACAAGTAATGTCCCTGACTCTAAACTATATTCTAAACAAAAAGATAAACAGATGCATGGTTACCAATAGTTACCAAGCTAACCTGTTGGAAAAACACTGTGTGCAGTTTCAAAAACTTTAGGAGAGCTCAGTCATTATTAGAGAAATGGATGATACTCTTGAATCATCTCATACTTTTTTAATCATTTAAAACCAAGGCCGAAAAATTATTTAATTGACCTTGCTGACAGTAAGTCAGCCCCCCTCCCTCATCTATGTATATGGTGTATAATCACAAAACAAAATGGAATAAATCCACAAAAAATGGGGGGTTCCAAGGTACTCATAAATGTTTCCTCAACCAATTTATAAAAATCAAAATTTTATTCCATTAAAAAACAACAATATGATTAGTATACTTCACATGGGTTTTAACAGGATTTCAGGTGTGGAGTTCCTTCTTCACCTCTACAACAGATTTATTAATTACACATCATGCTTAAAAACATGTTAAAACCCATGTGAACCTATATTTATCATGTTGTTGTTTTTTAATGGAATAAAATGTGTTTGCTTTTTATAAAGTGGTTCAGTAAAAAAAAATTACGTTTTGTGAGAGCATATTATTACTTAATCTGATGAATGGTGTCCTGCCCATATTTCTACTGTAACCTAATAGTACAATGTATTATTTCATGGCACCTCTTAGGTGGAGAGAAACTACAATGTTTTTTGCTATTTGTTATAAATGTCTAAATTCTCTTAATTTTCTTAACCTTAATTATAGAAATATTGATCCCATGAATTAACGACCTAAGCAAATGTTCTTTTGTTGAAAAGGTCATTGAATTCATTGAATTGCCAATTGTATTTCAAGTGGATTAAGATATTTAAGCCTTGAAGTATCTTTCTAAAATCACTTAGACTAAAAAGGTAGAAAATAGTAGTGTTTTGCATCGTGTAAACACAGCATGATCTGCAGTGAATAATGTCAGCTCTGATGCTTTATGGATTAGATGCTGTAGACTTACTGAGATAATTATATGTAGCATTTATTATCACTGTTCTCCCAATTAGTTTTCCTGCTTCAGGTTTCTGATCTCAGTGACCATATCTCAATACTGCCAAAAATAGCCAAGGCTGCACTGTACAAATAAGTACAATATAAACATTTAAGAAATTGGAACATTCTTCTTCTTTGACACACATTGCTGGCTAGTGTTATTTTAATAATAAGTTTCCTTGCTCTTTAGCATGTAATAGCATTGGGTTTTTGCAACCAGCTGATATGGATCCAAAACACAATTCTGTGATTTCCTGAACATGTGACTACGTTAACGGTAAGCCAATAGATGCCTGAAAATAGGCTGTTCTGGGTTTGTAATGTACTTTTTTATATTGTCAGCAGTAGTTTGGAATACTTTTCCTGACAGACAGACAGCTACATATCTTAAGCAAATTTGGGCTGGGTGGTCAGGGGGGAGCAGAACAATATGAACCACAAAAGTAATGATCAAATTCTTTTTGGTTAAGGAAGATTTTTTTTAAAAATGTAAACATACAAAAATAAAGATAACTGAAATAAGGTTAGACATTAGTAGATTCTTCAATAAAGTTCCATGCAGAACAGAAAAAAATGATCAATCGAAAGAAAGAAGTGAGCTAGAGACCAAAAATGTCAAAAAATTTATAAAACATTTTTGAGTTCTCTGTGGTAGTCTGTTCTTTTCTTCTCCCACGTCTCATCACTTGATTAAATCCGAGTCCTTTATCATATCTATCAATTTATTGAGAAATTTTACCATGATTATTAAATGGTCGCCCTCTAGAGGTCTGGTTGGTCTTTTATTCCATGGGCTCTCCGTTCTCTAGGCAACTCCTGGACTGCGCTGCCGTTATTATTTTTGTAAATTCTTTTTTTGGTACTTTATATACGTGAGTATATATATCCTTCTTCTGATGGGATTGGATGGCTACTCAAACAAACAAGATACTTACCCTAATCAATGTAGTTGATATATTCCTTTTGCCTCAATCAGAAACATCTCTGCCTCAGTGTTACCCCCTGAAGAAGTCGGTTCAGACATAATGCACGTTGGGGTGGCTTGACAAATTGTTGTTGAAATCGATCACCTTATTTCCCCCTATCTATATATGGAGAGTTGGTGAAAACATCATATGGTGACATAAAGGTGCCGTGTGATTCTGTATATATTGTACCACGATTTTAATTTCGAGTTGCTTTTTATGGACAATTAAATGATCTCTTTTTTACTTTACTTATTCGATTGTGGATATATTCTTTTGATTTATGGATTGACAACTGAAGCCTCTAAAGTCCCCTTGCCTTGTAAGGTCAGTGGACATCTATACCTGGGGTGGTAGTGATCTTTCTACACCCTGAGGTTTCTCTTTATTAGTTTATTTTGGGATGTTGGCTTCTCGCCTTATGAAGGAAGCACTAATATTGTTTGCACCTTGTTGAAGGGCTTTGCAAATGACTAACATTTTGCAACCATCTCTACAAGATACTACTGAGAGGCAGGTGTACAATTTTGAATCAAAGTTGAAGGAGGGCTTCCTTTCACCACTTCCAGATTCATGAAAAAAAACAATGGTGCTAGGCATGGCTTTTGATCATGCTATTGATGATGTTTAACCAAGAGTATATCATATTGAAATGATAAAGATTTTCAAACAAATTTGATCATATAATGCATAGCACAATGTGCAGGTAGCCTTAGAAAATCTATTTAGTATTGTAACATAGAAAAATCAAACTTTTAGGATGATCAGGATAATCTCTACAATTACCACATTTCTACAGGAATGGCTGCAGGGAATTTCGAGGAATGTACCCCCCAAACTGCTACTAGGCCAAATCATAAAACTGTAAAAAGAACAAGACAGGGAAAGCAAAAATATGTAATGCAAATGTAATCAAGAAAATAGAAAGACAGCAAATAGACAGAAAAGCCTGTAAGGCTGAGTAGAATTAGCAAATAAAGTCCTGAATATATTAAGTGCACCATTAGACTTTCTAAATATATCTATTTAAATATACAATTACAACAGACATTTGTGCAGTAGCAACATAGTAGTCCAAAATTAGGTTTGTGAACTAAGTTTGACAAATATGCTAAGTTATAATATGGAACAGAACTGGAAAAAATTAATAAGAGTGAATTCCCTGTGCAAATCACAGGACAGTTATGCTAGATGCTAAAACATGGACTTAAATTAATAACCAAGAGACTTCAAATGGGTAATAATGAGAAACTACAAAGGTGAACTTCCTCATTACTATGCTAAAGCAAAGGAAATGCAAAGCTGCATCAAGTCCTATATATAACTACATACCATCCACTGTTCATCAAGACATGTACATTATTCTCAAGAGGGATTTAAAATGTGACAAGAGGCACTGTATGAATCCTTTAAAAAAGCCTTTTTACTGTACACCTAATTATTAACAAATTGTACACTAAATAACATGTGACGTACAATGACGCAAAGGAAGAATTTGGATAATTACTATTCTTTTTTTTTATTTTAATTTGGAAGTGTAGGGACATTTTGGTAGCTCATGTGGGTTCTATTACCTTTCCTGAAATTTTCATAGACAGGTTAAGTTTGACAAAATATAGACTGCAACTGTACAAAAATCTTTACATATACCGTATTTTTCGCCATATAAGATGCACTTTTTCACCCCCAAAATTGGGGGGCAAAAAGTGCCTGTGTCTTATGCTGAATGCGCAACCCCCGCGGCCGCTGGTCACACATTGGCTGCCCGCCAGCTCTCCCGGCTAATGCCGGCTCTCCCATCTGAACTGTGTAATTGCCTATGCCAGCCCTGAACTGGCATAGGCAATCTATACCTTTTCACTTCTGTCCCTGGGAACAGCAATCACTCCCCATGGACACAGTGAGAGGAGAGGAGACTGCCCGACCCCCCCTCCTCCTGTAGATCAGTAGATCGGTGTAGTAATGATGTGTGCTCAGCTGAGAGTGTACTGCTGCTAGTGACACCTGCTGGCTGAATTGAATATTGCATTTACTGAATATATTGCATTACCCAATAGATGTGAAAACTTATTAAATCTTTTTTTCTGGTTTTCCTGCCCTAAAAACTGGGTGCATCTTATATGGCAAAAAAATTGGTAAGTAAGAAAAACTCAGTTTCCACACTTATCAGACAAGAGGGCATTAATTACTCAGCATGTCTACACCACTTTAATCAAGCTCAAAAGCTACCATATATTAATTTTCAAAAAACTAAAAAAAGTAAAGGTAATGCGGAGCCACATTTGAAAATATATTACATTACACCTTTATTATAATTGCATCCTCACATAAATATATACAGAGCTATATATCTGACAATGGCTGGTGTATTAATACACGTAAATCATGAATTAGTCAGGTGGAGACCCAACAATTATGAATCATGTGTATGTCAGGGTGAGTCTAAAGACCATACAGCAACTGGTGTTTGTGTCCACTTGAGTGCAACATCCAGTTTGTGACACAGTTGATCATTTAAATTAATTGCAAGAGTTACCCATACCACAGTAAACTCATTAGAGGCAGGCCAGAGTAAGAGTAAGTATCCACAAATGATACAGTGTTACTGAATCTGATCAACAGCCCTGAAAAAGTCACTGTTGTCAAACACTCAGAGGTTTCTTTTCTCTTAATTTGGCCACAGTGACAAGAAAAAGGTAACTCATCAGATAAACACTCATTTAAATTTCTTGAAAAACTAATTTTTTCTTTCCTGGTAAAATAAATTATGACTAGTGATGTCGCGAACCCGAATTTTCGGGTTCGCGAACGGCGAACGCGAACT
>CM070034.1:58560730-58571889 GCA_036250615.1 Ptychadena robeensis | reverse complement strand
GCAGTGGAATAGTCAAGTCCAAGCAGGGTTCAGGGCAGTTGGCAGACAGAGAATGGTCAGTAACAACACACAAATCAGATCTCCAAATAACAGTAACAGATCACACCCAGCAGTATCAATACCCAGACCAGGGCAACCATGAATCTTCTAGGCTAATATAGGGTGGACTTACTTAAACATATAGTGGGTCACCTAGGAAGGCACTCTAGATCTATCCTATGCTAGCAGGAGGTGGACATGAAAACCTAGCATGGGTTGGCAATTAGATCCTATGCTAGCAGGTGTGGCCAACCTGTCATGGGTTGGTGAACCCTGCTGCAGTGAAAACATGTCGTGGCCATGTTTTGGTGAAGTCCTCCTTGTGGGACAGTGATGATAGAAGGAGATTCGCTAGCAAGTGCAAAAGCAAGTCACGCCAGGGTCCCGTGGCCCTGACATCCAATGTAAATGATATTTGATACATCAACTGCAAATTTCATCGTTAGCAAAAAACAACTTCAAACTGATGAAATAAACTATGTTTCCTTATTAATGGGTGATAGAAGTTTATACAAGTGGGTTTGGAAAATACTGGATATTTTCAATAAATATTGACATGTAGCAGTATTTCATTTATGTCAGTTGGATATACATTTAGCAACTGATCATGTGACGGCAGATTACCTAGCCATATACATTCAGCATATAGTTTTACTACAGTTCTCTGCAAACAATTTTTAGGGAACATATTGTGCATTCTTAGTCCCTGTGCTTTGTCTTTATTTCTAAAATAAATTTTTTTTTGTATTACAGAACTGAACATATTGGCAGCCTAAATATTCAGCAAAATTTCTTTATCTGCATGTTGTATTTGTTATTTGTACTAACAGAATATAATTTAATTTATATCTATCCCATCAGTAAAATGCTCAGGTTGAAAGGATTTCTACTTTTAGGGCAATTTTGGTACCTTGTTCAGTCACCTGCTGTTCATTGATGGAATACTGAATACTTTTTATTTCCACTTTATATTGTTCCTCTGAAAGAGAACATTAACATTGGAACAAAAAATGTCAAGTGTGTGTACGTCACTTTTATGGATTCTTTCCTTGTTATATTACTGGTACATGCATTTACTCACAGGGAAAGTGACATGTCATCCCGAAAAGGTAAAGAACAACCTTAGCATTAGTACTGAAGAGCAATTATGATGCTTTGAAGCTTATGACAGTTTTGTTCAGTAATGTCTGGGCAGACGTGGTTATTGCTGTAATTCGCCAATTTCTGTGAACACAGTACTGTAGAAATGAAAGCTCTCTGTGGAGATTTTAATTAAATGTATATTTATTACAGAAATCAGAGAGAGACTTTCCTAATAAGTTTTACATATCTGAACAATAGTAAGAATAAAACAGACCATCTTCACTAAAAAATGTCCTTCAAACGAGGCCCTGGTTTAGTGCACAGCTCAAAAAGGAAGTCAAAAGATGAAATCTCGAATGTTTTGCGGGTGCAATTTGTGAGTTAATTGCAAAACCCTTTGAACATAGCATCATCACCAAATTTGAGAAATCGAGAAGGGTTATAGGAAAAGTGTTTGATCTAGCAAATATAGTTTTTGCAAAAGTTAAATAAGGTTTGAAGTCAAGTTGAAATGTTTACATTGACTTAAATTTAAACTTAACTTCCTGAACGAGACAGGCTTTTCGTGCCATTTTTCATGGCTTGAAAAGTCCTTTCCCTGGCAAAGCTGCCAGCTCTCCTCCCGGCTCACTACACACCGTCATTGTCAAGTTGTCACCGTTGACAATGAAGACACGGAGCCAGAAAAACTCTGTGAGCCTGCAGCTATGCAGAAATGCTACAGGCTCACGGAGAGCCGTCGATTGCACCCAAAATCAAACTGCTCCCATACGTGCTTCAGGTTTAACGCCCAGTAGGTTAATTTATGCAAAAACTACATTAATTGGGCAATATTGTATATTCTTTGCAATATTCCCACAGCCCTTCCCTACATCTCCAGCAATTTCCGTGAGGATATCATTATGATATCAGGAGCTTTAAAAATTTTTAAAAATTAGTTAGTTGAAATAATGACATCCTAAAAAGAGGCACATTTGCTTTGCGCTTTAAATATGTGCATATTTTTAGTTTTTTTTACTGCGTACATTTTTCCATAGACAAACAATGTTACCATTCACACTGCATGCGTTGCGTTTTTAAAAACACAGTACTTCCTGATGCATTTTTTCAAAACGCTCTGCTGAATGCATTATTTATTAATTTTTTAATGTGAAAAACGCATGCGTTTTTGTATATATGCCCTCACTGTGCCTTAGCGGCTTCCCACCCTAGGCTTATACTTGTGTCATTCTGTGTTTCCAGAATTATTGGGCAAAATAAGGTACCATGCTTCTTCAAGCATCAATATCATGCAAAGACAATTGTTGAAGCATAGAAATGATTAAACTGCATTTCTGAATAAAAGAAGTATCTGCCGGTTGTTTATCTTAGAGGGATGGCAACCCAACAAGCCTTGGCTGTAATCATAACATAGATTAGCATGCTTACAGCTACAAATTGATACAAAGTGGGTGAAGAGTTCTTATTCTGCTTGATTAGGATATATAAATATTAAGCATATAAAATATTAATTATAAAAAATAAGTCTTTTTTATTGTTTAGAGTATCTGGATTTATAGTAAACTGCTTGGTGGATAGGTTTAAATCGGATTTATCAAATGTTATGGTATTTTTGTTATACCGTAAGACGCTCCGTTGGACAGCACTCTTCCAATGGTTTCGCCCATTGGAAGAGTGCTGTCCAATGGAGCATCTTACGGTAACAAAAAATAACAAAAATATTTCAGCTTTCTCCAACTCTGCTGGCCAGAGCTCTGTGCTCCGAGCGGTAGAGGTATATGTGATCTGGGCAGCTTGGGCTCAAGGCTGTGCATGAGATTTGGCAGTGTGAGGCTAGCTCTCATACACACAGGAAGAGCTGGATAGATGAGGCGGGTGGCTCTTTCATCTTGCTCTGCCACTTCATTGTTTATGTCAGCTGGGCTCTAATAGTTCCTTTACCTCCCCTTCTAAGCTTAGTGCTTATTGGTCACACATTTGCACCATAAGACACAGGCACCCCCCCCCCCCCCTTAATTTTAAGGGGAAAAGTGCATATTATGGTACAAAAAAATACAGTACTTATTTATCCTCTGGTCTTCCAAGCAGTCTCATAGAGTCTGGGTAGTACTTTCACTGTTTTTTGGCTCTTAAAGCACCCATAAACTTAGAAAAAAATTTTTTACTTAGTTCTGACCTGTCCCAATGGCTTAATAAAATATACTTACCTGCAGTTTTAATATGTCCTCACTGTCTTTGTGATTCCACCCGCTGCAATTTGGCAGAGATAAATTAAACCACAGGGATATAAGGGAATATTTCCTTACAGGTCTTTCAGATCATCCCAAAAATGGGTGGGGGAGGGTTAGTACAAGGGGCACAAAGTACATAAGTTGAGCTTAGTTGGGCTGAGAGCTTTCCCTACATTGGCCAAACACAAGGGTGGCAAATGAAGTCAAGTAAAACTATTTTAATAATTAGAGATGTTAATATCCAGTTTTGACATTTGACCAAAACAAAAAATAATTACTAGGCAACTTTATAACTTTACACAAGGCATTGTGTTTGGTCTGGTGGGGATGCCTCTGGTCAGCTATTCAGATATTTCTTCAGATATTTAATATCAGTCATAAACTGTGTAACGGTCAGATAAAAGAATTCAAGAAAAAATTTGCTTTTGCCTCTTTCACATTGCAATAATGCAAAACAGATGCTGTTGCTGTATGCTAATCTATATTTGATGTTGTATTTTTTATAATTATTATTATTATTATTATTGGAATGTGTACTGTATGCACAATGCATTTCATAATATCAGGATTTCATATTTTTTATATATATATATATATATTATACATATTTGAAATGAGTTAGCAGTTCCTTTATTAGCTAGTTTGATATAAATCACAAGAACTTCCAGCCCATTGGTGACAAGAAAATATATTGTTTACGATTTCCAATTAAGCACTGTTTTCCCTTACTGCATAGTTAAATTGGGATGTTGGCAGATATGGTGGGTTTTCTATAATAAATTTATCAATTAAGCACTGAAGATTGTTGTAAAGAGTTAACATGAGATTATTTCATCTTTTGTGCAACTCCATCCCCGTTATAGTTACAGCCAATCAGGTAATTTTGCCTTTCTTAGCACCCAGGTATCCTGAGCACCAGGGGGCACATTTAGAAGGAATGGACAGGCAGCCATCAATATGTACCTTTTACCTAACTATCTAACTATTAACTATAACTAACCTAACTATTTACAGCTTCAGGTTTTACCTAAAAGTGCAATTGTAACTTTCATTTACTTAATTTACTTTGTAAGAACAAAGAAAAAAGCTTTTACTTGGAAGCTCAGCTTGGATGTCACTGTTAGATGTTAAGCCTCGGATCTCCTGCAGTGTCTAGATGAAACAATTCTGCTACTGCCTGGCCAGAGGGAGGGGATCTGTCCATCCTTACTGAACTTTTCAAACCCGAACCCTTTCATTTAAGGTAAGTGTAACAGTTACTCGTATTTGCTTGTATTTTGCAAAAATGGACTTTTGTAATATAATTATCTTCCAGATTAATGCAATCTGTTATGGGATTGTTGTTTTTATCCTAATGTAAGCCAGGGATATTAATGATTCCTCCAACTGTGAAATGTTAATATATGCCTAGCCTCTAGATAAGGATATTTGATGATTGTACACTGTACGGTTTAACTTGAATGTTTTTTCCTGAATTTCTACTTCACTAAATATATTCTCTCTCTAATGTTTCTAAGTTTAACAAGTGTTGGTTCTGTTTAAAAGCTTTCTGTAAAAAGCACTCAGTGTACAACAGCAAAATTTGGTGTACGCTAAGTATGGGTTAGATTAGAGAAGTCCAATACATTCTGAATGTTTGTAGGCAATACAAGTGTAAGGTTTGTATGATTGTTTAAAATTAACTACAAAGAAATGTACTTTTATTGGTTTATTGAAGTCATTGAAAAAGTTAAGCCCCCCTAATACACCTTACAATCTTACCATACAAACAACTTTTGTTCTACCAAAACCATGTAATATGAGGACCTTTCTAAACCTATTACACTATTTAAAATGAACTGTAACAGTAGAAAAGATGGAAGACATGTCCTTTCTGTGAAGGTCAAACACTAGTATATGTAATATGATGTCCCTGTACTATTTCAGTGTTGCTTCAGGCATACTGAACTTTAACCAAGAAGTCACCATTAAAATAGCTGTTTAAAATATTTGTATGTACATATATCATATTTTGTAGATTTAAAACAATTTAAGAATGTGTAATACATATGTATACACAACCTGTTGTGACCTAGCTGTTAGCTAACTACAAATCAAAAACATCTATAGAAAATATGTAAGGGTGGGGATATTGTAGCTGTTGTAGTCAATTCGATTTGTAAACAGAATAGATTATGATTCCCATGCATACAACTATGCACTAGAGATCTAAACATTTTCGTAAAAAATTTGCACGATGTTGATGATTTCTCAAAATATTTTCTTGCTACAAAAAGTCAGGATTCATTATCTTAGTAAACTAGATCAAAATGTTAGATTATGTTGGCCTAAACCAGTGGTTCCCAAACTGGGGCTGGCTCGATAATGTTCCTAAATAGAGAAGGGGGGCCCTGCAAGGAAAGTTTGGGAACCACTGGCCTAAACAAAGCTTAATGGTAAAATTGGACTATTGACCAAATTAAAACTAAATTAAAACAAAATGAATATTAAGCACGTAAGTTAAAATAAATTATTCACTGCGTTAGATATTCAAATCCTATTGCTACCTTCCCACTAGGATGAGCTTGCACAATGATTTTCTGGTTAGCCTTACATAGTTGGTTTTTTTGGGGATATTATCTTTTTTTATTCTTTGTCATCATGCACTTCGTCACACCCATAAAAACTTTATTATTGGATACTTGTCATGTCATGTTTGTCATGTTTTAGCCATCTGATCCAGATATGATTTTGTATATATATATATATATATATATATTAGAGATAAATAGGGGTGGTTTTATGTTTTATAACAGTGGTTCCCAAAATGGGGGGGGGGCACAAAGGTATTCTAGGGGGCACAGGCCCTCATTCTAAAATAGGAAGTTTGAATAGGAAGGGGGGGTTTGATAATGTTCCTAAATAGAAAAGGGGGGCCCTGCCAGAAAAGTTTGGGAACCACTGTCTTATAAGAAAATGATTATGTGTTTCGTGTGTGTATGAGTTATGTATGTGTAATTCAGGTTTTATTACCATGCCGGCACTTTGAGATAAATATTTGGGTTTTGAGTATCAATTTGGGCACTCAGTCTCTAAAAGGTTCGCCATTACTGCTATAAAACATTTATGAGATATTTTGTTACAGTAATAACTAGAAAGATCTTTGGTCCTGTCATATTCAATATTTGTACATCTAGTCATTAATATAGAACACTTGGGTGTTGTGTTAATGAAAATGATTACTTGGGTAATTGCACAAAGGAAATTTCAATTGGTTTACATAACATGACATCTTTGACAATCATGAGTATTGTAGAATTTTTTCCAGAACACAATCTGGAAATATGGATGACTAAACCAATGCTAAGTAATGTCAGGGGTAATGCTGAACAATCACAGCAACTTTAATTATAACTCCCAGTATGTATCTGATTTTGGCCAAAGAGAGTGCAGAAATGTGAGCCATCTCTTTAGAGTTCATGAAAACTATAGTCGTAAGTAGTACGTGGGGCACAGAGAAAATGAGAAACATTCAGACAGGTTCAGGATATGCATTTGTCAGATTATCAACAGCGTTATTAATATTAATGCAATTTTTCATATACTTCCCCATCTCTCAATGTGGATCATCAATGTAATTAAAAACTAGTAATTTACATAAATATTTAGAATGCATGTTGACATTCATGCATGAATATTTGTTGATTCCTTAGATTTCATGTGTTCATTTATTCATCCCCACACTGGATTATATTAATTTGATCATTCATTTGCATAGCTAATCATGGAGTTGCACTGATTGCATCTACATCTTAATATTAGGAGAACAGAGGAACTGTGTCATATTTGTGTCAAGACAGTACATCTGGAGAATCACTAAATATTCAAATATGTTTTATGCATCCCCAGAATCTTGGAGTAATTAAAGGTAAAGCTGTGCATTGTATTTAATTACTGCAAATCCCTAAAGCAAGATCGTCTCTCAGTCATGATCAACTTTCGCCATGTCCCTCTGAGCATTGTGCTACAATACTGTGGAAATGTGTCTGGTTTTGAAGTTATATGACAGCACGTTAATACACATTAATTACATAATTTATTAAAGATTTGAATAATAGTCATAGATAAATGTGAAATTATCTAATTAAAGCTATTGGAAACTAAGTGAACCTGTGATGACTTTAGAAATAGAAAACTGCTAGCGGCTTAAAGTAGAAATGTCTGCCCCCAGCTTTTTAAGATTGCTTCAAAAGACATTAAGTACAGAAGTTTTAATAAGTGAATAGTGGTATGTCTAACCAATTGTGCTACCAGTACTTCATTATAAATGATTGGGCCTGCGCATAATATTCAGTAGCCTTTTTCAACTTTCAACAACTTTTTCAAGCACAGTGCTTATAAAGTCCAGTACAAGCTTTTATTTATGCGTAAATACAAAAAAAGGAATAGCCAATGTGTCGTGGGGTGGGGGAGCTCAGCAGTTATTTTTTGGTACCTCAGTTTGTAACATGTGACTGAATAAAAAGCAACCTAATGTAGCTATTTTTTCAGTTTCAAATCTTAATATCAGCCAGAAACCCTCAGATTTCAGCCTGTCGAACCCCAA
This sequence comes from Ptychadena robeensis, assembly GCA_036250615.1. NCBI lineage: Eukaryota > Metazoa > Chordata > Amphibia > Anura > Ptychadenidae > Ptychadena > Ptychadena robeensis. The sequence continues at coordinate 58,563,951 of CM070034.1, read as the reverse complement.
AACACATTGGCATTCCTTCAACATTTAGACAATAGGGGCGATTGCAGCAGAGTTACCAGTTACTCTGTTTGTTTTGTTGTTTTTACTGTTGATGAGTAAGGTGCCCCCCCCTCAGGCCACAGCTGATGCCAAATGGGGGCAATCGAGCGTTGGCCAGAGTTTATTTGTAAACAAAACTCTGGGAGCTACGTTTCAAACACTAGGGGGGTTAAGACTAATAGATGCCCTTCCCCAAGAAAGTTATTTCAAAGTACAGACAGTAATAGAGGTTTTTGGATTTTGACCCTACCACCCAGTTTCTCAACAGTTGGACCTAGTAGGAACCGTTAATATTTATAATATTATACATTTATTATACATAATATTATACATAATATCTTGTCGGGGGGGAGACCCCTGTTTGTATAAATACTATATTTTATTTATATTTAAATAAATAATACGTCATACAATGTGTGTTGGCATCATTTTACACATTCCTCTTTTCTATAATAATAATAATGATAAGCTTTAATTGACAATAATAATAATTAAAAAGAATTGCAGACATTAAAAAGGTGTGGTGTCAACGTCATCTTCCTCACTGACAAGAAGGGCGGTCAACAGCTGCACAGTCTTTCCTCTCCCTCTCTGGCTGGCTGTGCCTGTGTCCGTGGAAGCTGCAGATTACAGTTCCCACGGACACGGAGAGAGGGATAGATGGCAGTTCATCTATCTCTCTCTTCATTGCTTATACCAGCAGGGCTCTGAGCTCTGCTGACATAAGCAATCATACAGTTCAGATGGGAGATCCAGCCTGGCCGCATCTCTCATCTGACAGCTCCCAGATAATGTCCTTCCCGGAGAGCTGGCAGGAAGCCAACGTGCGGCCGACCATAAGATGCAGGTGCTTTTTCCCCCGATTTTGGGGTTGAAAAAGTGCGCCTTATAGCCCGAAAAATACAGTATGTCATGGTATGGAATAAATATTTGGTATTTCTACCACATGGTATATACATATACATATATATTCTGTGGCTTTTACCTTTCAAGTAAGATACTGAAAGATTAAAAAGAAATAATAAGTATTCTATAAACATTTATTAATTTGGAAAATGGTGTTGTGTGGAAAAGAAAACAACTCTTCATAGTCTTGCATGAATACATTTTAATTCACATAAAATATAAGTTTATTGGATGATGTGCTTTGTCATCTTTGGTTTGAGATGATTTATTTTTCCCTGTCTACAACACCTTAAAATCATAAGCTACACAATGTAATGGCTAAATGTCAGCCCAAAGCTCAATTATTTCATTACAAGGCACATTTAAATATGTGGGGAAGATTGTTAAAGAAAACCATGCTGGGAATTGCTGTGCAGTACATCAGAACATCATTCTTACTAAGCTGAGCACAATCAAATATTCACAATCAATGGCATTTATTTCAGAGAAAAATGAAGAAAATCTAAACCCAAGAGCATTTAGAACACAAAAAGTGTTGATTTAGCATGGATCCTTTCTTTGAAGCAGACTGAATTAACAAGCAATGCTCCCTTTATTCCAGTCTACCTATGTAATGGTTGTGAAGAGAGAAACCAGTCTAGTGTGACATCCAAATACATTATATGGTGTCACCCTAACATATATGTAGGATAGAAAAAACATTTTAGACAGTTGAAGAGTCCAATAAGTCTGGCAGATAAGGTCCAGCCTTAAACTAGGTATTGGGTTTGAACACACACAGCAAAAATGACTCCCATACAGTTTGATGGGAATTTACTGTGCAGGTGTTATAAGAGATGGGACCCACTAGTGGAATATATACAAAGTGGAAAACAATGGGTCCTAGATTTCGGTCCGTATAGATCTGCAGCAAAGTAGGGTGTGTTAGGTTAGTGTAGGAAGAGAGAAGAATTAAGGGGTAAATCTACTGTTATACATATATGGTATGTATGTACTATAAGAACATCTAAAAGGTATATGAAGACCATGTAGGAAACTCTGCATCCTGTAGTGTAACACTCTAATATAATGTGATGTAGGCAATACCAGTAGGAATGTGCTCTACTTTTCTACCATAAACCATTTGGAAACGCATGTTGTTCTTGTAAGCAGAACAATTATGTAAACTAGTGTACATATAAATGATGTGAGCTTATGAAGGCTGTTCTGACTCTTTATACTATGGGTTTGTTTCCACTATACATCGGGACCCCCTCCGCTAAGCGTATTGCTTGGCGGGGACCCCGACGTAGCACATAGAATTTGCCTGCTTGGCGGATGCTGTGTCTTCACAAAGCCGAGCCACTCCGCCGATGTAAGGCTAAACGTAGTCGAGTACGTTAAGCCTCTGCATCGGCGGATGTGTAAACACAGCATCCGCCGAGCAGAAAAAGTCTATGTGCTCCGTTGGGATCCCCGCCAAGCAATACGCTTAGCGGTGGAGGTCCCAACGAATGTGGAAACAAACACTAAGGCTGTAAAACCAAGTGTACACTGTGTTTGTTTAACCAGACGTGGCCCGTTATTTATTATGGGCTATTGAGTGGCTATCGTCCTAGCCCATGATACTGCAATTAGAGCACAATGTAGTTGCAGCGTGACACACGCAAAGCGCAATTTAATACAAAATGGCACATTAATGCTTCAAAACAATAATGTAGCGCTTAACCCACCCTTTAACACAGGCAAATGTTGACATACCCTTACTGCTGTAGCATCATAAATACAAACATGCTGTTTCTTATTATCTTGTTGTTTTACCTTGTAGTTGTAGATGTATGCTGGTGGGCTTAAGACATTAGGACTGGGCAGACTTAAAAACTAGCATATATATGCTACCATAAAGTATAAAAACAGCCAGTTCCATTGATATAGCAGATATTTGGTTAAATGGGGGCATGGGTACATGAATAAGACCTAGCTGTATTGTTTAATATATGTATATTTTGAAGTGTATAAATGATATATATATATATATATATACAGGGGTGCACATAATGTTTTAGTGAGTTACTCGGATGAGTACCAGAAGATGGTGTGGTACTTACCTCATATATAGCATAGTTTTAAAAGGGTCCTTCTTCCTCACTGTCTCCCTCACTGTCCCCTGTATCAGCTTCCTGATTATTTCCGATTATCTGTCTCCATCAGACCTGTCAACCTTCCCATTTTGGCTGGGAAAATCATGTTTTTTATGTAGCTTTCACGGCCAAATCCAGATTTAAAGAAATCCCGTA
>CM070034.1:58533228-58560453 GCA_036250615.1 Ptychadena robeensis | reverse complement strand
TACTTTTACAGTAGTGTATACAAATAAAGTAAAGCTTTAATCCAGTCCAGCTTTAATCTCAACTCAATCTGCAATATCAACTTCAACCACCAATAGTGAGCACTTGGGGGCAAGTGGGGGGAAAGCTGTGTGCATGTCTCCCCTCTCTGTGTAGTACACAGATGCACTTAATAAGGATAATAGGTATGCATGGCTCATTTTTAGTAAATTTTGCATACCAGCGTATTATTGTGTATACCTGTATATTTTTATATATATATATTTACACATACACACACACACACACACATATATATACATATATATATTGAGAATTTACCTAGAATAAAGTAGAGGGTATCTATCTCATACTGTGTTAGTTCTTCTTTAGATGCAACTTTCAAACGTCTTTTAATCTGCAAATGCATTGAAAAAAATCCTGCTCAATCACCTTAAACGTTCTGTTTTGTGTTCCAGACTGGATGAAGCAAGCTTTGTACATTTTCTACTTTACAAGACTCTACACTGTCAGAACAGGCTTAATCAGTAATGTCTTTACAGATATTGAACAACTAGATCAGCACTTCACATTGACTTACTTATTTAAGCAATTATAGCAAATATATTGTGCTTATATTTCATGAGTTTCAGACTAAAGAAACAAATGTTTTGTTTGGTCTCTCAATATTAGGAGGAAAGCAGGAACGTCTTTGTTAATGTGTTGGGACATAGAAATACGGCTTGACATTTTTATTCAAATTGCTTTTCCAGCTGTTTTCACTTGGAGCATGATTGAGTGAGATGGATAAGGCGGGAGTACGGCTCTGAGTGTTACTGCTGCACTCAATAACAATAAAAAATAAATTCTGTATAGAAGGTAAACAAATAAAACTACTTACACTTTATCATATGAATCACCATGGTATTACACATAAAAATATCTTTCAATATAATGTAAATATACATTACATGTGGTCTACAATTTGCCACACAACATCATTTTTGTAATACTTTACATAGATATTAAAAATAAAGCAGTTTTTTTCATATAATATAGAAGTGGACTGAACCAGAAAAGAACATTACTCACAATAGCAATTATATTTCAGTACATAAAGGACATGTACTGTACATAAAGCTCTTGGCTCTAGAAGTTGGGGGTGGCTTAATCTCTGCTAGGCACTTGCCTGTACCATTGCTGAAATGTGGTCCTAGTGTTTATCAATTGGGTGGTCTTTTATTGGTTAAGAGTTAAGGGGCAGTTGAACAATGTTCTGCTGCCCCTTAACCCTTTCCTTGTATAAACTAGGGAATTAAATTAAAGCAGAAGTTTCAAAACAGATTTTCAGGAGAGGTTACTGAATGTTCTTTATATTCTGTTGCTATAAAAAATAAATACATTTAAGTCAAATCAAATTGTTAAAAATGCTGCGCACAACTTAACTTTCCTGATCAATCTCATTTGTGTATTCGGATGCCTTCCAAATCACCAAATCAATAATATTCTGTAATGGGGCACTCCAATGTGTGATCATAAGGGTGAGGAGCAAAGCCCAATTGAGCATAGTAAGATATTTGAAGACTTCTTTGAGATTTATTTAAACCATATACATGGGAAAGACCTTAATGTGCCCATTGATCAAGGGAAATCAAATACCCAAATACTTATTCATTTTTGTTAAAGCATCGCACACAGTGTTTAGGTCACTCCGCAGGTCTTGGACAACATTTTCAATGCTCCTGGTGTCCTTAAGGATTTCCACGCTCTGGGTGTATGGATTGAAGTAAACTGAGAAGGGACGGTTGATTGACTTGGCAAACTCTCTAAATAATAAAAAATAACAGGAAAAAAAAAACAAGTATAAGAATAGAACCACTAGTTATGATCTATTTTTTTTCTGTCTTTCTTCTTAACAGCTAAATGTACCTCATCTTTTCCTTGGCTTCATCAAAGCTTTCTGACACAAAGTACAAATCCTGAAAGGTAGTGATAAGACATTCTTGCAAGCAAGTTGTCTTTGGATCAAACGTTTTCACAGTAGCTTTGTCAGACAAGGCATGCTGAAAGAAAAAAAAGGAAAGACAACACACCTTTTTAAGAAGTGCTTAAGGAAACAATTCTTACAACTTATTTGCTGTAGGTTTGGTTATATTTTTATAAGTCGGGCATACGTTGTGAATTTTTTTTTTTTTTTTACATTAAATTATTTTGTACAAATATGAAATGTTTTACATCCTAAAAAGTATAAAGTAATGTGAGTTATTCCTAATTTCTAATTATAATAGTGCATAAATGTATAAAAGATTGATAAAAGACATGAACAAATTTGATCAGATAAACAGCATGAGTAAACATGGATCCGCGGTAGGGTCTTCTTTTTCTATATATTACGGGGGGTTGGCTAGGACTTCATTGAGCAAGGAGTAACCTGTAGTTTTATTTTAATCTAAACATAGGAATAATTAAGGAATATTACACAATGATGTTCTATATATCTAATTATATTTTAATCAGAGCTGTATAAGAATGTTTACGGTTCCAGATAATAGATCCCCTGCCTTTGTATCCTTTATATTGTTCCTTGCATATCCTAAGCTGAACCTAAGCAAAGATATGAATGTAATATTTAGCAGATAGTAGAAAGAAGGTTTGGAGTTTAAGTGATACTTTTAATCTCCCTGGCGTTACAGGCGTTGGCACCGTACAGGAAATCCCAGCAGAGTACACTCTATTCTGCTGTGCTGCCCCTCTACACATCTGCCGTTGGCAGGGAATTGAAATTGGAACTATAGCGGAAATGATGCCGCGCCACCGATATACGGAAAGCACAGTTTCTTGTTCCTAAACCAGAAGTGACGTCCGCCCCATATCACTAGAGATGGGGTGTCTCTACCCGGTCTCTAGTGAAAATAATTCTTCCACCAGCCAGAACTTTCCACACCTGGTCTGGCTGGAGGAAGAATTATTCTTCTCGTCCTCAAAGGGGGCGGGTCGAACACTAATACTGTTTGTCGGTGAGAAGAAAACCGAACATTCAATTTTCGTGTCGAACTGTCTGCAAGGCACATTCTGTATATTCACCTGACATCTGAATGATTGTGTCTGTTTTTTTCTTCTAATTTTCTCTCCAAAACTTCTGGTGCGCCTTATGGTCAGTGCGTCTTCTAGTCCACAAAATGCAGTATTATTATTTTATCATATACAGTACATTACTTAGCTGCACTAAGTTGTGCACCTCATGTCCTTGTTTCTATTTTTCTAACAGGCTCACCTTATCATCAGTTGTGAGCTCATGGGCTGGTCCAACACCCGGACTAGAAACCCACCCTGGACTTGATGTCCAGAAGCACCCACCCTTCTCTGCTCCTGGTCAGCTGCAGACCCAAACCACAAATTGTCCCATGCTTTGCCAAGACCAATCTGCAGGACAGTTATGAAGCTGCTACTACATGCAGTATCTAAATCAGCTGTGGGGCAAACTACGGCCCGCGGGTCGGATTTGGTCCGTTCAGCTGTTCTATCCGGCCCGCGGACCCGAAAGAGCGGAGGGGAGAGTAAGTGACCCCTCTCAGGAACAACCTCTCAGCTCGTTGTTAGGATATCATTGCTGCTAGCAAAGGAGCAGAGGGGAGAGCAAGAGACCCCTCCACTCCTTCGCCAGCAGCAGTGTTACCATGGCGACGTCGGGAGACACGGCTGTGGCTTTCTATATGGCGTGGAGCTGAGAGTTTGATCCTGAGAGGGGTCTCTTGCTCTCTTGCTTCACCAGCAGCAGTGTTAACATGGTAACGTCGGGAAACACGGCCGCAGCACCTTCATCTGAGTGGGCGGATTTATATATATAAAGTATGTTATATATAAATATGAAGTTTCAAATTATAAAAATGAGTGTTCTTCTTGTTGAAATTATGTTATGATGTTTACTTTGAATTTATATTAGTTCACACAGACACTCCATCCATGCTTTTGTCCTGGCCCTCCAGTCTAGTTTAAGAACCCATTGTGGCCCTCGAGTCAAAAAGTTTGCCCACCCCTGATCTAAATCCAGGCACAGTGTACCTCCCACCTACCACATTCTCAGACAACATCCTAACTTTGTCACACTATATATATATTAAATGAATTGTGGTTATACATTTTGAGTTTAAGTATGCTTTAATAGAGAGATGACCACAGAAAACACCTGATACACTTCTGTTTATTCACTATCCAATCATCAAAACTCATTTAAGGGGAAAAGACACTGAAGAAATAGGCCATTGACCGCCATTTAGCCTTTTGCCACGCATGAGGTGGTTGAGGGTCAGGCCATAATATCACTAAGATTCTCATATTCTTTTGCTGTAAATGTTTTAACTGGGCAAGAAACACTACAGAAAGTTTTGGTGCTGATTTACTACCGTTTCTGGGCCAGGGCAGAAGCAGTTGTGCTTAACCCTGGCTGAGTACCTGTATATATCAATATTCCCTCCCGTAACCTGTTGGGCATGTGCAGTAGCATAGAATTTTTTTTGCCTCATCAAAGCTCAAACCCAGTTTGTAATAGATCAATAGAGAAGTGGTACCTCTTTCTAGTTCTGCCCTCCCCTTCTATTAGTAAACTCTAAGCATTGGACTGACAGCACTGTGCAGTCAAGTTGAACCTGACAGGTTCGCAGTGATTAGGTGCTTAGATTTACTAAGGTCATAAGTAAAAAAAAAAGCACTTTCCATAGTTTTTTTACATTGACATTTTAAATGTTAACCTTTTATGCTGGATGCATGTCCAGCTTTGAAGAAAACCCCTAACACGGATAATGTATGGCTTATGTAGACACATATTATGCTTTTACATGCCTTGCACTTTCAGAAACAAAAGTACATCTATAAAACATCAATCTATAATGTATGCAGCAGCCTTTTGTCAAGCGATCACCTATGCAGATGGTGTCACCTCCACTTGTGTTATATATGGAGTATAAAAACCCCATCTCCACAGGATACAACATAAAAGACAAAAAGCAGAATACGCCAGGTTACAAATAATGTATGTGCATCTCAAATACCTTGAAATCCAAAATCATGGGGCTGAGAATAGCATTTAACATAGCATTTAACGTTCAAAAACTGCTTAGTACACAAATATTTTTCAGTCGAAGCCTCTTCCTTTACTTGCAAATATAACTTTGTATTTTACGGTCAAACGAATGCATCAGTTGGTGCTGGAAATTGTCCTTAGTCTGATTATTTAATTCCATATTATGGAATACATGTAGCTAAACCTCTGTCACTAAAAAGTGATATGTGCCGTATTGTTCCTTGGATAATGGGGCATGTTGCCTTGTAAAATGGTGATTATTCTTTATGAACTATAGATCTTTACTATAACTAGGTGCTTGAAAGATACTGTCTAGTTTATAATGATTGACTACTAAAGGCTAGAATTTATGATTTTATTTCCTGAGGGTAATGCACCAAGCTTACAATGTCTTTACCTCTCAGGTTAAGAATGATTTTAGATTACTCTTGCACAAGGTTTTCCAGCCAGTACTTCAATTTACACTATGCCCGTAAGACAGTACCTGCAACATAACAAAAGATTTCAACATAATGGTGTATTTACTGTCTGCCTTCAGAGAAATTCCTAAATTGTCATAAACAGCTCTTGTCATTTCAAATAGCACTAGTTTAACATTATTTTATATTTGGAAGTCTTTCAGCTGCAAACAACATCATTTATTTTCTTTTATCCTTTTCTTTTTGTGTTCTCTCTTTTCCTTTATTTTATCGTATATCTTTCTTTCTCATCTGCCATGTGCTGTCTATAAAAAAAAAAACCTTTAAAATAAACTTGAGGTTTTCATTTAATAAATAAGCTGCGTTATTTTCTCCGTCAGGGCTCAGCTGCAAATGAAGGCAAATTGTTGCTGAATGCTTTACAGCAAAAACACTGTCACTGAAGATATATGATGGTAAAGTTTAAATACATATTTTTACTGTAGAGAAACGGAGGAATGATATGCATTCATTAACATTACAATATGCTCAATTCAATTTTGAATATAAAGTGCAAACTTTCAAATTCTATTGACTGAGATTTCAGATAAACGCAAGATAACATAAAGGTAGTTAAAGTACATCTAAATCCTATAAAACAAAATGGAATCTCGTCTAGTTTACCAGTTGTGGCTGCATTCATGTTCTTTTTTAAGTTTTCTCTTTTTGTCTGATGATCACACCGGTAACACCTTGTACATGACAATTAATCTATCTGTGGATGGTCTACTCTTCATAACAGAGGGAGATGTTCTGTAGTCAACAGGACTATTTTTATGTAGTTAAATTTATATAAGTTTATCATGTCTTATTACATTCTTGTGGTCATAACTTACTTTTAGTTCCCCAATGGAAGATAGCAGTCCTGCGCCATATGCACGTAACTGTCCATCTTGTTTGCAAAGGCCAAACTCGATAGTAAAAAAGTAGCACTGAAAGACAAACAAGATAACACGTCAGAAACTGGACTCAACTCAGAAAAGGTGTAAGGAAACAATTTTCAGCAACAAATGTATATTTTAATTTTTATTGTAAATTACAATTAGAAAGAGTTTAAATGAATTGGACACAGACAATGGCTTTACTAAAGAACCCTACTATGACAAGCCTGTAGAAGGGCATTAACATGTCTGGTCATCCTTCACTAAGTCGAAATTGAGTCGACTAGTCATTTGATGATGTCATCACACAGAAACATAAGTGTCTGACAATGAACAACTTTTATAATGTCTCTGTAACATTAACAGGCAACATGACAATACAATACAGCAAATATAGTGCACATAAAGTGAATACAGCTGTAACCATGGCAACAAAGATACACAAAACAAGTAAACACTATACACTGTGGTTCACAAAAGAGCATATTGTCATAAAAAAATGAATATAACTGTAAAGCGACTCAAAATGCTCTGATCTTCATTGACTCAGGGCAGTACTAGCATCACCCATGTTAGCTTCCCGATTCCATTTCCGATGGCTGTACATAACATTAGTACTTTTATTGTACCTCAACAGGAACTTGAAGATAGTGAAGGTCACCACACAGTTTTGTGTGGTCTAAAGTGAAGTATATTGGTGATGTGTGTCTGTCATCTACTTTCTCTGCTGCCAGAGAAACGTGTGCCTCTGAAGTTGACTAGACAACTTTTCTGTTACTACCCTACTCGTACCCTAATTGAGTATCCAAAGGTATACTCATTAGGCATTTGTAAGGACCTTGGTGATGTCAGGAACCACCTGCTGGTGGCGCTGTGCTGGAGCTTCCCATGACTAGTTTCCCTGGCCACCAGCAGGTGGCTTCCTGCAAGTGTGGACTGGGTTGAGGATACCTGTCTCGTTAGCACAAGGTCTATATAGATGTACCTCACCCTCCCACACATGCATGAGCAGGGAATCTGAATCCGTACCCTGGACTATTTATGCTGAATGCTGAACCTGTTACCCATTACCTGTTTGATGTCCTGTTAAAGTGAGTTCCTAATAAATTTGCTTCAACTACATTCCTCTGGTGTGCTGCCTGTCCTGGTCGTCCTCCTGTCTGGATCCCTGACAGCATTTCTGCATAATACCAATGTGCCTGTTACTCTACTGTACTGTAAGTCTGCTATTCCCAAGCACAACATATTCATTCTGGGTGCCGGGTATCATCACTGCTATTATTGTCATCATGCTACATCAGGGGTGCCCAATCTGGTCAAGGTATAATTATATTGCACACCAGCCCTGTACACCCTGCAGTCTGTGCTAGGACATGCTGTATATTCACTCTATATGTGAATGAGTCTTTCTGTAAGTGTTCTTTATTTTTTGCATCCCAAAATCTCATTTCCTCCCACAAAACTGTACTGCACTGAATTAAATTATTAAAAAGGTGAATGTATCACAGTAGTTATCCCAAGAATATGGCAAATTTTCAGCCTAAAAGCATGCAATGCATAGATAGATTTAATAGCAAAATAATGACAGTTACATGGCCTCCTTCAAGGCTCAGCACACTCCATATATTTCTTAATGGCAATTGAATAAATGTATTTATATAGCAGGATCTACACCACCAGAAAATTGGCTATTTAAGATTTTAGTTAAATTGAAAAAATAAAATTCACATAAACTATGATGAATAAAATTGTACAAAGAATGACTACATCTACATGATTCTGATGATTTCTACACTTAAAAACACACAGATAACTACAGGTCAATCTTTTTTCTTTTTAGACCAATAGATATATTGGTTGGTGGTAGTGGGTTCACTTCTTTATCCAGGTATGCGATTCACTATGGGTAAAGCTCAGGGCCGTTTCTCCCACTATGTGGAATATGCATGTGCAAGGGCCCCAGCTGGTCCCTAGAAGTCCCCCAGCGCCCTGCCCCAAAACATTTTCCAAACCCTCCCCGACCCTGGCGTCCTCTCCATCCTGATCCTAGCCACAGGGAGGTGGGAAGAGATTTGTGTTTGGTAACAGATGCTCAAGGTATGCGGGGGGTTGTTCTTGAAAAACGCTCCTCCCTCTCCGCCCGACATGGGGCCCTAGTAAAAAATTTGCATAGGGCCCCCTACAGGCTAGAAAATGCCCTGGTACAGCTAAATAAGCCTATGCTCACATCTGACACCCAATAATTTAAAGAAAAAAAAGCAATAATGTTTCTTTCCTTTTCCCCTGTACATGATCCCCTGTACATGATTGAATGTTTGAAATACATAAAGGTTCAGTTTGTCTCACATTGTTGTAAATGGATCCTTAAATGTATGGATTTGACAGGCACAATAATGTCATTATATACATATATTTATATATTTTACACCCCTCCATATTCTGAGCCTCATTACCAACAAACCCGAATATTGTCCCTTGCCAGCTCTTTGTGTGACAACTGCCAAGTCAACCACTGACACTAAAAAGAGTGGAGAGAAGAGATAATAAGGATTGTTGACAGCTAGTACTATCTATTAATTTGCAAATGCCTGTCAAAAACTGTTTTACAAGAAAAGGTTAGGAAGCTGTAGTAGAACACTGCAATACATTGCTGATGTACTAAAGATGAAGGGGAAAAAAGAAGCATGCATGGCTCTTAGATACATTACACTATATGTGCCTTGAGAATGAGGAAGAGTAGAATGAAAAACATGGTATATTTTAACATTCAGTGTCAAGGGGCTAAGGTTTACAAATGATGAGGTATAACAGACAATAGGGCTCATAGAATGTAATTTTACCCACATCAACAACGAAGGTTGTGGTTTTTATTTTACCAGGTATCATTTGAAAATGAAAGAAGGATTCAAGGCTCATTCAATGTAGCAGTGTATAATTTTACAAACATGGGGTAAATAAGACCATCTGCAGGGTAACTCGGGGCAATCTGCCAAATTACTCCTGAATGTAAAATTATTGCATGTCCTTTGCACTTGGATTAAGTGATCCATCATTGCTGAAATGAGCAGGTAGTTAATGTTTTATAGTACCTCCAAACATCTAAAGGTTTATGGCCTCAAAACTGAGCATACATAATTAAATGTTTCCATTCGTTTGTTTGAAAAACTATTTCTTTATACCACCACATAATATGATCAATTCAAACCCATTTGAGTCTATTCCCAAGGCCTGTGTGTAAGCTTCAGGGTAGCATCGGATACAAATCTATCAAAATACCTAGAAAACCTATCTCAGATACTTGTACAATCGACTGAAATTTACCAACATGCTAAATTACTGCTGAATCATGTTCCATTGGGATCACTTTTGGTTGACCATTTCAGGTAAAAAGGAATGTATCTTCATACTTTTTATACTCGAGTGAAGCTCAGATTTAGAGTCTCACTTAACCGCCTGGGTGTTCCCTGGTCTCCCTGCAGGTGCCGGGAGCCTCTCTGGGTAGTCCGATGACTGATCTCTCTTCTGTATTTGGTATTCTGTACTTGCCATTCCCAAGCTGGACTTGGCTGGTGAATTGTAATCAAACTTGGGTGGCAGTGCCATCTTATGGACATATTGTTAATTTTTACTGGAGATTATTGAATTTCATTTTTGTGAACATATTACAGAGTGCCTTTTCAGTATTGGTTGATTTAATAAATTAAATCTGGTTTAAACAGATTTTTGTTTCTATAAAATTTTTTCATTAAATGTATTTTTTTTACATATTTCAAACTTTATTATGATCAGGATGTCTACTAGACCCTTGTTTGGACATATTTTGTAAGTTACAGGAATAATTTTTTTTTTCAATAAAAAACAGTGTAAAGCTTTTGGTACAGAAATCTTGACCTCAGTGAAACACCCAGGAGGTTAAAGTGCACCTAAACCCACCAGACAAACTTTTCCCCCTGGCTAGCCAACCCCTGACTATTGGGGCAATATGTCAATAAAAAAAAATTGTTACCTGTGTTACCGTTTTTGCCGATCTCCAGCAGCTATTCACGTTGATTTATTTATTTTTCTTACTTCATTTTGTGTCCATTGACACACATTGTATCTGGCGGCCCCCAGTGGCCACTGGCGATATTGCAGCCTCAACTCATGCAAGCCTGGAATCAAACACTGAATCTTAAATGGTGTGGTGTAATAACATTTTTTTAGTGCTTTTTTATTTTTGAGTTTAGGTTCCCTGCAGACATTAACATGGTGTTTTTCTAGCGTTTTTGCACTGAAAAGACTCCTTGGGCACTCCTTGAGTCCTATCAGGATGTTTATGTAATACATGTTGCAGATAACTTTGGAAATTAAAAATACCTCCATGGAATTGAATTGAAAGTCTCTTATGAGCGTTTGTACAGCTGGTAGAGAGAAAATGTATATAAAAAAGTATTTTTAAATACATATGGTAATGCAATTATAGTACTATGTTAGCTATCTAACTTTGGGATTTTTTAAACAAAAGGGACACAGATAATATACCTTTCTCTAGCCGTTCACAGACTGGTTTGGCTTTTGTTCATCCACAATGAAATAAGTAGGATTCACTGTGGAAGAGTTTAAGTATCTATTATTTTTCAAAGGCTTTTTATTTTTGCCAGTATATAATTACATTTGTGTAACGGCAGAATTGTGAAGAGGATTCATTAATAAAGCTGTGCCGGGTCTCATTTAATCATCGCTGGCAGAGGATTCATAGTAGCAGCCAGAGACGGAAGGTAGAAGTCCCTATTATTGTTAATTAATAGAATGCCTGTGCACATCAGGATAGATCGATTTGATTGGTACAGATCACGGTGCTGATTTATTACAGCCTGCTTGAAGGATGGTATAATTATTGATATTTCATGCTGCAGACACTGCAGATGAGGCACAAGTAAACTCAAGCCAGACATACACATTAAGTGAACCTAAAAACTGTTATTTGCACAGAGCAAATGTATATACTTAAAGATGAAATGTTTTCTAGAGAGAACAGGGCCATTAAACCAGTGTTTGATTGTCCACTACGTGACCTAAATTATTATTTTATAACATCTGCTGCTCCTGGGACACAGTATACTATGTCCATGTCATTCACACACAGTTAGTATTTGGAAACCACTGAGAGCATACATAAAGACTATACCTGCCCATTCCATATACTGCATAGCAGGACAGTAAGCACCTGTGGACAGGATTTCTGTATAGCGTTTATTTCAAGTTCTGACTTTGCAGGGGATTTATGCACAGTGCTTTTGCTCCTGGGAAAAAAAATTTGAACGTTGGACTGAGAACAGTCAAATCTGCAGAAAATAAATGCTTGCAAGTGATTAGCCTATTTTACAGATTGCTGGATTTATACCATCAAATCAAGGTCATTATTTTAATGTAGCAAAAATCCTGACAGAAATCCTTTTTTTTATTTTCCGTTTTTTTTTACATGAGTAAGAATCAAAAATAAAGATCAAGGCATGCCAACCTGTTTAGCAGTAATGTGTTTCAGTGAATAATTACCTGTTTTGCATATTTGCAGAAGATCCTTGTGAAAAGTAACTAATAATGTCACACATTAAGTTCTGCTTTCATTTGATGAGAAAGCTCTGAGAATCCCTTATTGCGCATAACATAACTGTGTTTTATGTTATGTTTAGATAAAAGTATGCGATTTTATAGAACTCTACTACGGCTGAAAGGTTTTAAATGTTAGGATGAATTTCTGTAATAGTTGTAAGAGTATATTAGATGCAGCTAACGAGATGGCCACATAGTGATTTCAACTCCATGCTTAGCTTTACTGTGTATTATTCTCAATGGACACCTGATGGGCTGGTCAAGTCTTTCCTGTTCTTGATGGAATTTTCACACATCAAAAAAGCAAAGGACACACCAATACCACAACACTAAGAATCATAACTAATATGGAGAAGATTTTTTTTTACTTTATTTTTTGTAACGCTTATTTTCCCTTCATTCTGACATTGAACCTCACTAGCTGACTGTGACAATGGGGTAGATCTTAATTACCAAAAGCAGTAACCCTGAAACACACTTAAGATTGCTTACTTATTCCAAGGGAGCCAGCGGCGTCCTAGAGTTATATCTGCCAAGTGTCTTCTTCCTGGATCAATGCATGCTTGGGATATGGGGGTCAACCACATCATTAACCTATATTTCAGGAGAGGCATAGGCATCTCAAGTCCTCACATGTGAAAAGGGATACTGAAGGCAGGGAATTGTATTTCCAATGGAAATCTGTTTACATTTTCTGCACAGCTATAGACATAAAAAAGCAGAATTAATTGTACCTCCAGGGTGATTTAATAAAGAAAATCAGATACAGATTGCACTGGAGCCCACACTTCTACAAGGAAATTGAGAAGAGGCAAACCTAAACCCTGGGGTGTTCAGTCAGGATCACTGGACAGCTACTTCTTCACCCTTGAGCTGTGCCCAAAAGAGACAGTGATAAATGATCATGGCATCCTCATCTAAGGGCACATGCTTAGGGTGCCCCTCATGCCAGTATAGAAACCAGATTCTCATCTCTTTCTACTTAAATGGACTTCAAGATAAATATTAATATTAAGATATAATTAAAATATACACTTATAAATAGAACAAGAAACACTCTATAAATCGATTTTGCGTCTTTTAAAATACCCATACATGTCAATGAAAAATGTAAATAAGAAAAAGAGCAGGTTGGTACAACATATACTAACAGCAGCGCGCACTTTAATCGCCTCCAAATGGAAGTCGAGGACTTCACCAAGCTATATGGAGCTTATAAACAAGATAAAAGACTTGAGGACTATGGAATAACTAACAGCTACTATATGAGAAAGTTGGGAACTAGGTAACTAGTACTGATACTTTTATGTATATATGCCATTCCAGAAGGTGTGTTATATTTCATTACCAATGTATAGTATGAGAACAAAGTGTGATATACATCAACCCGTGGTTGACTACAAGTAGTCATCCCAACACATGTTACAGGCATTTATTAAATTAAATATTTATAGTGCCAACATGTTACATAGGGGTTTACAGAGTTAATAGTCATCTAAGGCAGGTATGTGCTCCTTTTATGATGGATGCTGATGCAGAGCAATGCTCTGATGTCAATGCTGAAATAAGTGCATGTAGAAATGAACAGGTTCTAAAAAAAAAAAGTAAAATAGTAAAAAAAAAAAAAAAAAGGAGTTTTATGCCACACAACTGTATTCAATAGGTTCTTTAAATGTCATCTTAAGGGATTGATTTATATTAAATCACTTTTTGTTGTAATCTGGCAGAGAAGGAACATCTTTGAAAAAGTAACAAACTCAAGGCTGAAAAGTTCCTTTTATCACTAAAAAGCATACGTAAAATGAAAGCATCAGCCCAGGAAGCACAGCAAAAGCTTTACTACATGTACACTAGAGTTATACATTTCCTGAATTGCAGGAAAGTCCCACAGAGCCCTGTGGTATACCGGTCTCTTTGATAACAGCCAAATCCCTAATTTTAATGTTGTAGGTTGTGGCAACACAGAATATAACAGCCTTTATTAGAATAGTCAGAGATGTTTCAAGCACAACTGTTACCAAAGAAAGACTTTTCACCTTGGCAAAGGAAAATCAATATTTCAATTGTATTAAAATGTATAAAAATTATGCAGCATATTTGGCAGGAAGCATACAATTACTGCAGTGCATTCAGATACAAATTGATATTCCAATCAGCTAACCTTGAAAAAGCTTTCATGTTATTTATAAAAAAAAATACGGTTTCTCATGTGTCAGACAAGTCAGAGTTATGCTGGTAGGAGGATTTCTGAGAGGTGGAAGTCAAGGGAAAGGACATTGAAATCCTGTTGGTTGTTATTCCAATACACAATGAAAGTTACTTTAATGCATCTTGAATGTATGATAAACAACGCAGCTGGAGTGGAATCGTCAGAACAATAATTTGTTTCTAACAAAATGATTTAGGTATACCTTTTCTATCAGTTGCAAGGTGTGATATGTTTTAAATGGTAATTTTCCAGAATACTTAGCTATAGACGTCAGCGAATTTTATCTATCATCATGAGCATTTAATTACTGTAATGAAGTTGGACGTTATTAGGTATCTACGGATGACAGGCAGATGACGTCTGAAATGGACAATTATAGGCTCCATGCAATAAAGCAGATGTCTTGTGAATAGCACAGCGAGCGTTCTTCCTGACGGCCTAGAATTATAGAACATCAGGCACGCTGGATAAGAAAAGACTCGATTACCTGATCATATCTAGAATGAACTCCCCAATTCTAAAATATCTGATTCTTCTAGAGCTATACGCAAATTGAAGTATAGCAAGTATACTGTGGGAATGTTGCTATCATTTCTATACCTTGTTCTTCCCCGGTGAGTTTATTTCTCATTGATTTTGCCAGGTAAAATCCCACTGACTTTAACAGGAATGCAATGATCAAGCAGAAACATAAACTGGGGTGTATATAAGAGCCATTATCCTGCCATTATTCATAATCAGATATGCAAGTATTAAAAGGCATAGTTTGTGGTTTGTCGTGTCATTTTTTTATTCCAGCAAAATATAATATGTGCCCTTAATGGCCTGATGGAGAAGTTGTATTCATGTACAGCTGACCATTATTTAGCAAAATAAAGCACAGCAAGGATAGTTTGAAAAATACTTTTAAGGTAAACTAAAATGTTTTTACAAATAAAGTCTGGATGTTCTGCAATAATCAAATTATAGTGTATAGTTCAAAGAAGAAAAAATATCATGGTTGGGGTTTGTGATTGACAAAGGCCCCTCCAACGACTCCATGACAATGCAGAGTGGTCCCCCTACCATTCAGATTACCATCAATGCCACACCACAGACTCTTCTGTAGTGATAAGTGGCATAGACAATATTTGAATTTGCGATTTTTCATGAATAATTAATATATTTAATTCAGTATTTGTAAATATGTAACTTGTGTGTATGGACATCATTTGTGATGATATAATCACATTGTGATTATGTTCAAAATGAATAGTCATTGTGATTATATTATCGCGATGCATGGCCATAAGCTTGCCAGTGCATAATATCTTAAATATTTGAAACTGCAAATATCCGCTGCCATATTCGGAATAGCCAAAATTCTTCAAATATATTCGCAATTTGAATATTCAAGCTCAACTCGACTCTACTACTCAAGTGGTGGCAATGCTGCAGAGAGTAAATATGTCTACATAGTGTCTACAGAGTGTCCCCACTGATAGGCACAAGTTGTCGATGCAGAATTAGTACTTTATAAAATGTTAAATTAACAAAAAAGAAAGGCACACAATGTACTACAGTTTAATTTAGAGATTATAATATTTTGGGTGGTACAATTTTTTACAACCTTTTTAGTACCTTTTTTATCCTGTTTTTCGATTTCACTCTTTATCTTTAACCTCCTGGATGTTACGCCCGAAGTCAGTATGGGCGCAGTTTGATCTTGATCAGTATGGGCGCAATCACCGGCTCTTCGTGAGCCTGCAGCGTTTCTGCATAGCTGCGGAGCTTTTTCGGCCTAGGTCTTCAACGTCGGGGGTGGGGTCTATGGGGTGGAGCCATAGACCTCCATGTTAATGGAGGAGGCATCGCTGTAATTGACATCAGCAGAGTGTAGTGAGCCGGGAGGACAGCAGGCAATTACGGGGGAATACAGTGTACTCGGCCGCGATTGCCCAGGAAGCTGCTTTTTGTACCATGAAAAATTATGCGAAAAGCCTGTAACTCCCAGGAGGTTAAGGAGTCTTTCATTTACTCCCAGACTAACAGGGTTCGATTCAGATTACTCTCCCATCTTTCCCCGCCCAATCATGTCTACATGCACAGCCTGGTGTACTACACAAGAGACTATGGGCATATATCTTAAAAAATTTTAATTAATGTATACTGTAAATATAAACAGAGAAGTACCCACTAGTATAATGAATTAGTTTCTCTTATCAAATCTCAGTTAGCAGAGTATGGCATAGTATTTGTATGTCAGATAAAAAATGTAAACCTTACACTACATTAACATCTCCCTGAACTCCAGCAGCCCCCAATACACCTGACTTGTGCTATTTCAAGCAGAACCCTATAATTTACCAAGCTTGCTGATCTGGGTTGTAGTGCCATTTAATATACTGCAAATTAAATGTGTGTTAAGCAAAAATCTCCTGTGTCTGTAAAGGTTTGCCGGTGGTTTGAGATGTGAATTTCCATTCATTAAAACACCACTTTGAAATCCATCGGCTTTATCATTAGTTTTCTTGGATCCTATTGGCGTGAAGAACATTTATTAATTACTCATTTGAATTTGATTAAAAAAATTGTTGTTGGTTGCTAAGTAAATTATGGGGGGTGGAAGCACATTGTAAATAGATGGGAACCCTTATGGAGCAGAACATACTATATAATGTGCACTACAAGACTCAGAAGGGTTTAGGTAACAGAACATTATGGCAGCAATTAGATGAATGGCAAATTTAAAAAGAAAATGTTGTCAGAATATCAGCAATACACATACCTGATAGCTCTGTATGACTGTTCTGTGCAGCATACAGCGCCATTTTTCGGTCGGGGTATATAGGGAATGGAAAAAAATAAGCGAAAGAATATCTTGGGGGTATTGGCAAGAAACCTCCCTTAGTTACATGCATGGTCAAACAGAAATTGTCAGAACTTAATAAAAAGATTGCAAAGAATATGTTTTTTAATTAAGTAAACTTTTCATAATTTTTTTTGTAACAGATCTGCCAGCCATGCTTCCCATCCACTGTTACATTTGACTTGTTGCTAAATACAGATAGAGGTTGTTGGCAAGTGTCAAAAGATCAAATTCAAAATATCAGCAGCAGCAGACTGTGAGACGGCTTACACATTGTACACTGTTGCTCTGCTGTTAACATACAATCTGTTTTGCCACAAAAATTTAAAAAAATACATAAATATGTTTTCTATCACGCTGGATGTTTTCTATCACGCTGGGGTTCATTGTTTTAGCGTTATAACCAGACAGATTTGAAGAAATCTCTGTGTTTCTATTACTACTTTATGAGATTGTAGATAAATCAGTGCATGGCAGACACACAGGAAGGTTGGGGTGGAAGGTGGGTTACTACATTCAAAGCCCCCTCATGATTTCAGACTTTGTTCCAGTTTCTTATTTCTCATTGAGAAAAAAAATCACCAATCCCATTGTCAACTTTCCAAAGTCACTTTTTTGTGCTTAGATATCTTCTAAATAAAAGAACTACTGTCAACAAATAGTGTCAGGAAACTGGTCAAGGTCTGCTAATTCATTTTTACTTGCCTACAAATAGCCTGTGAAGTGTACATTAACCTCCCTAGCGCACTGCTGAGGTCCAGATTCCTGTACTAAAAGTGAACCATAGACTTCAATTGTAACTTTTTCTTTATGTTGTAGGCCTGTAACTTCCCAAAATATGTCCGTACAAGGGTCTAACAGACATCCTGAATATAATAATGTTTGAAAGAATTATGTAAAATAAAAAAAATAAAAATGTTAATAAAATTAATGAAAAAACACAAAAATCAGGGCACAAAGCTATGCTGCTATGTACTAAACATCGCCCAAATAAAGTCACTGATGCCCCAGATGTGCCCATTTGCAGTTAACCCTCTCTTACCACACCAGGGGAGAGAGGGTTACTGCAAATGGGCACATCTGGGGCACCAGAGACTTTATGCTTTCATGCAATTTACTTTTACTTTTCAAATCTCCCGCCGCCCCCCCCCCCCCCCCCCCCCCCCCCCCGATGTGACGTCATCACGTCACTCGGAGGGGGGGGGTTTGAAGAGACGGAGGAGCTGCCAGCTTGCCTGTGACATCGGGGACACCGGGACAGCGCAGAACTGTGAGTATGCGCTCCTGGAGCCCCGATGTGTGCTGGACGGCACCATCTATACTAGCAGTAGAAGCACTGGACGTCCTGACCTCTAGGGAGGTTAACACATGAACAAAATGTAACAGAATAAAGTTTAAAAGTCCTTGGATGCAGTGATTGCATTGATTTAACTTTTTTAGACTTCCTGTATTCTAGTTACTTGTCTTACAGTCAATTATTCATGTGAACTTTTCTATTTTTTTTAAATAACTTAAGCTAGGTATAGAGCACACTGCACCATATGATGCAATGGAATCATTGATTCCTGGTCGATTTCTTCCTGTGATTGATTTCCTAATCGGAAATTATGTCATATGGGTTGGACACCAACAGATCGATCAATAGGAACAATTGCATGTCTCCATTAATGTTCTGTGATTCCAGAGGGATCGACTAAATTTTACAGACAGGTCTTATTCCTGCTTGATCGACTTTACATGCGATTTAGGGTCAAATCGATCGATCACAAATCGGTGCAAATATAATCCATAAACAAAGGGAAGTTTCCTCTGGGGGAGAAAAGTGGCAATACAAATCTAACAGGGGGTTTAACCATTTTTTTTTGTTCAAAACTAATACGGCTGACCTTCAAAGCAGACCTTAATCCCCCCATACACCTTTAGATCACTCCATATTATTTCCATTAGATCTACCAACAACTATGTAGTATAGTGGTCTCCCTGATACATAGAATACATAGTAATACATACTGAATACATAGTGATTGGAGGTTGATTGCACAGAATTTGTATGGTATGATTGTAAGGTGTATGGGGGGCTTAAAGCTGGCTATACACTTTTAGATCTCTCTGTCAGATATCCTTTAGATCTACCAAAAACTGTAGTATAAGGTTCTCTGCAATTGAACACAGGTAGACTTGATTGTTTAGAAAGTTCCTCATATCACATGGTTTTGGTAAAAGAAAAGAAGATCTAAAGGAAATCTGACAGAGAAATCTAAAGGTGTATGGGGGCCTTAAGTCCAGTACTAATGTGCATCCATTTTATGACACCTGCTACTGAGACATAATAGTAGCCTTTCAGATCTAATGCTCCTCTATTACGCTGGAGCTATGGCCAGGATCAGCCAATCAGTATTTAAATCTTTTGGGGAAAAAAATGTCACAGCCTTGGGTATATAGAAAATGAAGTCATCTTTAGGGGTTGCTAAATGTAATTATTCTTGCATAGTGAATCCATCACTGTCATTTAAGCATGTGCACCCAGAAGGTTCACCTACAGAATAAGTTTGCGGATTTATGCATTGTCTAGTAAGGATCCTCTTCATTTAAAAACAGCATTTCTACAGAAGGTGATAAACCAAGAGATATTTTGTTAATCCATTTTCTAGGTTGCTGCATCACCTGTATTTCTGCTTCTATTACTAAACATGTCCATTAGCCCAGCGTCCTTCACCATGTAAATCCCATCAGAGGCAGAGTGCATTTAAATTGGTAGTGAAAGGTAGAAAATTAATATTAAGCCTAAAAGTACATATTTTTTTTTTAAAAAAAGATGCTTTCATGTATATTGCTTGTAGACATTTTGTTCCCTGTGTTTAAATCAAATCAGTTTAAATAAATAACAATAGAAATCATGATCGTGTATTAAAGTATAACGCTGTTTATTATGGGACTAAATGATTCATTCCCTTCTTCACTAATTTATGATATGTTCGTTGCATATGAAAAAAACAACAAAATAAAACCTGATGATAGCATGCATTGATTCTTCTGGGTAATGGAGACAGTTTTAACTATATCTAATGTATATGTTTAAAAAACAACCAAAAAAACAACAACAACACTGCCACCTACAGAGCATTCTAAGTCATGAACTCATAAGTCATACATTCTCCTCATTCATGCTGCACAAAACACAATTTAGCTAATACACATATGATTTATTTAAAATGTTTGCTATACTGTACAGTGAATGCTTTTCAGTACAGTGAGGTCTACATGTTTTACCTAGACCTGAAAAAATGCTTTGAGGGTAATTAAATATCTAACAGATCGGATTAACAGACGTTTTCCTTTCTAATGTTTACACCCATTACTTTATTATATTATGTGCACACAGTGTGACTCAATGTATCTAATATGTACACTTTTACTGTATGTTGCTTGTTTCTAACTGTAGAATCAGTGTCAGCTCAAGGGCTCATTCACACTAGCGGCGGTGAAGTATAGTACATAGGACACCTGTGCACCTTTCATACTAGACTTGCGCTTGCTTTTCTGTAAACATGCAATGGCGTGTGTTACCAAACGTGCCCTTCAGCCACCATACACTTGTATGGGAAACGCAAGTGCAGCGCACTGCATACTGCGTATTGTGTCAGTAATTGGCAAAGACCGCAACTGCAAGTGCAGCACGCCTAGTGTTAAAGGGCTCTAAGGATAGGTTTCCACAGTGTTATGACCTGCGTCAATCCTCTCTGCGTTAATAGTATACCTTGATGGGTATGTCGATGCATCCCATCCATATACACCATCCCTACTGCACCTCCTGTTTCCACTTCATTGTGGTGGTCTGCCAGACAGAGGTTGATGTACTGCTGAAAGCCGTGGAAACAGGGCACAGCCCATAACGCCATGTATGTTAGGTTGTGGTCAGTTTAAGTTGATCTTAACCAACTGCCATGCTTCTAAAACAGAGAACCCAAAAAGGTCTTTCATATGTGTGCTCTCTGGAATTATTTAAAAACAAAATAATTTTGTATTAGGGGGGGTTTCCACATACGTTGGGACCCTCTCTGCTAAGCGTATTGCTGGGCGGGAGCTCCAGACGGAGCACATTTACTTACCTGCTTGGCGGATGCTGTGCTTTCACAGCACCAAGCCATTCCATCGATGCGAGGCAGAGCATAGTGGAGTAGGTTGAGCCTCTGCATCCACGGATGTCTAAACACAGCATTCGCCGAGCAGGTAAAGTGTATGTGTTCCGTCGGGACCCCTGCCAAGCAATACGCTTAGAGGAGGGGGTCCTGACGGATGTGGAAACATAGCCTTAGAGTCTAAAATGTTTATATATACATATTGTAACACATTATATTGTAGCAGATGATTTATCTATTTATCCAGAGGGTGTACAATTCACAGAACAAATTAAATAAATGTAAAAACTACCATTAGTGATGGATGGATGTAAATAATTGGTCTGGTTCTTTTTCATTTTACACTTTTTATTTTGTTTGTTACTTTTCTATCTCAGCCCAAAATAGGAATGGGCAGTTGCAAAACTGAGGGTGCTTATGTGGTCCCTTCCAGAAGCCTGCCAGATCAGGTAGGTGAGTGCTGCAGGGAACCTCTTAGTGGCGGATGAACCCAGTTCGTTCAGTGCACTTTTTGCACGTCCAGAGCAAACCGCTAGGGAGGTTAATCTCCTTTTACGCAGCTGATTAATCAAGTGGCTATAATCTTGACCAATATAAGACACTGGGATCTCTGTTCCTCACAGAAATCCCACTTTGATCATTTTAATTCCTCTCTTACTCAGTACTAATCCTTAGATACCTATGCGCTGATTTCATATTACTTTAGTATTGAACTTCCCTTCATCCTATATTTTGGACTCCCCAGAAAAATGTGTTTTTGATCCATGGGCCCATACAGCTCTAATTTTGTTTCATCAGTCCACAGAACACTATCCCAAAAATTTTGTCGTTGGTCCACATGACTTTTGGCATACTGCAGTCGACTTTGGGCCCATGGATCAACGCTATGTTTGGAGGAGGAAGAACAAGGCTTATGAAGAAAAGAACACCTTGCCTACTGTGAAGCATGGTGGGGGTCAATCATGCTTTGGGGCTGTTTTGCTTCTGCAGGTACCGGGAAGCTTCAGCGTGTGCAAGGTACCATGAATTCTCTTCAGTACCAGGAGATATTGGAAAGAAATGTGATGCAGTCTGTCACAAACCTGAGGCTTGGGAGACGTTGGACCTTTCAACAGGACAATGATCCCAAGCATACCTCCAAGTCCACTAGAGCATGGTTGCAGATTAAAGGCTGGAACATTTTGGAGTGGCTATCGCAGTCACCAGACTTAAATCCTCCAGTGAGGCTGTGGCCCCAATCTTCATTTAAGAAGAGGAATGATATCATTCAGCGACTTTTTCCAAACATCTAAAGTGGGGGAAGCAGGACTACACCACAGCCGTGCCACAGTCTTGCGGGCGTAAAACAGCGTGTGCAGAAACTGAAATTCCGCCCTGCTCACCCCAAGTGCCCCCAATACACCTAATAAACAGCATTTTAGGTCCAGAGCCACAGGAGACCCCATAGTATACGATCCCCGACTTTTAAGAAGATTTTCCTGGGTTTATAAATCTTCTTTAGGGCATGTTTTCACAGCGTTGTGTGATTCGTCAGGACCCCCTACGTTAAGCACAGTGCTTGACAGGGTCACAGTGCCCGACAAATCACATACACTGTACCTGCCCAGCAGATGTCTGAACAGAGGTGCAGGGGTTAACATACTGCACTAAATTAACCCCTGCATTGGCGTATTGGCTCAGCACAGTGAGAACAGAGCATCCGCCGAGCAGGATGCATAGGGGGATGCTTAGCATAGGGGGTCCCGGCTGTGGAGACATAGCCCTATACATCGGTAAATACCGTTGTTATATTGCCACTAAAGGCATGATGATTGTCAAATACCTAGTCTCAACTGACTTAGTGTGGCAGTGCAAATGGAATCCCTAGCTTCTCATTAAAGTGTAGAACTATATGGCTACATGAGGTTGAGGTTCACTAATCATCATCACAGTAGGGAGTTCATACAATTTGTCTTTTAAAATCTCGAATTTTCGCTTTGACAAAGCTACTCACACTAAATATAAAAATAATAAAAAATAATAAATAGCACAGTCCATGGAGAACACTTCTATGGAGTGACAGAAAGAATAACATCGCTTCCCTACGTCCAATGCATGCAATGCATTTGTTTTCATAGTTGGTCGAATGTTTAACTTACTTTAAATATAAAATTCATTTATACAATTTTTCTTGCTGATGATACCATGTTCAGGGGCTTTGTAAAAAAAAACTCCTAGATACACTAGTTGAAATTTTGTAACTATCCCTATTGTTTTCCTGCCTATCCCATTTCCTGAGATCCACACAGAACCTCACTTTCCGCTGTTACTTTTGAGAAACATGTATTTTCCTCCCCAAAACTTATCTAACACACTGCTTGAAATTAAATGAGATGTATTAATGAACACAGTTCTTGTTAATTTGTATCTCTTAAATTGTTCTAATCAATGTGCAACAGATTTGAGGTGCAATTAAATACATGGAGGTTCAACAAAACTCTGAAACACTGACATTACACTGGCAAGTTAGACAACTGCTATAAATTACCGTAACATAAAAAGTTTGCTACTGCCAGAAAGATGGGCTCCCTTCTGCCATGAAACTAGTACAAGGTTTTTACATTTTGTCTTCCTTATTATATATCTTCCAAAATGAGACAGACCACACACAGATCCCTAGATACAAAAGCTTCTTTGTTCAGTGAAATCACAGAAACAGCATAATCTGCAATACTTTATACCTTGGGGCATTCAAGGGACTGCTGTACAGGATTGAAGCCTAAGCTCTACGATACCTAAAATATGTGAAGGTAACATTCAATATTACTAAACACTGTCAGGGGGAATATAGATTACATCCAGTACATAACTACTACTGTAGGCATATCATTTCCATTTGAGGATTTTTTTCTTCACTTTTGCTAGGGCCCTGTACCTTTCAGTAATGTCTAAAGCTGGTTATACATGGGACAGATCGATGGCCTATTTGGGCGCCGTGTGCACTCACAGCCATCTATCTGGCCCATATCTAATGCGACCATCCCTGTTTTCGAGCGGGACTTATCAATCCCACCCGAAAACAGGGATATCGGACATGACCGTAAACCACTGTCGATGTCCCTTGCTTCTCATGGGGACTGTGTGGTCTCAATGCAAAGCAATAGCTGAGCTGGGCTCCAGCTCCTCTGATATTGGGCAGCAGCGTGATGCAGCGTGAAGCAGCGAGCCCCCATACACTTTTCAATGTTCCCGCTAGAATGACCTAAGACCTAAAGATTGATTTTAAAGTCGATTGACAAAAAAATCGATGCCTGTCCACATGGTTCGATTGACCAAAATCGATCGGAATTGAATTGATCGGACATGTCAAAAAATTTTGATCGATCAAGTATACATCGAATGTTATTTTGTTGTGTTGTGTGTTGTGATTTTGGTTCAATTAAAAAAATAGGCATACATATACTTTTTTATATGTAATTAAGATGTCTTACTGACTGCCACATCAGCAAAACTGGTTGAAGTGTCAATGTGAAAATATTTTTATAATGATTACAGTATGTATTACTGCATATTACAACAGAGAAGATTCTTAACCTTGACATCATGATTCTAACATTGTTTAGTTATGGTGACTGACAGCAGTGGCACCCTGGAGGGTCACTTGCTTTTGTAGTCTACTTAAAGGTTCAACAATGTGTGCATTCAGTAATACTCAACTGCATAGCACACTTGTAATGACTGGTCATTTGGGTAATTGCTGCTCTAGTTCTCTCTGTTGAATGCACAATCCCCAGTCTCTAAAGTTCAAAAAGTTTATGTTCTCCCCTACAACAAATAGGGGCTATGGGACTTTAGTGGCTAGCTTAGGTATTCTTGAATAGGTCCAAATGAAATAGTCTTTGGTCGTAACATAACAGAACTTAAAACACATAAAAAAGTCCATATAATTAAATGTCCAGAAAAAGTAAAAAAAAAAAATATATAACTATTTGCTCCAAAAACCAATTGATGGACTGTTTTTATCCCCGCTTGCACTAGAGCCAGACATGGAAAGTGGGCAGCTCCATATAGCAAGAATTGTGGACCCCAACGTATGTTTTAAAACCCTTCATCAGGGGATCCAAGTTGGTGCCTTATAAATCCCACAATCGACCGAACAATATTCAAGACGCCTTGTCAAGTGCCTTTACTGTGCAAGCATAGAGAGGGAATGGAGGGCCACCTTTTTGGGGTCACCCCATCCGCGTAATGTGTATCAAGTAACTGGTCACAGTTAGTGTATAGACAATATATTTCAAGAGTCCAAAAAGCACTCCAAATTAGTGCTGTAGAGTAGCTGAAGTAAGAAAGCGGTGCAGGTGTCCCCTTCAGATGCCAGAGAGCGACTGATATGTTCTGTTAGCCAAAGTATTGTATTTTTGACTTTTTAACCATCAGATTTACTTATTACAATGGGCCTAACCCCCATTCTGTGAATGAACAAAAGCAGAACACAAACAAGGTCATCCTTATATTACACTGTTCCTCTTCCATTTAATATTCATGTTCTTTCTTTTACATGCACTGCATTTGATAGGCTCCTTGAGTTTATGTTACCGGTGTCAATTGAAGACTGCAAACACAGATAATAGGCAAACCATGTGCAGTTATAAATATATAGGTTCATTTGTGTATTTTATATGTGCCTGAAGTTCAGCTTTAGGATTTTTTCACCTTGCAGTATTTACCAACAATGGACACTTTTTTATTAACTTGAATGCATCCAATGCAGGTGAATAAAACCTTGATGCCCGCCACGCATTATATAGGAGTATAGGAGAAACTTTCATTACAGCAGAACAATTAGGGTATAACGCATCACAACCAAGTGTACACAATGAGTTGTAATGCATTGTACCTGCAACAGGTGTAGTGTAAAAGGCCATAAAGGTCACTTTGCTATGTGCTTCAAATATTGCAAAATATTAGGCTTTTTAATTCAGAGATACAAAGAGCAGCATAATTCGGATCAGTGCGACCACTATCCCTGTTATTATAACTGGTACTGGTATAAATGTTGATGTACCCAAAAAAAGAAAAGTGCTGGTTGGTCACTTCATGCAACAAAATCTAAGTTACAGCATAACAGAATGCAAGTTTAGAAGAAAAGTGCAAGGTTTGACCGTTCTGGCTAGAATAGTTCGTCATTACCCTGTCTTTAATTAGTTTTAAATTTTTTTCTATTAATATGCATATACATGGTCATAAGACAAGTTCATCTGGAACGACTGATGAAGGATCTATTCAGCCCTCAAGTCCTAATTGATCTCTGTGATATGCTTCTTAATCACCAGTCATTTCTAGCACCTTCATTAGCCATCATATTTGCTGTAATACATGAAAGCTTAGCAAAGTCTAACAATGATATGGTACACTAAACCAGTTGAAATAAAAAGCAATCTAATAGTTTGAAAATGTCATACAGCTTTATTAAAGTGGAACCAAAATAGGCCACTTATTGCACAATAAATGAAAGATTTAAAAATAGGTAATATAAGTGTCAAATATTAGCTGAATTATAGGAAAGAACTGTCTTCTTAAAGCTGACTTCAGTTCAGTATAAACTTCACCTTGTAGTAAGTCTGTCCCTACACTGTGAAGCTCCTTATCACCATCTGACATTATTCCCCACAATGCACAAGCTTTTATCTCTGCATTATAAGGGGCCCCATACACAGGTCGATACCCTGTTCCCCATGCAAAGTAATGGCTATCGAACACGGATTTACCAACATATTGGTCCATTCCTCTCGAAGAAAGTGTAGCCAGGGTTGATTTTAGAAAGATCACCGCGAACGAGCATGACAATCAATTTGGAAATCGCTCCATGTATGGGAGTCTTAACCTCCTGGGCGGCGTTTTTTTTACAAAGCACACCACTGGGGGGATCGCTGTGGAACACAATATGTTCTCACGTGAATTCCTGGCGGCCAGGAGATGCCGAACTAACCTGCAGAATCCCCGGTGATGCTGGAGGTGTGCTTGAAAAAAGGGATGCCTCCTCCTTTGCATGGAGGCCAATG